>JBAWJW010000074.1:0-322006 GCA_037356055.1 Xylaria sp. Z34 | reverse complement strand
TTATATATTAAATAAAATATAATTTATATTTTATAAGCTTTATTATAATTATATATTATAATTATTAAATATTAAAGTTTTTATATTATTAAAAAAAAAATTAAAAATTTTATTATATAATAGTTTAAATATAATTTTAAAGCTTTAGCTTTTAAAAAAAAAAAATATTAAAAATATTTTATAAAGCTTATAATATTATTTTATTATTTAAAGTTATTAAAAACGTTTAAAAAACCGTAAAAATATTTTTATAAAATTATAAAAAGCTTTTATTATTAAAATATATAATATTAAAATTAAAAAATATAATTAAAACATAGTTTATAGCATTTATTATAAAAAAAAAGCCTTTAATATTTAAATTTTTTATAAAAATTATAATAAAACATATTAAAACATTTTTAATAAGTTAAAATATTTATAATACTTATTAAAAATTAGCTGTTTTTAATTTTACCTTTAAATTTTTTATATAAAAACTATTTATAAAAAAAGCTAAAAAAGCTTTAAATTATTAAGCTAAAAAAATCACGTTTTTTAAGCTTAAAATATACACGCTTAAAACATAATTATAAAAAAAAAAAAAAAACTTTAAAAAAAAAATAAAAGTGCTACTAAAACAAAAATTTATATATATAAATTACGTTTAAAAAATATATAAAAAATTAAAAAATAAAACTATATATAAAAACAAAGCTAAAAATTATTAAATACTTAATACTTTAATTAAACTAATTAATACTTGTTATAAAAATAAAACAAAAACAAAAAATTATATTTTAATAAAAAACGTTTTAAAATAACAATTATAATTAATTTTATTAATTTTTACGGCTTTTATTTCGTAGTAGTGAATGATGGTTAAAATAGGCCGCGACTAGGGTAGCCGCGGCCAGGTGGGCTAGCTTATGGAATCGTGAATGGAACTAAAGTAATGTTTTCTTGCCTTTAGTTCGTTGAAATTTATCCTGTTTAGGTAAATCGAGTAAACTTTTCCGTCTACGCTGCACGTTTCTCCTATGTGATATTGGATGTGGGGAAACATGAGAGTCAGTTTCCTCTTGGCACATTGGAATAAGCTCGTCCATCCGTTTTTTGTTGCGGCAAGACCCGCTCCTGCCCGGAATTATTTTCCAACATCTAACACTTTGTTATATAAGGAACATCTATTGCGTTAAAGAGAGCAACTCTACATATGCTTAGTACTAGTGTCGCTACACTGGAATCCTAGTTTGACCGATACGCTTAAATATACTAAGTTCCACATATACCAAGCTTGTGGTGCTCGAATAAATGTTACAAATCATGGAAAGATACGGGGTAATTATACTAAAGAAGGTTTGTTGCTAGTAGAAAAGTCTCGATTGGGGCTGTTTATAGGTGGTTCTAATTGCCTGAGTTACACTATCTCATCTTTATCTTTATTCCCAGCCGCAGCCACCTTCTGAAGATTTTTTGCTGTTTTAACACCAAAACTGTGCTCAAAAATCTGTCTAATGTCTTCGAGGGGCATTCCATTAACCTCTGGGAAGCAGAACTTGACAAAGATCCAACCGAAAAAGCAAATGCCAGCATAAAGGCCGAACGTACCGCTAGGTGTCAGACCCTTGAGCAGCGATAGGAACGTTGATGAAACGATGATATTGGCACCCCAACAAGTCACGTTGCTCATCACGGTGCCGACTGCACGAACCTCGATTGGAAGCAGCTCCGTCCCAACCCAGGCAATCGTAGCCACACCTGAAGAGAATGAAGCAACGTAGACAAGGATGGTGATCAGAACCACAATGCTGGCCCAATTTGTCGACGTGCTTAAGAGGACGAGATCCTTGGAAACAGGGATCCAGTGGAATGCAACGGCAGTCACAGCCATGCTTACAACCTAGACGTTCGTAATGGTATCACGTCAGCCTTTTGATGCTCTAATTATCAAACATAATAGAACAACATACCATTATTGAAAGCGTTATTAGTAAAACTATGCGCCTCCCAGCCCTGTCTATCACAGAGAAGTTGACGATGTTGAAGATGAAGTTCGTGGCACCTATTGTTATCGAGACAGCTGTAGGATTCTTGAACCCAACCAAGCCGAACAGAGTGGCGCCGTAATACAGGATAGTATTGAAGCCAGAGAGTTGCGAAACTGCATATTCGAGTTCATTCTATTAGTGACCCGAGCTATTGGAAGGTTTTGTGGTAAACAGGGTTAGACGTGATTGCAGGAGAACAGTACTTACTGGCCATAACACCACACGCCGAAGTAAGCGCTCGAAGGTTCGCCGGAATGCAATGAAGTTCTTTGAATTGTGTCCAAAGGGATCGGGACCCAACGATCTGAGCCTCCTCCTCGATGGCGTAGATGAGGAGATCGATCTTGGACTGAACTTGGGCTTCGCTAGCATAAGGATATAAACTAGTAAGGGCTTTCTTTGCTTGTTCGATTTTCTGATGCATCAACAATAATCGGGGGCTCTCCGGACACCCCGCAAGTAATACGGCCAGTAGTATCGGAGGCACGCCACCAATGGCTACCATGTATCGCCAACCGTGAGGGACGTGGACGAACCCGGCGCCCAGGACGTAAGAGATCAACTGACCGAACGTAACGCTGACATTGTTCAAAGCAACCATGCGGCCGCGATACTTGGCCACCGAGATTTCTCCGATATAGAGAGGCTGTGGGAAGCTCGTCAACAAGCTGAATCATACTAGTAAGGTTAAAAGCTTTGACTGACCACAATCATCGAGGCAGATCCGACGCCCAAGCCAACGACGAACCGGCCGACTGTCATCTGCGGAACGGAAAACGCGGCGGCTTGGATGATCGATCCGATTATGAATAGAGCGCATCCAACATATATCCCGAATTTCCGTCCGAACTTGTCGGCTGGGAGCCCGGCGATCAGAGCGCCAATCAGGGCACCACCAGAGGTGATCGAAGTGACGAGTTCCTGTTCTTTGGAACTCAGAGTGTGGCCGAGGTCGTCGCCGATGCTGACGAGGACCGCGGAGATGTATCCAGTATCATAGCCTGGCTCACGGTTAGGGAAGACTGGACAAGCGGCTAAGTAACGGATGGTGAGCTGAATTAGTCTTACCGAAGAGAAATCCACCCATGGCCACGGTAAAGATGATTGTCCATACTTTTCTTGATGGCTTGGTGTCGTCTATGGAGTTGTCAAACGTCCTTGTCTTGACGAGATTGTCGACGTGCTCGACGCTGGTGGCGCTCTCGATGTGCTCAGCGTGCAAGATGGCATCTTGTTTCTTGACTGGCTCGTCGGGTAGAGAACCGTCTCTATCTGTCCTGGTCTGGCTAGGAACTGTTTTAGACATGATATGGTAATGTTATTTGCTAGGCAAAAAACGAGAACCTAAGGATACTCGAGATGTTGGGGTATAAGCAGACACTTGGTTGGTGTGACTCCTAAAATGACTTTGGAAGAAATAACAGATGCCGGGTCCGTGAGCAAGACAGAGAGATCACGAGATGCTAAATACTACTTATGGAGTAGCCCAGAGTGAGGCTTGGTCCTACTCCGTGTTGACTCGATAATGGCTTTACATCATCATCATACATCTTATGTGCTGCAGTGAAAGTGAATAGCGTGACAAGTCTCAACTGCATACTACCTGCGATAGTAAGACCACGAACCCTGGGTATACATTCGGAATTAATTTACAAGGATGTTTCGAGGCCGTCGTGCAACAATTGCCCATTATTTACCTCTGGTGCAGGGACCTTGAAACAGAAGACTTAACATTTTGGGGAATTGTCCGAGTTGGACCCAGATGTCTTGGCGTATTTAGTAATGCGGGGAAAACCTGGGGGATGTGGGGGAGTTGGGGGAGTGAAGTGCGGGGGAAACCTGCATCGTGGGGTAGAAGGACAGTAAGGACCGATGCGGGTACCAAATGACATATGCTCAGGGCCTGATTGGCGAAATATGAATGAAAGAATAAGGTACTATGTTAGTGGATGCTTGGCTTGCCGGTAAGGCGTCCTAGCCCGCCAGGGCATTTCTCCGGGTGATTGACGTGTGTCCCCGGCAGAGTAGTGGCACGAGTGGATAAAACATCGTGGTTGCGGGAGTTCGATGCCTTTTTCGACGTATAAGGTAAATTCTGCGCGAGGATGCGGAGAGAATTTCCCTTTGGATTTTCGTCCCACATAAAAGTGTAAGTCATTGCACTGCATGTTTCCTTGCATTGTCTGAGTGTTTTTTTCCTTGATATCATCGAAGACACGTCAATCTACGTGTGTAGCGAATTTCCGGTCAATCCCTCGGCAGTGGCCTGCATCATCTCTGGCCTGGCTTGGCGCTTGACTCTAGCATGCCCGAGTATGATAGATTGCTGCATGGCGGCGTTGGGGCAGCCCCCTTACCGTCCCTCCTCCCACCCTCTCTCGGTCGTGGCATTGGGAGCAAGCTCCGTGACCAGATAGAAGAACAAGAGGCAAAGTAGGTCATTGTAACATGATCCCATATCTTCCCCGTATTCCACTTGGCTGACCCCACGATTCAAAAGCGGCGATGTTCGTGCGGTTCCCCCTGACTCCCCATCACGAGACCAGGGTAGGCTGCTGAGGTTTGATGACATCGTTGATGCCCGTCTGTTCCGTCAATATGTGCGCAGAGTATCTTCCTGGGTAAGTAATCAATTTCTCTGATTTCGTTTCCGGCCAATTCTCCGCTCCCACTCCAACTAGCAAGCCGACATGTAAGACATGGGGACTAATCACTCTCGGCACTTAGATTGATGTCTGTGATCGTGAGTGCCATTTCGGCATCGAGGTTCCCCGGCGGGCCCATAGATTTCCATTGCTATCTAATGCGATAATGGCTTTTGCATCCGCGGTGTCTGTTTCCCCGGATCGTGCCGCGGCTTATCACAACCAGGCTGTGGATCTCCTCATACCCATTCTTGATGGACCAATCGAGTCTCTAGACGAGAACGTATTGGCCGCAATAGTGTTGCTTCGAGCTTTCGAAGAAGGAACAGGTACCTTTTCCTATGATCTTCCAATGAGGACGTCACGAAAGCTGACCTTGGCCAGATACCGATACCGGCACTCACTTGTTTGGGAGTGCGCGCCTCCTCAACACGGCCGCTGGATTTGCTGCTGCTGGCGGCCTTGGGGAGGCAGCTAGCTGGATTGTCCTTCGACAGAGTATCTATATCTCCTTTACGAGATCGCAGCCTTTAGGTATAGATCTGGACAATTACAGGCGATCGAGGGCTTTCACCAGCGCCGACGCGGAGTCATTGGCAAATAAGGCTGTGTTTTTATGTGCGCAGGTCTTAACATTCGCCTTTGGAACAGGTGAAAGTGTCCCTGAGTGGCATGTCGACGAGTGGGATAATCTGCACGATGAGTTAGAAGAATGGTACAAATCGAGACCCAGCGAACTGTGCGCATATTGGGTCGACATGCCACGGCCGGGAGAAAGAGGGGCCTTTCCAGCATTCCCTACGGCCTGGATGGCACGTCCCGCTCATGGTGAATACCCGATCTCTGTTCCCATTCAGAAAGCTTTAGGATCGGTCAACTGATTAGCTTATAGTGGTTGGCATACAAGTTTACTTCATGGCCAGACTGCTCCTTGCAATATTTGATCCCCGTCTTGAAGACATGTCCTTCGAAATCATTCTGAGAAGAAGACAAGCTGAGGTAGTTCCTCTTCCCCATACCATATATAGACTTGCTTGTGCAGGGTAAATCGACTTGACATGGTGGAACTGACCAATGTGTCTAGGAACAAATATTGGCAAACCTTCGTATGGTAATTGGGCTCGCGATTAGCCATCCGTTCAATATTACTGCGGGATTCCATGCTAGGCATGCCCTTCAAGCGTGTAAGATACATCATTACGAGTTCGGGTCCCCACTGACACTAGTTGTAGGCGGCTCTTACTTGAAAGACGCTAAAGAACAGCAGGAGGCACTCGCTTTCTTGGGGAACTTCGAGATAGAATCAACGTGGAAGGCGGATCACATAGCTGATAATCTTAGAATGGCTTGGTCAAGAAACTCCTCGAAATTAGCTAGTTGCTATAATAAGATCATGGCCTAGTAGAAATATCACTATACTCGGTGCAAAGGATTCGGCCGACTTATCGTGGTTATGCGGTGGAGATAGTATGCCGTCGCCACGTTTCTGTCGAATCTATCGGGCTAATTGATTAATATTCTCCACAATCTACGTTGGCACATGGCTGAGCACCAAGCTCCTGATATATCTTGACGCTAATCTCCCATCATGATTCTATTTCCGCCACATTATCAGGTTACTGATTCCAACCCCACGTCTCTTTCATTTCTTGCTGACTATGCAAAAAGTCTCCGTTAGTGATTGAGACACTATGACATTTATATAACGTCTTCGCTAACATGATCAATTGGCGTTCGGGGGCACTTACATGAACTGAGTTGGCCAGGCATGATTCTTCTCAACCTTAACCAGGAAATCAAATAGTGCCTGCTGTTCGCGACGGTTCGTGAACCGATCGCCAGCTAACACAATTCCCATGATGGCAGGTCTATGATTACTTGTCAGAAAAAGAGCGATTATCCGTGTCTCGACTACTAATGAATACTTACGGACAAGCGCGGTATGCGTTTCCATGTGTCTCTGCTATGCCACATAGAATTCGAACGTCGCTCTTGATTTCATTCTGGCTTCCGATTAGTGCTGATTCTTTCTGGGGTTGATGATTATGGAGCCACTTACGTCCATAGACTGCATTGCGGCCATATAACTACTTCCAATGCGTGGAAACCTGGGGTTGTGCGCTATAAGGAGCATTCGAGTCAAATGGTAAAAGTGCCACGCCGCCATGGCGCAGTCGCTGAGAAATACTATTTCTGGGAATACTTCCTCGTCTTCGGGTAGCCGAATGAACAGAGGTTCAAAGGATTCTGGTACGGAGGCGGCCCAAGCTGCCAAATAACCTGCTAAACTTTCGTACTTTTGATAGGCGCACGCATCAATCTCCCTAGAGCCGAAGCAGAATTCAAGTACTTCAACTAAATGCAAGGTTATTCTTCCCATCCACACTTCGTCTTCAGCGTTCTCGAGAGAACAGTCGATGTTGCACTTGTCGAGGCATAGACCAGTGGATCGTTCGTTCAAGATGGCTAGATAGATTTCTTGTCGGATCCCTGCCCAAAACGCTGCTTGGTGCGGTCCTCTTGGTAGGAGAAATTGTGACTGTGTCTCGAATGTATCGCGGATATCGGTCGATTTAGGTTCCTGGCTCCTCACACCTAGCGTAGCTGGAAGGGAAGAGTGGTCAGCCTCATCAACAGATTTGATTCGCCGTATCTCACGGGAAGGTATGTATTCGTGCCTTAACTTTGCTGTCCTTGAGTAAGTGACGTTAGGTATTCTTGGGTCTTGAATTTGATTACGTAAGAAGATAACGCCTGCAGATGCAACTTACATCCGATTACTGCAAGAAATCGTGCGAGTACTATAGTTGCCATTGCGCACCAATCTAGCATGCGGTTTCTGGTAGCCAAGGCTCTGTCAAAATGCCCTTCACACCACGGTCTATCATCTGTATCAACAAGAGGCGGTTGATGGTCACGAAGGCTTTCTCGATGCCTAGTCGCTACAATCGAGATTATTCTCATCAATGTGGGACGCGATCCGGCAGCTTCAGGGACGCTCCTCGTGAAGTTCATCTCTCTGTCGCAAAGATCGAAGATCGGAGCGACCTGATCGATATAATGTCGCATTAACTTGGCTTCACTTAGCTCTCTTAATGGAAAAACAGACACCCTTGCAGAGAACGGGTCACATATACCGAGGCACTGAGCGGAGGGACCAATTTGGGTGTAAGAGCTCACTCCATGGACCCCTTCTGAGCCGAATTCCGGCACAGACGACCTCTGCCAGATTTGATAGACTACTTCTGGTGAAGAGGTATATCGATCTACTAGCGATATGATGCCATCGCTTTGCTCGGGGAGCGATGGTGATTCCGAGAACGTGTCTCTTTCACCCGCTCCATGTTCAATATCTGGGCCGTTCAGAGTGTCGGGAGTTGAGTTTCGAGCTAAAGGGGATGGAAGCAAGCCCGGTAAGCCCGGGATTGCGTCCTCTTCATGGTTCGACGATACTTGGATAGGAATCAGGGGTTCTCTGAAATCTCTATCCTCTTCCCCGTTGTTCGCTGTGGTTTCGACAGTCTCGTCGATGAATGCGAGCTTTTTGCCAGCGACTATACACCATTTTTGTTCGGCTGGGAATTCAAATTCACGTTCGGCTACACTAAGAACAACATGAGCGAAAGCAGCCAGGCTCCTGGTGGGCTTCGTACCCAGTCAGCTAACCCACCTTGTACCATAACTGTGGCGGAAGCGCCAATTGATGGATCGGACACACTTTATGCCCTTCTTGACACAATAATTACATGGTCTACCACGGTCACCTGCCCCAAGTGAAATTCCAAAGGTTAGCCAAACAGGCATAGGTGCAAGGAGGGACTTCTTTGTGTCGCTGTGACCTTACATTTGATATGTCTGTATGTGGGGATGCGTCAGTCCAGTGTCAACAGGGGTCTTTGAAAGGCCTCGTTTTATTAGGTGATATCGTCAATATAGGGACGTGAGGAGCTAGTGATATGTAAAGTGACACAGGGAACTTGCCTCTCGCGACAAATCTGGGACAGCAAGGGGTGAGCCGGGATTCCCAGAGAGGAGTAAAAGAGGATCTAGCTTACCTCACACCCTCGTAGTCTTTTCTTTCCGTTGCTTGTGGACATAAGGAATCATGGGGATCTATCAGGTCCGACCGAATTAGGAGATTTGATGAGAATGGTAGGAAAAAGGCGAACGTTACTCTTGTCGTCGTACCTTTTATCCTGTTTTGTCTGCCGTGGGGGAGTGCATTACGGCGTGGGGAAAATGCGGAGTGCTTAATGCGGGGATCTGGGGGTAGCGGGGCTGACCTAGCGGGTTTGGCAATTAGGTCACTGTTTGTAAGGTCTTCTGAGAGGTACTGTCTTGGGTACTATACTTTTGGTTTACTTGCAATTACGGAACGCAAACATGAGGGGCCTTGAAATAAGGTAAATGATTAGGTAGTATTACTTTAATTAGGCAAAGGGTCATTATAGATACTACTACCTTTTAGCCTTTTCGAATCTTCTCACTTCATCTTCTACGTCTGAAGTAATAGAGGTGATAGTTGACTTGTGCTATTCCCAAAAGCGACTAGCGCATACTAAGTATACTGTTTCGAAAACATTTCCTTATTCGGCGTATTCGGCAAGTTTGATACGTCGCTAGTATTCTTGGCTGCTGCTGCTTTATCCCCTATGATTAATCTACTATCTAACGTCTTGATCGTACAAGAGAGTATCTCGACTAACGCGGCAAGAGAAAAGACCCTATGGCCCCCTCCATGATAGTAATAGGAATTTTAGAGTCTGTGAAGTTTCGAGATGGAGAAGTACGTAGTTGCGAACTGCTTCTCGAGGTATTTGAATGATGAACCGCCTTCGTTTCGTTGATTATTCTGCCTCGGGACTTTTCATCTATCCACGTATGCCTAGTAGAGAAGACTTCAAAAGGTCAACCTGGGGAAAATGGCTTCTTCATTGTTGGGAGTGCCGTCGTACGCGGCGGCACTTGTCATCTTCGCTCTAACATATTTCCTCATATACCCGGTTGTGGTTTATTTCAAAGATAGCAAAGGTAAGCTTCGAACTATACTGTTAGAATGATCATAGATAATAATCGTTATTCTCCTTAGGCCTACGGAAGTTCCCTAACATGAGCTTATTCTCGGGGATGTCGAATGTTCCTTTCATGATAGTAGCACACGGAGGTGCCCGATCGAATTATCTGGCGAAGCTGCATAGAGAACGGCCTATCCTACGCACCGGGCCAAACACACTGTCGTTTGGCAGCGTCCTTGCCATCAAAGATATCTACGGTCATGGATCACCTTGTCTCAAGGACGAGTCCTACATAATTACTGCCGGTTCGCATCACCACCTTGCCGATGTCATCGACAGGGCGGATCATGCTCGGAAGCGCAGGGTTCTATCTGCTGCGTACGCAATCAAGAACCTACAGGAATGGGAGTTCAAGGTGGCCGACAAGGTAGAAAGACTCTTCAAGAAGTTTGATTCGTGCTGCACCGATCCTCTTCCCAGAGGGCAACTTTACCCGGACCCCAAGGATGTCAACATCGACTACCGTCAATGGACCAACTACTTTACCCTCGACGCGATCACGGATATCGGATTGTCTGAGAGTCTAGGGCTTCTTGACCGAGGCCACGACGTAGTCACTGCTACTAGGCCTGATGGGACGACTTTCCAGACGGATATTCGAGGAGCTCTTTATCCGACGGCGCGCAAGCAATCACTTCTGATATGGAGTTACCAATATTACAAGCTTCTAGATAAGGTGTCCAACATAATTCCATTCTATCGACGCATGTCCCAGTCAGCGGTGCACTGGGAAGCGATTGTGGCACACTGTTCTAGCAGAAGGATGGAACGTTACAAGGCTGGTGAAAAGCACGACGATTTCTTCCAGTCGCTGATGGAGAGCAAGAAAGGCGAGCCCAACAACCTGGAATGGGGCGAAGTCGTCGCCGAGGTAAACATCATGATGAACGCGGGCAGTGTGACGACAGCCATCGCGGTCACTAACGTGCTCTATGAGCTACTCAAGCACCCTCGAGTGCTCTCCCGGCTCCGCGAGGAGATCGACACCGTACTAGACCCTGACGAGGTCATTGCACCATATAGCAAAGTGAAGAACCTACCTTACCTTCGTGCGTGCCTTGACGAATCGCTACGCTTACAGCCTCCGACGCCGCACGGCCTACCGTAAGGAATTTCAGTGTTTTGAGCCTCCCTCAATTCTCATCAGAAAAGAACGAATTTCTCGGGAATCTGTTCTTTTTTTACCCCTATGTAGTCTTGTCCCGTACGATTACTAACTATATCACGCCACAGACGGAAAACCCCGCCCGAAGGTTTACGTATCATGGGTGAATACGTACCCGGAAACACGACAGTCAGTATTTCAGCGCTGGTGGCGCACCGGGATGAGTCGGTGTTCCCAGATGCATACAAGTTCATCCCCGAACGATGGCTTGGCGAGAAGGGCAAGTCGTTGCAAAGTTCGTTTATCACCTTCTCGACAGGGGCCCGTGGCTGTATTGGCCGTAACATCACGTACCTGGAACAAGCCGTCCTCATAGCCTCCATTGTCCACCGATATGAGTTTGCGCTGCCAAAAGGCTTCACGCTCCAAAGACTGGAGACAATGAACCACATACTTGGAGAGATGCCGGTAAAGATATGGAGGCGGTCAATGTAGACCCGAAGATAAAGCTAGTTAAGGTATAATGAATTACTACGAAATATCAGCCTTGGCTTTGTTGTCCGGTATTTCTCCCTAAATTCATTGACCCAGATTCTCCAGTCGGATTCGATTCCTGCGTTTACTACTAGCGATGCAGATATTAGATGAGTTCTTGTGAACAGGACTTATACTCACCTATTGTCGAAAAGTGGAGGGTTTACAAATTGACACGGACGAACAAGCAAAGTGTGATTGTATTATAAAATAGCAAGCCTTACGCATATTTTTAAATCTAACCATACAAATGTGAATCATCCTACTAGTACATGTGCTAGGTTCGAGAAACTTACCGTGTAATGCGATTTACTTCCCTCTCTGCTGAAGATAAAGAATGGTTCAAGATGAACATGATATCACAATATAGAAGCCATAACGATCTTTACGACGAAACAAATAAGAATACCCTACGACATGATCTATGCCCCCTTCTTTGCAATTGTGCCGAAGCAAAATCACTACGTCGCCCATCAACTCAAGGCCAGTGCCATTCGCACAAAAGAGTTCGCATAAATCCATTGTGTGAAATCAATACGTCCTACCCTAGTTCCTGTTTGCTCGTTTTGCGCGTGCTGTTTTATCGCTCATCAAGCCCTTCGTTGTCCAATCTCCGATTCATCGAGATATAACGCGCCTACAGACAGTATATGGCAGAGTTTCTAACAGCAAGAAGTATAATACCAAATCAGAGTGGCTTTCGCCTCAGGAGCTCTCTGGCCATCACGGTGGAAGCGAAAGCGAAACAACGAACAGCCGCTTGATAACGATGATGACAGCGACTATGGGGGCAATGATGATAGTGATACGAAGGTAGAAGCGGTACGAGAAAAAGTGGAAACGCTGTGATTGAGAACTTGACAATGATGAGGCGGGCTAGGCGGCGAAAGGCGGGTAGGTGAGGCAACGGCCTAAATGGTGTGAGACTAGTTCTCCCTTGGGCGTTAGAAGCACAGAACCAATCGACGGACCTAGCACAGGCAGAAGGTAGGAACCTAGTGCCTTATCAACCTCCGTTGCAAGGGAGACTGAGTCACACTGAGACACATAACCCCATCCATCCAGTTGCCTTGACAAATGCTGCAAACAACATTGAATGTTGCCACACTTTAGGAATATAAATATTACAGCAAACATCGTCGTTCAGTGCAAAACATTCTCACCCGCCACCACTTGCCAACCTACATGCCCTTTCTTCTAGTCCCATCCGTATTGCCATAATATCAAAAAGCTTTTTGTTGCAAGACGAGTATGCATTACGAATATGTTAATGTCGACAAAAAGGAAACTTACTACGTGGTGAATTCGTATTGCACGCCGGAGGAGGTGCTCCTCGTGGGGGGCGCCAATCAACTCAGCCAGCTTCTTACGGTCCCTAATTTAAGAAGAGTCCGTATATCTCAGTCTGGCGTCGACAAAGCTCGAGCTCTCAAGTAAGTGATCGCCTATATCCTCTCAAACTGCTCTTCAATGCCGTTGACACGCGAGACCCAGCCGCTCGAGCCCCCTTGTGGCTCTACCACAAGAGCTGATCGACGCAATCACAGATAAGGTGTCCGACCATGGCCTCCGTGGCCCCCTTTTCTCACTGGCTCTCACGTGCTCCTACTTTTGGCGCACGCTCCTACCTCGCGTCAGGGAAGCAATCATCGCATATGAAGCACCATGGGCTGGCGACCGCCTATTATTTATCAGCGAACATGCGTCCAAACTCCCTCCGACGTGTAACGATTTCGAACACGACGAGTTGGAAACCACGGACGAGGAGCCAGGCTACTCCAAAACAATTCTTCGCCGTTTCCATAGTTGTCTATCTCCTCCTCCCGGACCAAGTTATTCGAGAGAGGACTGTGAACTGTCCCTTCGTCTGCGGGCCATGCTGCGATATAACACAAAACGACCCAGGGTCCTACGAAATCTCTCGAAGCGCCAGTACGTTCTCGACGCGACGCTAGCAGAAACTAAATGGCAGTACAGTCTCGGAGAGGCGTTTACCATCCGCTCGCAGTGGCCCAAAGACTATGGAAATAGCGAGTGGGCGGGTGATCGCTTTGATATTCGGACGGAAGATGATATTACTAGCGAGTGGATTGACAGGACCGATGAGACAGTCGACCTTCTCGACGAAGCCATTGAAAGTGCAGTGTTGGGTCAACGATCTATTTGGGGGCGGTGCTGAGCGTGGGTTTGATGAATGCTTCCCCTGCTCATGTTGTATTACGAATCTGGGTATCAGTATTGGTGATATTGTAATTGAAAGAGCCTCAGAGCCTTCCTTTGCACTCTTGCAGCCTTGCGGGACTGCACATGTAGTGCCTATCCTAATGCTTTCTTTCATGCTCTATAGATTAGTACGCTACAGTCATTATATATGCTCAACTATATAGTTGAGCATATCCTCCATCCTAGTTAGTCCTGGTCCTTCACCTCGGAATGAAATCACAAGTCTACTGGTACACTTTTATGTATTGTCGCTGATGCCTAATGTTGGGACCAGACTATGCCCTGAGCATATCCATGCGAAACTTATTCATGTCTTTTATCTGTAGAACTACTAAAAGGCCTTGTTTGCCTCCAATGTCTTATTTTAACTGCTATTATTCTGGCTACACGACACAACGCGCATCGTAAGTGATATGAACTCGGGTTCCTCGATGGCGTTCAAAAGCCCCATTGCCGGTCTTCTTATCCACGCGCACCTCTAGTCCCTTCAGGAATCTTTTTCAAAACAAAAAACAGAAGAAAAGAAAAGTCGACTAACACTTATATGGTCGGATTGTACGAACGGAGCCATCTACACATTCGCTTTTTAACAACTATTTGATCGATTATCAACTTTTTTTGAAGTAGATTAAATGCCGTCGAAGGCAGGATAGTTGATACTCGACCCGAATCTCACCAGAATCACCTGCAAACCTCACCGAGCATTCTATACACATTCGTGTCTGCTTCCGATCTCCCAACCATGATGGATGGATAGAGCATCAGAGAAAAGCTTGCAATGCACTCAAATCATCTCCTTCACCGTTCCTTTCCGCCCTTGTTCA
Source organism: Xylaria sp. Z34 (assembly GCA_037356055.1). Lineage (NCBI taxonomy): Eukaryota > Fungi > Ascomycota > Sordariomycetes > Xylariales > Xylariaceae > Xylaria > Xylaria sp. Z34. The sequence goes on along the minus strand of JBAWJW010000074.1, from coordinate 307,570 downwards.
GCCTGCGCGTATACTAAGGCATGTCTAGACCCGCAGCCTTGAACTTCTGTCTGTCTTGTTGGTTCATACACCGCATCTGATACACTACTCTCAAGTCCATGCCCATGTTTTTCGCCATCTTCACGTTCTCGTCTGTCAACCACACCCGCTCGAGAGCCTCAGCCTGCTGTTCAGTTGTCGTAGCCTGCCACTGGCCGCGCGCATCGATGTAGCAGCGGCCTACCTTCGAGTCATGGAGTTCGCGAAGACCATTGTCGAGAGCCTCCTTTGCGCTCGATAGAATGGCCAGCTTACAAGAGGCGAAGGCGGCGTCATCGAGTTTGTATAATTCGGTCGCAGATGGAACCTTGTTCTCCTTCATCGCGTTCTGAATGGCGATCTGCATTTTCTGCGCCAATGATGATCGTTGCGATTCGCTGACGTTTACAAATTGAGGAGCGATCAACGAGTACAGAGACTGCATGGATTTCTGAGAGTAGCCGAAAGATTCGGGACGCAGTTTGCCTGCCACGCGATGGCTGGTCCAGACTTGCCATTGCGCTACCGTCTCACGCCAACCAAACTATCCAGAAAGCAGAGTCAGTGATGATCTCCTTTAGTATTTTGCAGGGGCGCATCTGGTGAGGGCAGTAATGCAAGATATGGAAATAAACAACGAGTGAAACTAACTTGGGCTCCTGCAATGTCAATTGCTACCTGTTCGCCGGACTTGAGAGTTGCGCACAACACAGTGTGCTGGCCGTACATGGTGTTATGGGCTGCGTCATGTCTCATGTCACAGGTGGGACGGTGAGCATTTCGGGGGTTGATATGGACTTCATGCAGTGTTCGGCAAAGTGCTGTGATGGCCCATGTTAGCCCAGACTTACAACGAATCTTAGAAGAGTTTATCTTACGTAGCAGGAGTAAGTTCACAAGACCTTGACATGTACTCAGGAGTTGCTGGCACTCGCTATCGAACAGAGCCGCGAGAGCGTGCTCTTCAGATGAGGCCATGTCGGACGGAAAGCGACAAACAAAGGGTTTTCCTTGGTATGCCCACTCGTCCGGCTGGTCGTGAATGATGTGGGCGATGCCCTGCTTCTCGGTAACACCAATGACTTGTTTATCAATCCAAGCCGTCTTTTGGAACATGACGAAGAGATCGTAGATCAAGGATACGGCGCGGCAGATCTTTTTCCTGCCCAGACACTGAAGCTTGTGCTCTTTCCAGTGCTGAGTTTGGCAAGCCTTGTCGCAGTAAGCCGTCTTCATGACAACGTGAGAGTCCAGATTGACTAGACAGCCACTGCATGCAGCCTCGACGTCGGGCTTTCCACAGTTTGCACAGGTTTTGGGATCAGTCAGCTTAGCTGGTAAGAAGGCATGGTCGTTGTTGGGTAGGTCAACCTGTTGTCCCTCAGAGTTCTCCTTGTTCTTGAACGGGTACTCTTCATCCTTACGTCCCTGGGAAATCCACGCGTGATACTTCAGCTGTTGAGACTTTGCCGAGCCATCGTTAGGAATTTGGGGCGTGTCAAGGGCAAGCCGGCCGAGCTCACTGCGCAGCACCTCATAGTTTCTAGTCTTCGAGAAGGCTTCAGCACACTTCGCTATGAACTTACGGTCTGGATCACGAGATTGAGAAGGGAAGAAGGACTTGAAGACCTGCTCGAAATGAGCTTGATCCCAAGCACCATTCTGATCCAATGCGGCCTGATCAGCCGCAGGACTCGGAAGATCTTTAAAGAGCTTCTCAACGGGGTCCATGATGGAATTCGTCTCCAATGAACAATGGATAGTGGTGTGGTAATAGAGGAGGTGCAATTGGGATGGAGGCCAGAGGAGAGGGAGTTATTAGCATGGCAGATGAGAGGACCGCTAAATGTCCTGCACAAAACAAGATCTCTCAGATACTTGAACTACCTAGGTACCTACCAGGTACTTAGTTACCCGTAGCAACAACTATCACATTAATCGAAAGGGAAGCTACGCAAACTGCATAAGAACTAAGTAAGTAGGATAATATCTACTGATATTGGGGCCGACAGCAACCTCTCGTCTCGTACAAAGGGGCCTGATAGGAACTTTGGCAACTGTAGTATGCGATTCACTTACTCCTGATGCAGCTATTGACTTGACCAAGCCAATTGATATTCTTATGTCGCTGGTCCATTTGGCAAAATTATAATATGGCACTTAAACATTCAACTGTGTCTTTTCCCCTTAACCTGTGAAATCGTTATCATAGGTGACACTTTATCAGAGGAACAGATAATTACCACGAGCTTCAATATGAGTCGATTAATGCTTGAAAGGTACGTTTAAGAAAATATTAAAAAATACAATTTTCATGTTACTCCGCTCAACAGCCTTGATAACAAAATCATACTTTACAGCTAACTATACAGGATTAAATCTATATGCAACATGATTAACGATTTTTCTTGAAACTAACTTGTCGTTATATTTTTTCTTTCCATTAATCTTTTATTAATTCTTTCTTACTTTCCATCTGGTTTCTTGTTACTACGTAATAATACAGAAAAACTGCAACTGAACCCAAAATTAGAGCCGTTTCTATCCGTGCTGAAATCCAAACACACGACAACCACGATAACGCAGCTATGTACAGAGTCGTTCGCTGGTATCAAGTCGAATCCCGCCTTTTCTAAGCATCTACCATCGCAACACCCGAGTCCGCCCGTATTCTTGTTGGGCTTTGTGGCAGGTGTTCGGTTTTGCTCGCCGCCGCGTGCTTCTCTTGGTCGAACTTCCAGACCATGCTGACCTCTCCACACCCTCGTCGAAGTGCTAGACTGTCAGCCACTGGATCCTGTTTGGCTTCCGTGAAATACCGCCTCTCCCATGTCCGTCCAGCCGCTTGCTCCTGTTTCCGTAATGCGCGGTGCGCGTTCTCGATCTTGCTCTTCTCACGCGCCACGCCCAGCAAGTCATTGCTCAAGATGGCATCTGCTACGTGTTGCCACGCACGCCGAGATTCCATCGGATGCTGTTTCGAGATTGGCTGAACCTGCAGTGGTGTCCGTCGCAGCGCTGCTAGATTAACCGTCTCTAATATTTTGCCGCGCCCGTCTTTCACAGTGTAGATCCGGTTCCATTGACCCTCGAGCAAGTAAAGTGGCGGTGAGTTGCGTTCGCTGTCTCGGTGTATTGTAGCCGTAAAAGTGTTATTCTGGCCGCCTAGCCATCCTTTACTCCCATACTCAATCTGCGTTGTGAGGCCCGAAGAGCTGCGTATATGTGATGCCCCGCTTAGCTCGGGGTTCAGCTGGAACGTCAGTAGACCTTCCACGTGCACCTTCGGCATTGTGATCCAATGTGTTTCGTCATATTTGTCAATGTGCAAGAGGCTGTATCCTCGCCGATCAATATTCACGGTCGAGGAAAAATAAGCTTTGGGTGCTACATGACCTTCTAGCTTGAATTCGCGAGGATCGTCAGCTAAGATCGCAGACACCTTTCATGGGGCGACATAACAAAGCATGCCTCGCCTAACTCAAGGAAGGCGAGAAGGTAGGAAGTCGAGAAAAGGGGGGCACTTTACCTGTACGCCATGTGTTTCATTCCATACTCGAAAAGCCGTTGCAGGTGGGTGGTGACTGACCTGCTCACTAATGAGCTCCGTCTTGCCGGCGTCGTCTTCCCACTTTCCCAAGAAAAGTTCGCCTAGGAAGGGATTGAGCGGTTTCATTCTCTTCCTCTTGCCATTCTCGTCTTTGCTGGCATGTTGATCACTGAGCGTACTCAAGAACCATTTTAGGACTAATAATGCGCGCTCTTCCGGCCTTGCCTCTGACGCGGGTGCCACGAACAGGCTGGGGTACTCGGCCCAGTAGGCGCTGTACTCAACCATGGATTGCGGCGCCAAGAGAAAAGGCGGTGCCGTGAGCGTTGTCAAGTCACCTTTGCAGGCTGCAATTGACTACAAAGAGGTGAGTGGCGTGAACATAGGCTGTGAGAATATCTTCGGTGTCATGTTACCTTGATGAATTGCAGCCAGGATGATTTGCTGTGTTGCTGCTCCTTGCGAGCTTCGCAGCTCGGGGATTCTAAAGTGAGGGACATGCTAGGAATCTAGGCCGTGATTGTGATGTCCGTAACGAGAAAGAAATAACCCTCGTGTGATGAATGATTTGTTACCAAGTCTAACTTCCAGATCAAACAGAACAATAAGGTCGATACGAGTCTCTAATGATAGCAATGAGAGTAGAAAATAAATTCCCCTAATCGGCAGAGAAACCTAACCTAGTTGGAACCCTGAGACTTTTGACGCTTCATAGTGGCCTCTGGCGAAACGACTCCTGGTCGTGTTTCAAAACACTGCCAAGGGTCCCGTTTCATTTCAACCAACACCCTCGCGTACAACCTTATCTGCTGCAGCACCGGGGCATTATCCTTAATAATGTAATTGATCCTCGGGGCATGTTCGTTGAATCATAGTTACATAGTAGTGACACTTAGAATTGATGAGGTTGGCAGCCAGGCCAATTACTCTTCTGCCACCTGGCAAGCCCCCGGGCACTCCGCCTGCCAGCCAGCTGTGTAAAGTTTCTAACATTGTATGTATACTGTTACTGCTGTAGGTTGTCCTACAACGGCAGACGTCCTTCCATTACGCACTTGGAACATAAAAGGCGGCCGCCGCAGAAAGTGAGTTAGAATGAGTATGGCGGAGAATATAAGAGCCGGCGTCAGCAGCAGCCACACTAACTAATAGGAAATAGAGACACAAGCTCATACGCAGCTCAACAAACACCTAACAGCTAACAGCTAACAGTCCAAGATCCACCCGGTCGCAGGACGAAGGAAGCTGACAATGTATTCAGCAAACCCCCATCCACCTTTTGCCTCTTTTTCTCCCACATGTTCTCCAAATATTCATTACTGTCGTGATATTTGTCGTGATATTTGAACGCATATCTAAATCCCAATGGCAGGAGTTTTGGCTCCTCGGTGGCGGGAACGGACCCTGCCCCAGATCGTAGATGACTTAGCTCACGATAAGCCGAACCATGTCTACGGCTGTTGGCTTGTGAACCACAACTCTTCTTCGGCCAGTGTTCATACCATCACCTATGCCCAATTATGCAATATTGTCGACCGATTAGCATGGTGGCTCGTCGAGCAGCTGGGCCGTGATAGACAGGGCGAAGTCTTGACCTATGTAGGACCTAATGACGTACGGTTTACTGCCCTTGTGTTGGCTACGATCAAGACAGGCTTCAAGGTGAGCCAGCGACATCGTCTCCGCCGTCTTTGCACACGCTCAGTTGTCCTTGCAGCTCTTTCTTACCTCGCCGCGCAACAGTCCGGTCGCTCATCGCAAGTTGTTTGACACGCTCAAATGCCAAACTCTCATCACCCCAGATCCATCTCACCAACCCGCCTTAGCAATTCTTGAGGCGGTACAAGAGTGCCAGTGTCTTGCGATCCCCAGCATCGATGATCTCCTCCAACCGCCTTGTCGCGCATACATCATGGAGAAGTCGTTGATTGAGTCGCGTTTGGATACACTATTCATCATGTGAGTTTTTTAATTTTTTTCTTCTAAAAAAAAAAAAAGAGAAAGAAAGCAGATTATGGCCCAAGGGTCCTCTAATACGAAGTTTAGTCACACTTCAGGGTCCACTGGGATCCCCAAGCCGCTGAATTGGACACAAGAAACCGCTATACGGCACATTGAAGCAAGTAGCCGAAACCCGCCTGATGGACTGGTGTCGATTGACGCCCTCTTCCATGGGAAACGGGTGCTATCTACACTCCCACCATTTCATGTATGCTAGCAAAAATCGTGCGCGTGTACTTTGCCGCTTGCCTAAGTCCAGTGCTAATAGGGCTTCAGGGTGCCGGTTTGGTGCAGCATTTGTTGTATGCCATCCCCTTCGGAAATATTACTGTGATTCCGTCGGCGACAGGGGCGATTGTGACAGCTCACGGTCTCGTAGATGCGCTCAAGAAGACGCCTGCCCACGTGGCAGTTATGGTGCCATCCATAGTAGCTGAGATTGCCCAGAATCCGGAGCTGCTTGACTACTGTGCCAACAATCTCGAACTCATCCTTTATGTCGGAGGCGACCTTCCACAGGCTGTGGGCGATATTGTAGCATCCAGGATCCCACTACGCTGCTGGTGGGGTGCCTCCGAGGTAGGTATGCCGCAGCAGTTGATAGTGCCAGAGCTAGATCAAAGCGGTTGGCATTATATTCGCTTTCATCCGTGTGCGGGCGCAACGTTCGAGAAGATAAGCGGCGGTCTCTATGAACTTGTCATCAGTCGTAACGATGCAATCATCGACACGCAGACAACTTTCACTATTGGGAGCTTCGGAAGCTTGACAGAGTATCGAACTCGCGACCTCTTTGAGCCCCATCCAAAAGTGCCAGACGTCTGGCGATGGCGTGCCCGGGCGGATGATATAATTGTCTTCTTGAATGGCGAGAAAACAAATCCTGTTTCGATGGAACAGTACATCGTTGCTAGCAATTCCGATGTGATAAGTGGCGCTATAGTGATCGGGGCTCAGAGGTTCCAGGCAGCGCTGATTATTGACCCATCTGCTGGAGATCTCACGACAGCAGAACAGGCTTCCCTAATCGAGCGTGTATGGCCCAGCGTTAATGACGCCAACAAAAAAGCTCCAGCGCATGCGCGAGTCGAAAAATCGTTAATCCTGGTAGCCCCAATGCCGTTTATTCGGGCAGGGAAGGGTACGATCCAGCGAGCTGCTACTGTTGCTCAATACACAACAGAGATTGACAATCTTTATGTCAGTGCCGACATAGCTTCTTCCTTGTCTGGAGAGGGCGACCATCACGCAGATGTGACAGATGTTGATGCGGCTGCCCAACTTGTTCGAAATGCTGCCCGGACCATCACTGGTTTGTCCGAATTGAGCCACACTGACAACTTCTTTGATTCTGGCATGGATTCTTTGCAAGCCTTGCAGCTCGTGCGAGCCATGCGAAACACCTTAAGTCGCCCCAACCTTGCGCTGTCCACGGTGTATCGAAACCCAACGCCAGTGCAGCTTGCGGCGTCAGTCTTGTCCGACGAAACAGAGGGCTCTGACGACCAAACTCTCTCAGGACAACTCTTGAATACTTATCAGGGCCTCATTCAGCAGATCACTAGGACCAAGCCTCCCCCCCTAACCAATCGATTCAGTGGAGAGCAAGACGGATCTGTCGATGTACTGTTAACCGGGTCGACAGGTACTCTAGGCACTTCTATTCTACACGCGTTGCTCGGACACCCTAGAGTTGGCCACATCTTCTGCCTGAATCGGAGCGCAGATGGCGGGCGAGCAACACAGCACGACCGTTTCGCTGCTGCCCAGCTGGACACAAATATACTAGACAGTCGTGTCACGTTCTTACGAGCAGACTTAGTCGATCCGAAATTAGGCCTGGACGAAGAGACCTACCGTATGCTCGGCGCCCGTGTCAGGCTGTTAGTCCATAACGCCTGGCCCGTCAACTTCAACTTACCATTGTTATCGTTCCGGCCGATGTTGGCCGGGCTCGTGAATCTTATCAGATTCGCAGCGGCCGTCTCTCTGCCAGCCTTTCGCATCGCCTTCATCTCGAGCGTCAGTGTAGTGGTAGGCATGGGTTCCAAAAGCCCCACGGAAGCTGTGCCGGACGAGAAGACGTCGCTCGGTGCTCCACTCGCGAATGGATACGCACGCAGTAAATTTCTAGCCGAAGTTCTGTGCGACTCAGCCGCTAAAAAACTTGGTCTTCACGTCGTCATCTTGCGAATCGGTCAAGTCGCGGGGTCTACGGTCCGTCACGGCGCAATCTGGAATCGGGCTGAATGGCTGCCGAGCCTCGTCATCAGCTCCGCCCGCACCTTAAACTGCTTGCCGAACAGCCTTGGTCCGCACTTCTCTGAGGTTGATTGGGTTCCATCTGACTTGCTAGGCGCTGTCGTTAGAGATATCACGATGACAAACCCAACTAACACACCTGAGGCTGGTGCCGAAGTCTTCAATGTGCGCAACCCGCGTACGACGAGTTGGGACTCGCTGATTCCCACGATTCAAGAAGTAGTGAAGAGCAAATTTTCCCGGACCATGCAAATAGTTTCGTCGACGGAGTGGTTAACCCGCCTTCAGGAGGGAGAAAGGGGCTATCATAGCGAGACGGTCGACACATCGCCGCAGGAACTCGCGGTCAACAACCCAGCAGTCAAGCTCCTCAATTTCTACCGCCACTGGTTATGGCCGCAAGATCCGGAGAATAACACGCCGCAGCCGCCGATGGTCGTCAGTCGCGCCGTGGCCATCAGCGCTACCCTCCGTGACATGCCTAGTGTCAGTCCTGGCTGGATGGAGAAATGGGTTCAAGAATGGATATATGATGAAGAACTAGTAACTAGATAATGACATTAGTCTGGTTTCTCGCGGTTTTAACTCCTGCGGTACAGTTAGTTACTCAATAGATAAATAATTACATCACACTCGGCTGTAGCTAGTGTTCCAAAGCTCTTCGCCTCGCCCAAATTTCTATGTTTAGAATGAATGTTCAATGACGCCAATCTAGTTGACAATGAAGTTTTAATTTTGTCCTTTTTGAGATTCCCATAAGAAAGGGGGTGTTCCGCAACCAGGAGAAAACGAGGATTGATATATATGTAGATGGATATTTCCGAGCGCTCGTCTTCATCTATTATACTCTTGATTGTCTCCGCAGAAATGGAGGGCGAACCCGAATGCGACTTCTGGTCCCGTGGCCCCGTAATAATAGTCGACGACGATATTTTCTTCAGTGGTGCTGGTGATCTAACAAACTTCTCACGAGGCCTAGTATTCCAACATGACGCCGTACGATCCAGGTTGCGCGACTAATTTCGCCGCCTCCATAACATGGGGATCCTTCTGCAACGACGGTACGAAACCGCCGAGTCTGAGATTCCCCATGATGCGCTTCCCTTCAAAGTTTTTTTTCATGACGCCTCCCTCTGCAAACTGCTCCCTGGCCTCCAAACACCAATGGCTTTGCAAGAGTCCATATCATCCATACTGGCAAGAGCATATTCGCATGTTTTCCACTCTCTTATGCCTTATCTATCTACACTCTCGTGCAATGTCACTGATCTTTCTCCTCCTAGTTATATGATGATGTGGGCAAGAACCGAAGCCGAAACAGCACGCAAAGAGGTAGTATACCGTCGGGTTCGATTACGATTAGCGACTATTGATAGTATGGACTTTCTCTCTATTTGGTTTCTGGGTGTTTGAGGGATGCATATCAATCCAGGTAAAGTAGGTAATTGTCATGTGCCAAAAGCTGGTCAGGGTCGGCAAAGATACATACACATACGTCGTCGCCCTTAGCCAAGATATTGCAGCGCAACTAAGAAGACTAACAAGAACTCAAATCTCAGCCAACTGTTAAGCTATGCTAGGCCTACAAGGCCAAGCTTGAAGATACGCCTTTGCACGAAAAAAAAAAGTACTACCTTATCACTAGTGTTTTCTGCGTCTGCGCAGCATCGTCACTCCGACCACTCTCCTCCGTTGCGTCGCCGTCCTCCACTACCCATCCTCCGTCATGCTGAACAAGCCTCCTGTTTTCTCCCCCGCTAAATATAGAGAGACAGTCATCAACGATAGATTTGCCATGGACCATCAGTCCCCAATAATGGATATCATTAAGACATTCGAACAAGGTCGTAATGTGGCCAATGATGGTACAGTTCCCATTCTTCACCGATGTAACAGTGCAGCCAGTCCACTCTTCATAAGTCTTAGGGCTAGTACACCAAATTGTCCAGTCTGGTCCTGTAAATGTAAGACAATAGTGCCGCAAGTGGTTTTTATCCTCCTGCGACCAGTTGTTCTTGTTTTGTAGTTTGAGTTTTGAGAGTTTTAACCGCCAACGATTATATAGCGATAATGTGGAGGCGATGGCGATTTGTCTTTCAGCGACATCAATAGACATTGAACTCTTCTTGAACTCGATCGTAAGATATGAGCCGAATGCTCGATGTTTGTATACCAAAGAAAGGAGGTTTTGGCAATCAAGGCGTTGATCCTCCGGGAAGGCTTGAATGGACACATAATACGCGCAATCTGGGCGGATATCCCAGCCGTATACCTTCTCCGATTCACCTAATGGAGGTGACTGCCACACCGTCGTCTTATCTGCGGGGTGAACGAGTTCTACCATGCGCTCTGGTACAAACTTCACAGAGGACGGCATGAGATGAAATGGTACCGCATCGTCGTCATGGAAAATCTTTCCTAGAGCATACGCTTGAAAATCCGCTTCACAGCGGTCCCTTTCCATCATGCGGTATCGCTGTTGAATGCGCTCCTTGTCACTCGCGTCCAACCATATCCCGAGGGGAAGCTTTTCTTTATAGAATTCGAGGCGAGCCGCACGGTCCAGTGGTACCCCCTTCGGAAAGGAAAATTGATCGGAGAAGCTGGTGACCTAGTATGCTGCCTTACTGAGGGTAATTCCGTATGGCACCAGAACTAATTGCTCGAAGTTTCTGTCGCTGATCTTGATACCTTTTGATGTTTGTCCTGTTTGTTGTGAAGCTAAGGTTTCTATTTCGGATGGGGCCGATAGCGACATTTCGGCTGTTGTATTCCCCCTTGAGCCTCTTTCAGGTGGTGTTGGAATAAAGGATCCTCCTCTCCTAACCCCTCCTGTCAAACGCTTGGCTCCTATGACGTCCCGCCACAACCGTGTAATATAATCCGGATCTGTGGGAGCAATGTCGTAGGAATCTAAGCGCGAAGGAAGAGAACAACGCGGCCGCGACGAAGAAGATAGTGAATTGGATGGCAGCGGTAACTTCGAAGCCCGCTTACAGGCAGTGAAGTTGGCAGTTTTTTGTGTTGGGTAAGTGTTACGGCGTTGCTGAAGCTGTTGCCTTTCTTCATGGGTGTCCTTGAACGTGCGATTGCAAGCCGAGCCCGGAAGCGTACGGGGTAATGCCGCTGCCATTTTGTTAAAGAACTAGCAATGACGTGCAATTAGATTATCTTGGAGTATATAAATGTGGGCGATAGTAGTGGTAGTTGTTAGAAAATATAATTAATTATTAAGAGAAAGACAAATATAGTAAGAGGATATTCGAGTAAAGAAAGATTAAATAGTTAAAAGGGTAGCACGATAAATAAACTTCCCAAATAAGAACGGCTCTGGTTACTTAGCTGCGGCGCAAAAGTAGCTTTTCTAGGTACTAATGAAAGGCTGATTGCTGTAGAGTGGGGATGCAGGGTGAGGCTGTAGGGTAATGAGGCTGAGCAAAAGTAGTCCAGGGACTTTAAGGCAAGGTTATAAAGTAGGGGCTAGAGTGGGGGTTGAAGTGGAGAGGTAGAGTGGGGAGGCAGCAGAGTGGGGGCCGTAGCCTAAGAATGCAGCCTTTATACGAAGACTTCAGTACGAAAACCTGAACAAAAAGGAAAGCAGAAAGGCTAATAATAAGAATAGGACTGGTCTAGCTTACTTATGACCTGCATAAGCTAACTTTAGATGCTAGGTTGAGCTTAGTTAGATATAACGTTTATACGAAGAGGTCGGAAGGCAAAATTGAAAAGTGAAAGAAGGAAAGTGAGAACAGGACGAGCCTGAAGTATTTATCTATGAAATTTGTGGGCGAGGACAGAAACTATCAGGAGTGGTGTCTGAGTATGTAAGGGTTCCAATTGGCCGTTGGTTGCTTCACGACGCCACAAAACTATAGGTACATCCTAATAGAAGTAAGGGAAGGATGAAACTTCACACGATACCACACCGCCGTATCGACGTTCCTACGATAACTCGCCCAAATTCTTTTTTGATAAATTAGAAAAAATACATGTTGATCTGTTAGGATCGGAACTGTCCTGTTCTATTTTTTCTATTTTTCCTTGGCTGTTGCTATGCGCAAAAACGTTGTGTTCATCGGAAGCTCGAAAGATATTTGCTAGCAAGTGTGAATTTCTATTCGCCCTTTAGTTCTCTATCTTTGAACCACGCTAACCTCCAAACATTAATAACTGCATACGAGAGCAGGGCGGTATAAGCGTACTTGCACGCTTTTGTATCTATCTATCCACTCTCTTACGCTTTATTTATACTTGCATGCAATCTTACTTATTGATTTTTTCTTCTTCTAGTTACATGATGATGTGGGCAAGAACAGAAGCCGAAATAGCACACAAAGGGATCTGGCGAGGTGATGGCCGTGCGTGCCAGAAATATATTTAAACCGTAGTATACCGTCGGGCTTAGTTGTAGTGAGCTACTATTGATAGCATGGAGTTTCTTGCTTGCCATAGCCATAGCTGTTTCTGGGTGCTTGTGTTGTGTGCCAAAAGGTAGATCAGGGTCGACAAACACACACACACACACACACACACACACATTGTCACCCTTGGGCTTGTGATCAAGGATATTGCGGTACAACTAAGAGGACTAACATGAACTCGATTCCCAGCCGCAACTTGAACAACCTCAACTGTTGGAGGTTGTAGCCCACAGACAGCCGTCCCACGAGGGATAGTTCGACCGGGCGAGCTTGATGATAGAAGTAGATTTCGCTTTTGGATATATATCCCGGGCTCGGCCATCGAACAACAGACAACAAGAGGGTAAGAGAGGATCAACGATCGGTCACTTTGATATCTCACTCGATTTCTCGGTCACTTGAATGTTCAAAATTCTGCTCTCCGACGTCCCCACTGCCCAAGGGATAGGCACTAGGTCGAATTCTGCCAAGAGAAAAGCAAAAGGACCTCGTCTACCAACACGTAAACAGCGCGAAATGTCAGTCAGTCGATGTTCCCCTAACAAATCATTCATATTCAATGGCCAAAACGACTCATAACTATCAAGATAGACAACTCGGTTGGACCCATGTTCCAATACAAGCACGAGCACCTCATACCATGTCCCCCTCAAGTTATGGTTATTTAGTGCCCCTTGGCCTATTATTCCCAGCTTCAACCACTTTTGATCACGCAGAGAAGGTCGTAGTGGGGCGGCATAGTGCCGTAGACTTATCGAAAGACTGTCTTTTCACCCTTATTGCGAATGACGTGGAGCCCGCATGCTTACGACTTGTTCATTTGCAAGGTGGATCAAGTAGTCACAACTCAGGTGCATAGACAGACGGCAATAAATAGCACACTAGTAATATTGGCTTCTAATTCGACCGCTTGCGTTAAAAAAAAAAGGACATCACCGAACAGCCCCGAGCTGTTATACCATTTGGCACATACCCCTATCATCCAGTGTTTCCCACACCAACTACGAATATTATCCCCAACTTTTCCAACACCACCTCGAAGGGGCGCTTGTGCCTTGGCGCATCAAACATAGGAATGACAGCAGAAACACCCATGCCAACCTACCTACTGATACAAACGGAAGTGAGAGTGCGACCGACATCTGCCGATCCTTTCCTGAATGCTAGCTAAAGTCCTCGAACATTAGCAGCATCGTCCATGTGGAGGGACGACGCACGCACAAGACTCACCACCTGAAAGCTCGGACAGATCTTTACATCGTAGCACGTGGGTTCTTTATTGCGCAAGGGTGCGGTATGACCAGATGCGGGCTCTCATATCGCCAGAGCCGGTGGCGAAGAACCCACCAGTCGGGCTAGGCGCGACCGATATGACGCTGTTCTTGTGTCCCTGAAGCATCAACTGCGTATATCCAGTGCGAGGGTCCCAGAACTGCACGCCCCGATCTTTGGAACCAGACATGACCCAGCTGGCGTCCGGCGTGAGCGCCACACTGAGCACGAAATCCTGCCCACAGTCAGCATAGTGTAAAAAATTGTAGATAGAGAGAAAACTTACTCGGTGACCTTCAAACGTCTTGATGCACCGTCCTCCCTTCGGTCCAGTATTACCTGGAAGACGGGAAGGAGAGGGTGAAAGCTCCCACATCTTGATCGTCTTGTCTAGACTGCCACTCACCAGCTCCTTACCACTGGGAGAGAAGGCAACAGAATAGACGCTGTCTTTGTGGCCGTCGGGACCTTCCAGGCGCTCCAACAGGTACCCTTGATGGATATCCCAGACACGCACGCTCTTGTCCAGGGAACCAGCCGCCACGTACTTAGTATCTGGTGAAATAGCGACGGTCGTCACGCCGTCCTCGATCGTGAGGGTCAATATGTTGGAGCTGGTGTCGATGTCCCAGAGGCGTACAGTGCGATCTCCACTACCAGATGCTATGGTCCGTCCGTCCCGAGCGAAATCGAGAGAGTAGATGTCTTGCTCGTGTCCGGCAAAGGTATTGCGAATGGTTCGGTTCGCGATATCCCAGACCTGCACTTGTCAGTATATATAACCCGGGAAAATAGGGGGGAGAGAGTGTGTGTGTGTGTATTTCAAGCGAGAACCTACCCGAATGAGTTTATCTTCTGCTCCAGTGGCAAGATATTTTCCGTCGGGACTAAAGCAAACGCTCCGGATATACAAATCGCCAGACACGTCGACGTTCTCGTCTTGCAGAACGCAGACCTTTTCGCCGCTGGATACGTCGTAGATCTGTGCCGAGCGGTTGCAGCCGGTTGCCACGTATTTTCCGTCGTGACTGAATCGAACGCAGCAGACCACGCTCTCGTGAGATAGCGTGTGAACGAGATCCACGTCCAGGACGCGTGGGACATGCTGGTTGAAGATGACGAACCAGTCATCGCGCGTCTTCTTCACGTGGGCAGGGACGCGGTCGGGGTCCAGCTCTCCGAGAGCATTGTTCACCATGGCGCTCGGAGGAGGATGGACGACTCGGTGGTCAGGCGTGGGGTGGTTCGGAACCTGAGGCGACGCGCCGGGACCGGCATACGGAAGAGGCGTGTTGATCTGGGGAGTGGCCGGACCACCAGCGGGAGGCCGTCCGATACCGCGCTTACCGGGTCCGGGAGAGGCCGTCGTCTGGGGAGCTTGGCCAGGGAAGCCATTGGGACCTGGACCTTGCCCGTAGCCGGGCTGGAAGGGGGGCGCCTGTGATGGGGGAGGTGGCGGAGGAGGCGGGCCTTGCAGTCCCGGTGGTGGCTGGGGCATCTGGTGCTGAGCCTGGGGCGGCTGGTGCTCGGGCGGTGGCGGCTGAGGGGGCAGGCCGGCGCCCTGGCCGCCCTGGCCGGTCATGATGCCGCCAAAGAGGTTGCTCCCGACGCCAATCGACGGCGGTGGAGCAGAAGGACCACCATGTTGGGGTCCGGGCATGCCAGGCTGCGGAGGCGCCCCCCCTCGCGCGGCCTCGAGCTGACGGCGAAGCAGACTGATTTCCTCTTCATACCTATGATCAAGCGAGTCAGTCGTTGTTTCGAGAGACAAGGGAGCGCAATGAGAACACGGGAGACGCGCGACGTACTTTTGCTTGATGCTCATGTGAGCCTGCTCCAATTGATACACCTTGTCCCGGATGAGCGATGCTTCCTGGACTTGTTGTTGGACTGCGAAGTTTTAGTAGGTTGTCTTGAACATTTCTTAAGCACTGGGGAGAGAGGGCGAGAAAGAGAGAGATAGAGACAGAGGGAGAAAGATTCCGATATTCGATGGAGAGATTGTGTGCGCGTGAAGCCACGACCACTTGGGGAACCTACTTTGTTGTTCATATCCCTCGTTGATGCGAATCTGATTCTCAAACTCGCTGCGGATCTGGTCCAGCAATTCTTGCAGGCGAGCACCGCTCTGTGGCAGGCCGCGGGCGTGCGGATACAAGGACATGATGATGGATCAAGCTTTGTCGTGTTCCTTTTCCTTTCCTCTCTCTCTTTTTTTTTCTTCTCTCTCCCGCAGGAGAGGACAAGTACGGACGGACCTGCCCAGTCGACTAGATTCGTTGGTTGAGCGAATGGCGAGAAGACTTGACGCACGCAATTGTTTCGAGATGGGCGGCGTCAATGGAAGGGTTGTTGGATGGGATCGTGAATCGGATGGAAAGGGGAGGGAAAAGCAGGTTTGCTGCTGCTGCTGGCTGGCGCTGAAGGAGCAAGGAACGGCGGCGGCAGAGTGGATGCGAGGAAAGAGGATCCAGGCCAGCGCGGCTTATATAAGTTGTCCCCATTGGTATTAAGATTTTGTTGGACTGCAGCTGCCCATGCCGTGGGTGGGTTCCATCTTGTGCTTGCATCCGAGATATGTAGGGTACCTAGGTACACGCTTATGTACCCGTGCACTAGGGCAGGTAGGTACCTCTGGGGCGGGTGGGTGTGAGTGGATTTGGGGGGTCTAAAGTACCCATTGCAGTACATGTAGGTATCTTGGGTACTTGTGATGGCTGGTGGGTCTTGCTTGTAGTACTTATGCAAGTCCTGTGGGTTGTACATACTCAGGCGAGGGCAGGCTTGCTAGTGGGCCCTTTTTTCTGGCGGCTACCTCTTTTTCTTACTTTAGTACCTGTGTACAATAGGTACTTAAGGTGCTGCCTTGTACGTACTATGCAGGCGGACAAGGTTCAGGGACGCCGAGCGACCCCACTTTCTACAAGAGCCTGCTGGGCTGGTTCAAAGCTCTCCTGCAGGTCGTGTACTCTAAGTAAAGAGCTGTAGGTATTCTGCATGATGGGCGATGGCTTGGTTCGGGCGAGTGCTGCTGCTGCAAGGCGGGTTACAGGGGAGCCTTGCCACAATATACGTACCTAGCAACAAAACAAAACGTTGGGGGTTCGTGTGTTCATGTACGATGGGTACGTGCAGTTTATACTGTGCACCACGGCACTTAGTTGGTGATGCAGATACCTATGTCCATCTATACCTTTCCTGGTCCGTGCGACAGAATACAATAATACCTGTAGGCACTAAGTAGGCGACTCAGGCTGAACGTGCGTGCTGTACGAGATGAATATCATATATATGTATATCTTGATTAAGATTTTTGTTTCACAACGGCTTCTATTTGTTTCAGCATACCTAATAGACAAACCTCCACCCTACCAGCTCTGGGAGGCAAGTCTATTCAACGCCTCGGAGAAATCTACACATCCCCCAGTACACATAGTATCTTCTTGCCCTTATTCAGGCTCTGTTCCATGATATCTTGCAGTGCTTGTCGGAGACAACCTAGCGTAGGTATGATCTTTCCTACAATAAGTATACTTACTAGGTAGACAGTAAAGTCATGATGACTTATATTCTAGTGCCTAATACGGCAAGTACAACTTGCCAAGGACAGCCCATGTAGGACTTTACTCGATCACTCATGTCAACTAATACCGAACTATACCAGGAATTTTTAATGTACCGTGGACACTACCTATTCTAATACAAGACAGGGGTGAGCGGGTTATACAGCAGACGAACCCCATTTCTCTCTACCCCACCCAAAGAACCGGCTCCTCAGTGGGTTAGGTAGGGTGGCAGGTCCAGCGGATACCTGCTCGCGTGTACTTGACCTGTAGGTATGTATTATGATCCCCATCAGTTATAACTCCGCCGGGAGGGCCCCGGTGCTTCAAATGCGCCATTCCTCATTCGTTTGTCGAGAGCCATCCCCGACACAGTACCGCACTTTGCGATCCAGGATTTCCAAGCGGACGAGATCCCGAACCCTGGTCGAGCCTACTTAAGCCCTTCACCGGTGTCATCATATACATATACCTACAGATGATATATGCCGTCAGCAAATCCTCACTTCTTTGCCCTGCTGCCTGCCTCCTGCTCCTGTCGAGGCTGTGCGGGTATTAAATGGCAGAACCACTAAGCTCGCTTGTCTCGCCTGTCGTATACGTACATACATACACACACTACCATCTTATCACGCGGATAACGCGTTCCATCGTAGATATCGGGAAGTGAAGGGAAGTGAGGTAAGTTAGGTTCGAAAAGTGATGTGCGCCAAGCGGTTCGGTGAAACCCCCCTCGTGCTCTCTCGTTAAACAAGACGCCGTTATCCTCGGTCCTTTTGCCCACATCTCCGGCTCGGCTGAGTCTATTTGCTGTGTATCGACAGAGTGTTGCGACATTTCGAAACCCTAAACTTCTGACGTGGCCTCAAGCAAGATTCGAGCAACTAAAATCCCCTAGGGGCGAGGTACGACGTACGACGTACGACGTATTGTCATAGATTATAAAGACTAAAATTACACTACCATTATTATATAGATAAGATATGGGTAATTCTTGGTTGGCAAAAACGGCTACTTATTTTGGGTCTACTGGGAATCATCCATCACTTAGCAAGGCACCTACAGAGTAGCGTCAGAGCGTAAGCCTATTTTACATGACGAATTCATGGTTTGCAGCACGACCACGAGCCATAAGGCACTTGATTGCGTATAGGTATAGAATGTGTAGATAATCATCCAAGTTGGCGGCGACCCTTCACCACAATATAAGTGGCCGGTACATCATCGCCGATAAATGATCTCACGTCACAAGGCACGAAGACCGGGAAAGCATCGCAGCCTGGTGAAGTTGAGTTGTAAACTAATGCCGTTGTGAAGCGGTCTGAGAGTAATTATGCATGCATGTATGCGGCGTATTCGAGGCCATAGGTGGTGCCTTATACCTAATTTTGCCTAACCTAGGTAAACTTGCCTACAAAGATAGGTAGGTACTATCTAGATCACGGCTATAACATGTCATCGGTGTTAAGCTAAAGTCCTTTCAGACGCCCGGCCGTTGATTGATAACGAGCTCCCAATCCAGATCCTGATTGAAAACCCCCGAACGCTCAAACGGGAATCGTTTCATCTCCGCCAGACGGAGATTAAGACTTTCCCCTTCTGCTCAAGCTGATTCGGCCCAACAATTCCATTTCCATTTTGTTCTTGGAATTGGAAGCCGACCATTCACCATTCGTGTCCTCAATCCCGTGGGATGTTACTCTCGGGTAGAATCCCCGCACACCCTCATATGCAGTAATCAGAGTATTCGGAACACACACCTTGGTATCGACTTGTGTGATTAGATCAAACACTAGCAACGGCGACCACATCCGAGTGTTGCAAAGGTAATATAGCGTTTCCCATCATATTCCGTAATCTAGACGGCTTAAATTGTAGCATGCTTCCTACATTCCCCAAGTGGTAGACCTTGTCTTGAATAGTCGCAAGCCTTGTGGTTAGCGTTGTTTGAGGTATTGGGATTCGCTTCCACGTGAGCCTTCCGAATACATTTCTCGTCATACATTTCAGTATCACGACATTGTACGCCCCCTTATCCACTCATGAGAATTCCAGTCGCCCTTACTGTGTCCTATTCGTTCTATCGAACGCCATCTTTCGTTACAGATGACATGATGTAGCCCTGTCTTCATGACGGTGAATATCTTGAATCCTTATTTTGACTATAGATGGGAAGAGTACCATAGGATCAACGACGGATCTCGTCTAATGTCTCAAAGAGACTAGATTCCGAACTAGGCTCGAAGGGCGAAGCCTATGGACATATGCAACATATGGGACAACCTAGCAGGCCTTAGTTGCAATGGCACGCATTTTTTAGAGGTCTATGTCCATATGTCAAAGCACTCACAACGCTGCTCCACCTTCTCGCATTCGAGGGTTTTTGCGTCGCGAACACCAGGTGAATTACACTGATCCTCAAGTATGCATAGCTGTGGAGACTCGGTCCAGGCGATCGTAGACAATAAAACAAGATGTTCAGGTAGCACTCTGCTCTCTATCTTATTAGCAATGTGAGATGCGCTTCGCCATATGCATATCGACGGACATCCGGTATGCTTGTCGAGCTTGGTTTGTCTGTATTAAGTAAGGGATTCAAAATGACGCTTCATATTACCAGCATCAGTGGTTTAGTGGTAAAATCCATCGTTGCCATCGATGGGCCCCGTGTTCGATTCACGGCTGATGCATGACGTGTACCTTTTGCGTTTTTTCTTATAAAAAGAAACACTTTATTTTTTGGTCTTGAGCAGGACATTTCTTTTCAAGAAGCCAATCTCTAGCTACAGCAACATAACTGATCGTTCAATATGATACACCATAGCCGAGCTGCGCGGGGCTCATATAGCTAAGTCCCTAGGTTTTAAACATTGGCTCTTGTTCTTCAAGATGTTGTATAAAGCAGTCCCAGAAGAGATGAGAACTATTTCGGAAACTTATGGCATTGCCTCGCTTATAAACGGGTGCTCCGCTTCAGGGGAAAGCCTGATACGATATGTCGTGCTGAGTGCCTATGCACCTAAAGGTAGACCTTGAAGCATCTATAGCATTTAGAAACCTTTATACATCACACTTTTGGTCCTTCATCTTAGTGTTGTATAGCTCGGCTTCACGGGCGTTAGTTTATTGAGGTGTTATTGCACTTCTCCTTTATGTCATATGGTGTAGTTCATGTGTCTTCTCCCTGAATAGCGGGATCTCAAGGTAGACGTCTAGCATGTTTCTAATCGATGTACTTGTCAATTCTGTTTCCTTATGTCATCGTAACCGTGAAGAGAAGCTAGCCGACAATTGGGGGCGAAACTCGTCGAGACTGAATAACAACTCTCATTTCACGACAGGATACATTGAGTTTAATCAAGTAAGCTCGAGTCAAAAACTTCCCGATCGGGTAAGTAGTGCCCGTCTTCCACTGTCGCGGCTAGCTCGCTAGATATGGATACTGGAGCAATGTAGAGAGTCACGATGATAACATATCGACCGGTTGGCAGTCAGCATGCCCTGTATGGGGAGATGACGAATGAAAAGATCAAAGCTTCGCACTGTCACACGGGTAGATAGACCCAACGAACTGGGACTGCATTGCATATCCGAGACCCGCGGGTAGGAGCTTCCGATATCGTGTAGATGATCATATGAGCGGCAGATCGCAAACTCAGCTACCCGTGTTTTCCCCCATCGCAAGAATAGGTAATGTGGAGAGAGACGGGCAAGATCAAGTGGACGAAAGCGAGGACTGCCCCTCTGATGCCTGGTAGATTGTTGCAAAATCGAATATCCTTTCAAGCCCTAAACTGTTAGCCCTTGTTACACAAATTGATGAGCGCGGGTCAGAGCTAATGGGAGAGGCATGAGTGACTCACAATAGAGTGAGGGATCGCGGAATACACTATCTGCAGCTTGCTTTTTTCTTTCGTTCGCTCAGCGAACTGCACCACATCACTAGGCTATAAGGAGAGATACACAATTGCGATGTTTATATTCGTTGCGTAGAACCCAACTATATTCTTTCTTCAAAATGAAGTCCCCGAACAAACGCACTACGGACGTCGAGTCATTACGTATAACAGAGCGAAGGCGTGAAAACTGCCGGTCTTGAAATTAGGGATGAGAAATGAAACTGAGAGGTTCCTATATGAGGTTTTGATTTTCTGTGAACTCCAAGAAAGACTCCGATGAGTCAACAGAGCGACAATCAAACAATAAACGACAATATTATGAAAAGCGTTAGCACTGCTGAGGCCGTCAACTTGATTGATCGGCTATTAAAAATTCACGAATATGATGTTTGTCGCGATATACATACCGTTAAGTCCGTTGGATAAAACGGCGTCATCTTTTCTGTTAAGATGTTTTATTACTTTGATAGGAGAGATGGTTATTGCTCTAACGATGGTACGTAAAAAGGTAGCGTGCATCTACAGCTTCAGTTACTTTACCTACCTTGTCATGGCGTTAGTTTGCTGAAAGATCAAGATTCATCGTCTCGGACTTGTGTAGCAGTTACAATATAATAGAATATTTGCACACGATTACTACAACTTAAGGCTCCACGATGTATTAAGAGGAATGGCTGCAGTGATGTTCTGGTTAAGTATGTTGGGTTGCAAGGTATAGATATTGACGCTATAAAAGATGTAAGAACAGACAATATGGCAGGAGCACCTTCCTCTATTCACAATATAAGGGGTAAACAGTGGCAACACCTGCAACTTGAGCTTCACCGCCAGGGTGTGGTTCACAATGGAACATTGTCGTGAGAGCTGCAGTAGTGTAGTGGTTATCATTCTAGCCTTCCAAGCTTGAGACCGGCGTTCGATTCGCCGTTGCAGCATTTCTTTTGCCCTGTCTGAGACTGATCTTTTTGTTATACGTTGGTTGGTTGGTTGGTTGGTGTTGTACGCTAAGTGGATGAGGTATCTATCTCTAAAAGTGGTCTGGGCTGTAAGGAATTTAATGGTATGGGCAAGAGTATAATGATCCCCTTTTAGAGAGCCCCAGCTTGGGAACTACTACTATCCTTAGGTACTACGAGAAGATCTCGGTACGAATCTCGGGTATCCGAGAGGTGGATGCAAGTTTGTTGGACCAGAGAAGTACGCATTCGCGGCCTGTAGGTCTGCTATAACTTGTCAAGCACATACTACCTAGTATGTGATATCTTGCGGATCAGTTGATCAGTTCGACTCAACGTTGGCGCCGTCAATCCCTCAGCGTCTCTCTGAAGCAGGATGCCCCGCGTTCATGACAAGGGTTACCGTTTCATAGTCCAACGAACCCCTGTCATGGCATCATGAGAGGTCCCAAAATGGAAATATGCTACCTTAGGGCGCCAGGGGGGGGTAAAGTGCCTATAGCTCATAGCATATAGAGTTTAAAAATAATAAAGAGTTTAATTAATAAATATTAAAATAAAAAAAATAAGTTAGTTATGTAAAAAACATTATTTTTTAAAATTAATAATGCTTTTTTATTATATAACTAGTTAACTGCTTATTAATATAACTTAAAAATTATAATTATTTAAAAATTAATATATTTAAAAAATTATTTTATATGCGTTAATATTTTAGTTTTAATATTAAGCTAGCTTTATTATTTATTAGTATTTTAATATTTTATTATTTATTTAATATATATTAAATATAAAAAATAAATATTATGAATTTAATTTTTAATTTAATTTTAATTTTATATTTAATATATAGCCGAAAATTTATTATTTTTATTTTAAAAATTTTAATTAATATAGTTTTTTAATTTATTATTTATTTATTATTAAAAATAAATAATTAAAAGAAATAATTATAAAAATAATTAATTATAAAGTATAAAATTAAATACTTAAATAAATTAAAATTTTATTTTTTTTTATTTAATAAATTATAACTATTTAATTATAAAAATATAATATATATTTTATTTATTTTAATTTATTTTGTTATTATTTTATATAATTATAATATATTTTACTTTTAGCTAATTAAGTTATAATATATTATTTATAGCTAAATAAAACATATAATATTAATTAATAAAATATTTTTAATTAATAAAATAATTAGTATTAAATTATAATTTAAAATAATTTTTTAATAATAAAGCATAAGTTATTAGTTATTATTTTAACGTTTATAAAATAAAACGAACTTATTTTAACTGCTTTTAATTTTTATTTTAATTTTATTTATATATAATTATTTAGTTATAAAGTATAAGTTAATATTATAAAACATTATATGTTTTAATATTAAAAAAAGATTTGCTTATTTTATAGCATATTTTAAAGTATATTTTAAAAAATTATAAATTTAAACATTTAAAACTTAAAAAAATTAACAAAAAAAAAAAGCAAAAAACTAGCAAATAATATTTTATTATTATTAATTATTTAAATTATTATTTAATAATAAATATAAATTTATTATAATAAAAAATGCTTAAAACAAGCAAACAAACTTTTACTTTTTAATTTAATTAATAATATTAAGTTATATTTAATTATTTATATTATTAAATTATTTAAAAAAATATATAATTATATATTTTAATTAAT
Organism: Xylaria sp. Z34; assembly: GCA_037356055.1. NCBI lineage: Eukaryota > Fungi > Ascomycota > Sordariomycetes > Xylariales > Xylariaceae > Xylaria > Xylaria sp. Z34. The sequence continues at coordinate 283,927 of JBAWJW010000074.1, read as the reverse complement.
TTAATTATAATAAGCTTAAATAAAAAATTAATTAATAAAATACTTAATAAATAAAAAATATATATATTAAATAAATTAAAAAAAGTTATTAATATTATTATTATTTATTTAAAAAGCTATAAATTATTAATAAAGCTATATTTATTAATAAATATTTTTTTAAATTATTATAAAAATAACTTTATTTATATAAATAATATTTTATAAATTAATATAAAACTTTATATTAAAACATAAAACTTAAATTATAATTAATAAAAATTTAGATTATTTTTTTTTGCTTATAATAATATTAAAATATTAAAATAATTTATAATTAAAATATATTTAACAAGTTTAATAATTTATATATTTTTATTATAAAATAATATACGAATTATTTATTATAATAAATATTAATATTAAAACTAATTATATTTTATTAAAAGCTAAAAAAAAATAAAAAATAAAAGCTAGGCTAAAATATATAAAAAACAATAACTAAGAAATTTATATATTATAATATTAATTATTATATTAATATTAATTAATATTAATAACTTAAAAATAAAAGCTAAAAAAAGGTTTTATTATAATAATTAATATATATTTTTAAGCTATATTAATATATATGCTTAAATAATAAAGCTTGGTTTAATATTATTAAATAACTTATAAAAAATATAAAAATAAGTTATAATATGTTTAAATTATATATATAAAAAAATTAAAAAAAAAATAAGAAAATAAATAAAAAGTAAAACAAATAATAAAATAAAGTATAAAAGAATAAATATTAATTAAATAATAAAAAGCAAAAAGTAATAAGAAAAAAAAAAAAAAAAAAAGGGTAAATAATAAAACATAAAAAGGCATAATATAAAATATATAATATTAATACTTTATGTTTTAAATATATTAAGCTTATTTATAAAAATTAAATAATATTATTTAAAAAATAAGGATATTAATAATAATTTTTATAATAAATTATATTTAATATATAAATTATTAGATTAGTTTATAGCTTATTATATTAATATAATAATAATAAACAAGTTTAATTAAAGGTTATATATATAAATAGCTAAACATGCTTAAAACAAATAAAACTTTTTAAAAAATAATTAATAAAAAAAGTAAAATAAGCTAAGAATAATTAATATAATAGATTTTTTAGGGTTAATAATTTAAAAATTTAATAATATAAAAGCTTAAATAAATTAAAAGCAAGGTTTTAAATAATAATGTTAATAGCTTAAAAGCAAGGTGTATAAAAGCTAAAACGTAATAAAAATAATATTTAAGATAATATTAATAGCTTAAAAGCAAGGTGTAAAAAAATTTAAATAAACTAGGAGTAATGTTTTAAATAATATTAATAGCTTAAAAGTAAAATATAAGAAAACTTAAATAAATTAGAAATAATGTTTTAAATAATATTAGTAGTTTAAAAATAAAGTGTAAAAAACTTTAAATAAATTAAAAGCAATGTTTTAAATAAGGCTAGAAGTTATAAGTGTAATAGTTTTAATAAAGTAAAAATAATGCTTTAAATAAAGTTAACGGCTTAAAAGTTGTAAATAAGAAAACTATAATATAATAAAAGTAATATTTTAATAGCTTAAAAGTAAGGCTTATAAAAACTAAGATAGCCTGGTAGTAAATAAGGTTAATGGTGTTAATAATTTAGATTAATATAGTGTGGTATAAAAAGTAAAACAAGCTAAAAAGGATTTAGGATTATAAGGTTTAAAAATTATTAAAGCAGGTTTATTTTATATAAAATAAGCTAGTTATTATTAATTTTAATAACTGTTTTATTAGCTAGAAAGTTTATAGCTTATTATAATATTAAATATAAACTTAAGATTTATTATAAACATATATATTTTATTATTATTATTGTTTATATTTTTTTTATATTATAGTTAAAGTTTAAATAATAAATTATTTATTTAAAAAATCTGCTGTAAAAGTTTTTAAATTATTATATATAATTTATAATTAATATTATTTTATATAATATAATAATTTTAATTAATTAAACGTTTTATTTTTAAAAATTATAAATAAATAGTAATATTATTATATAAAATAAATATTGTGATTAATATAAACTAAGCTTTTTTTATTTATATTAATTATTTATATTTTGTTTAATAATAATTATAATAATTTAATAATTGTTTAATTTTTAGTTAACTTATAAAACAAGTATTTTAAGATATAATAATAGTTTTATTAGCTTTTTTAAGCTTGTATAAAAATTATTATTAAAAATAACCTGTTTAAAAAACTCTGCTAGTAAATAAAGATTTTGTTAATTTTTATAATTATAAAGTTTAATTGATTTTTAATATTAAATCTAGCGTAATTATTTATTAAAAAATATACCTGTTTTTTTAATTTATATAAATTAATAAAATTATTTTAGCCCGTAATATAATATTTAAATTTATTTATTAATTTATAAAAAAGACTTTTTAAAATTATTGTAGTAATTTATTTTTAGGATTTATTTTATGTTAATTATAATTATAAGTTAAAGCGGCATGTAGTTTTTATAAGAATTATATATTAATTATAACATTTTTTAGATTTAAAATATTAAAAAAAAAATCAGTATTTTTAGTAATATTATTTCTTAAGATTTTATATAATATATAAGGGTTTTAATGCTGGTTATTTTTTTTTATATTAAGGTAAAACTTTTTTTTTTTAAATGTATTATTTTTAAACCTTAAGTAAAGATTAATTATTTTTATTAAATTTAAATATTATATTTTAATTTATTAATATATGGCATAAAAATATAACAAGTTATATATAAAACTTTTAATTAAAAAAAATAAAAAAGTTTAGCAGATGTTTTTAATTTAAATTAAAGTTATTATTATATTTTAATAATTTATGTTTATTATATTTATTTTAAATTATTTATAATAATATATTAATTAAAAAATATATTATATAAAAAAATAATTAAATTTTATATTAATGTTTATTTTTATTTAATAAAATAAATATTATTATATAAATTTTATACTTATATATAACTTTAATTAAATAAAAACTTATATAAATATTTAATAATTGTTTTTATTTTATATATTTATTTTATTTTTAATTAAAGTTAATATTTCGTTATTAAATACTTATTATAAAAGTTTTTAATTATAAAGGTTAAAATAATGCTTAAAAAAAAACTATTTTAAATAAAGACTAAGTAAAAATGCTTAAAGCATATTTTGCTACGTTAATATTAAGGGTATTTTATACAGCTGGTTTTTACGTAGCTTTTATATTATAGGTGGACTTTATACTTATTTATATATTAAAAGCATTTATTTAAATTTAATATAAAAATTAAAAAATATGTTAACTTATAATAATTATTTTTTATAAATTATATTATTTAAATATGTTTTAGTTTTAATTATAAATTATAATTAATAATTAAATAAACGTTTATATTATAATAATTATTTAATTAATAACTAAGAAATTAATAATATTATTTATATATTTAAAATTATTATTAAAATAATTTTAAGCTTTAGTTTTAATAAAGCTATATAACTAAGGTTTTATATAATAATTTTTAAGCTATTATAAAAAAAAGATTAAAATAATTATAACATTATAAATATACTTATAAATGTTATAAAATTTAAAATATATATAAAGTAATTATAACTTTGCTTAATTTAATAGTAAAATAAAATGTTAAAAAAATTTTATAGTAATATTTAATGTTTTAAAAATAAAAAAAGAATATTTTTTTTAAAAAATTAATTTATAAATATATTATATAAAACTAGAATATTTTAAATATGCTGTATTAGCTAATTTATTGCGAATTAAATCAAGTCCTAGGAAAAAAGTATTAAGAATATTAATAAATAATTTATTATTATTTAAACTAAAAGTAAAAAATTGCTTAATTTTAGCTAAAACGGTTTTATATTTTTAATTAATATGTTAATAAGCAATTAATATTTAATTATAATATTAACTTTTTATTATAATATTAAATTTAAGGTTATTCTTATTATTTATATAAATTATATAATATTAGTAAAAATAATTTATAATAAGTTTAAAGCATTTAGTAATTTTTTGTTATAAAAGTATATTATTAATAATAATATTAATAAATAAGCATATAAAAATATTTTCTTTATAAATTATAATTTTTTTTTTATAATTAAATTTAAGACTAAGAAAAAAAACTTAAAAAACGTTAGCTAAGTTAACATTAAACGGGTTAAGCGTTACTATAAAGATTATTAACTTTTAATTATAAATATTAGTATTAAAAAACTATATAATATAATATATTTTTATTATTAACTTATATATATTTTAATATAACTTAAAAGTATTTATAAATATTTAAAACAATAATAAAATAATATTATAAAAAGCAAAATTAATTATTAAGTATTTTTAGCTATATATTTTTAGCTTAAGTTTAGTTTAATAAGGCAATAAATATTTTAAAAGCTGGTAAAATTTTCGTTTATAGTTTTAAATATATTAAATAATATATATAACAATAAAAATTTTAATATAGCTATAAATATTTTTAAAAAAGAAATAATAGTTTAGCTCCACGTTTAAAATATAACAAATAATATTATTAAAGCTTAATAAAATAATATTATTTTTAATTATTATAAACTTATTAACACTAGGTCCAAGCTATAAAATATATATAACTGTTAAAAATTTAAATTAATATAAAGGTTATATTAAGGTTTAATTATATATATGTTAAATAAATAATAACGATTTTTTAGTTACGCTAGCTTTTTTAACCATTAAACTAAAATTATGCTTATATTAAATAATTTATTTAAAATATTTATTAATATAATTATTATAGTTTTTATTATTATAATTAATTAAGTTATACTTATAAATTTATATAATAAAATTAAAAAAAAAAATAAAACTAAAATTTAAATAATAATAAAACTATTTAAATATTATTTAAATTAATTTGCTTTATTATAATGTTTTTTATAGATTTTTTAATTAATTATTAATATAATAACCTATTTTTTTATAAATTTTTTTTATAGTTTATTTTAAAGAAAAAAGTTTAAAAAAAATGTTTTTAAAATTAAAAGCAAAAATATCTTTAATAAAATAAGATTTTAATAATAGTTAGGTTGTATTAAGCTTTATAATAATTTAATATAGCTTATATAAAGGAAATAACTTTTTAAAATATGCTTTAAGTATATTTTTATAAGTTAAAATGTTTTAAATATTTTTAAAGCTAATTATAAGTTAAAAAATTTTAATTAGCTAAATATATATTATTTATAAAATTTAATATTAGTTTTTTTATATAGCTAATATATTTTAAAAAACTAAGATTATTAATATATAAAATATAAAAAATATAGCTTTTAAATTATTATATAAGCTTTATTTTAATATTATAAATATTATAATAATTAATAAGTAGTTAAAAGTTTTAAAACTTATATTATAATAATAATAAAGCTTAAAATTATAAAAAATATAAGTTATGTTTTAATTTAAAAGCGTAAGTTTATTTAGCTTTAGCTTTAGCTTTATTAGCGCTGCGTTATTAATATTTATAGTTATTATTTTATTAATAATTTTAAATATATTATTATTATTTTTTAAATTTATAAACTTAGCAGGGTTTATAATTAAAGCATTTTTTATAACATTATTTATAAGATTTAAATTTATATTTTTAAAGTTATTAATATTTATTTAATAATTAACTTTATTTTTAATTCGGTTTAATTTTTAAACTGTTATATTTATATTTATTACATTTAAGTTTTATAATTATATATTATATATATTTTAATTATATATTAAGCAAAAAAAGCTTAAAGGATTAAAAAAAGGCTGATTATAAAAATTAATACTTAGTAGCTAAATAATACAACTAAAAATAAGTAAAAATAACATATTAACTATAATAAAAAAGTTCGGGCAAAAAATGGTTAATTAATTATAATATAACTAGTTTTATATTAATTAAATATTTATAATATATTTATAAATAATTAATTAAATCTGGTTTAAATATATAATTATTATTAATAAATTAATAAAAAACTTTACTTATTATTTTTTTAAATTTTATATGTTTTATTTTTAATTTAATTTTATATTTTTTACTTGTATTACTTTTATTTCTTTATTTTTTGTTTTATTATTTTATTATTTGTTTTATTTAATTTATTAATATAATTTTTTTATTTTTTTTTTAATTATTAAATCCTTTATATATAAATTTAAATTATATAAAGTTTAAAGAATACTTTATTATCGCTTTTATTTTTTTATAATTATAATATTAAGCGTAATAATTATTATAATAAGTAAAAATAGTTTTATAACTTTAAGTAAAACTAGTCTTTATATAAGTAAATTTATTTATAATTAAAATAATAAACGCGTTATTAATACGGAATAAAATAATAAAAGCGGAGGCTTTATAATGTTATTAGTTATTTAAAATAAAAAGTTTTTTAATTTTTTTAAGCGTGTAATAATTAATTGTATTATTAAATTAACTAGTATATGTTATATTAAATAATTTTATATAGGCTGTTATTTAAGAATATTTTTTATAAAAGGAAATAAAACAAGCTTTTATAAAATTAACTAAAAATTAAAAGCGTTATTATTATTTAATTAATAATAAATAAAATAAAACTATTTAGTTTTATTTTAAAGATGTTAAAAAGTTAATACGTGTGTTTTTTTTTTTAATTATAAATAATTCTTATAAAATTTAACTGTTAAAGTATTATAATTAATAATTATTATTTTATAATTTAATAAAAATATATATATTAAACTTAGCTTTTTAATATATTAAATAAAACTATGTAATATAAAAATATTATATTAAAAAGCGCTTTATTATAAGTATTATTTTATAATTTTATAAATATAAAAAATTAATTTATAGTAAAAATATATTAATTTATTAAATAAAAAAAATAAAAAGTTTAAAAATATAAAGATTAAAAAAAAGGTTGTTAAATATTTAAAAAGTAAATTTTTATTTAATATATTTGCTTTAATTTTTAATTTTATTAATAATTAAATTAATTTTATAGCTTTTAAATTAATTGTTTATAAATAATATAAAAGTATATTATTTATTTAATAGTAAAATTTAAAACTAAAATCTAATTTTAATAGGTTTTTTTTTTAAGCTAAAAAGTATTTATAAAATATACGTTAATTAGTTTAATAAGTTAAATAAAATATGTTTAACTAGCTTAAATTATAATTATATAAGCTTTATAAACTATATTATTAAATGTATATTTTTAACTAGTTAAGTATATTTAGTTTTTAATATTAATAATATTGTTTTAATAAAGAAAAAAATATATAAAAAAAAAAAAAAGTCGGGTAAAAAGTTTTTTAAGCTAGATAAAAATAAGGATTTTTATATGTTAAAAAGTTTAAATTTTAATAAATAAAAATAATTTAGCTTTTAATTAAAAAAGCAAACTGTTTTTTTATATATTTTTAAGCATAATTTATTAGTTTTATTAGTATTAAAATTTATTTTATAGTATATTTAATATATTTTGTTATTAATTATATTTAACGGTTTAAGCTATAGCTAGGTTTAAAAGAATTAACATTTATATTATGTTAAATATTTTATAAATATTAATGTTTAAGTTTTTATATTATTTTTTAAGTGGTTTAATATGTTTAAAATAAATAATGTTTAATAGCTAAGCTATGTTAATATATATAAGAATTATTTTTTATTATATTAAATGTTTTAAAAAAACATAATATTTAAGCTTTTATATTATTTTTTAAATGGTTTAATATATTTAAAACAAATAATATTTAATAACCAGGTTATATTAATATATGTAAGAATTATTTTTTATTATATTAAATATTTTAAAAAATATAATATTTAAGCTTTTATATTATTTTATAGGTTATTTAACATGTTTAAAGCAAATTATATTATCTATTTAAGCAAGTGGTAAAACTATAACTAAATAACTAAGCCGTAATTTTAATAATAAATAGTTTAGTAAGCAATAAATAGCCCTACTTAAAAAATAAGCTTTAATTATTTATTCTTAAAATAAATAAAGACTTATTTATTTAATAAATAAATTATATTTACTTTATTATTAACCCTTTATAACTATATATTTATAATTATATATATATTATTAAATTTATTATATATATTACTTTTAATAGGCCGTTATTACCACGCCAGGCATAATATAGCTATAAACGGGCTATTAACTATATTAACAGCTAGTAGTAATTAATATAGTGTATAAATTTTTAACAAATTTAATAAAATAAAACACTTGCTTTTAGTTTATACCTTAAAGGTAGCAGCGGTTGTAATAAAGTAACTTTTATAAGTGGGAAGGAGGATAACTAAAAAGGTTTTTATTATATTATAGTTTTTTATTTAAGGCAGCTTATAACAATAATAAAAATCGAAGTTAAACTATTAAAGCAAATTATGTTAAATAACCAGATTATAACTATAATTATAAGTTTATTTTTATATTATTTCAAATATTTTAAGCTTAATAATTAAGTTTTAATTATAACTATAAAACTTAATTATTATATTATATTAAATGTTTTAAAGGTATTAATGTTTAAGTTTTTATAGATTTTCTTAGTTAATTAAACATAATTAAAATTAACTAAATTATATTAAAGGATTAAATTTATAAATATTATATTTATATTATATTAAACTATATTAAAAGTTTAAGCCTTTAAATGTTTTTATATATAATATAAGGTGTATAGCTTTTTATAAGTTTTTATAGCTTATTAAGTTTTATAACGTATATTAATATTATTTATAAAGCTTGCTTGTTTTATATATAATATTAATAAATTAGTTTATTATTCCGTTTTTTAAAAATCAGGTATAATTTATATAATCTAGCTTTTTTAAATATATAAAGTTAAGTTAACTTTATAATAAAAATATTTCCTTATTTATAGTTATTATTAATATTTATATTACTTATATAAAATTAATAGCTTTTTAAGTAATAATAATATATTTAATTTTTTAATATATTTATAAAAGTTATTTATATATTATTAGCTATAATCTTATTAATTAAAACTTATATAATAAAATTTATTAACATCGCTTTTACTTTAATAATTAATAAGCTACTTTAAACCAGCCTTTTTTATTTTTATTATAATATTAAATTTTAACAATAATAAAACTGATTTTTATTAATTAAGGATATATACCTTATTATGCTGCATTATATTTTGTTATAAAAGTTTTTTTTAATATTTATTCTTAAAAACAATTAATAAAGCTTTAATTTAATTGTTTATTAGTACGCATTTACCTTTATATATTAATACTTAACTTTAATTTATTTTTATTTTTTAATATTTTTTAATTTTACTTCAGCTATTTAGTTTAAATATATTGCTTAACCTTTTTTACTTTATTTATAATTAAAACATTTTTTATACACTTATTAAAATATTTTTAAAATACTTTTAAATTTTAAATATATATTAAGCTTAAATTATGCTTTATAAATATAAATACTTTATAAGCTTTTTAAATATTTAATATAATTTAAAAAAGCTTATTTATTTTTAAAGCTTTTTTTATTAGCACTTTTAGTTTAATTATAAACAGGTGTATTTTTAGTATATAAATACTTTTTTTTATTAACTACTTTATTTTTAACTTTTTATTAATATTTTATTTTTTTTTTACCTTATAATATTATAATATTATTTACTAGTAAATTATTTATAATAATTACTTCGTTTTTTTTTTTTAAATTAAATATTATTTACTTATATATTACTGCTTATTTTTTTTATAAATAATATATTATATTAAGCTTACTAGCTTTTACTGCTTTTATATACTTATTTTAATTTTAAATCTTTTTTTATTTTAATTAATTATTAACTTATTATTAACGTTATACTTATATTTTTTATTTAATTTTGTTTTATATTTTAATTTTTAATTTAAATTTTATTTATAAGCTTTTTTTATAAAATATATGCTAATAATTTTTAAAATATTATTATTACTGCTATTTAATAACAAATATAATGCTACTTAGTGCTATAAAACCTAAAAAAAATAAAGTTATTAAAAAATTTTTAACTATAAAAGCTAAAGCGGCCAAAGCTATTACAACTAAAAATACTAGTTTTAATAAAGCTTTAACTATAAAAAAAGCTGTTAAAAAAGCTATAAAAAATAATAAAAATAAAGGTGATAATAAAAATAACTTTATTAAGTATATTTTATAAGTGTATAGCTTAAAAAATAAACTAAAAGGAATATTTATATAAAAAAATAAAAGTATTAAGATTTACGCTAGTTATAATAACTTATATACATAATTTTTTATTAAAAAGCTTAAAGCTTAAATTATAAATACAAAAAAGATTTTAAAGCTTATTTTTTATATTGGTTAATTAATGATTTTATTAAAATATTTTGAATTAAAGTTTTTTAAAAGTATTTAAAAGCTTTTAAATAATTTTATTAATTTTAAGAAATATTTTAATTAACCGATTTATTTTGTAACTATTTATAGCTGGCGGTTTTTTACAAGGGATTTTTTAATGGTTAATAATTTATAGTTTATTGTTTTTATTAATAATATAACTTTTTATAAAATTAAAATTAAGCTTTAAAGCCGTATAAAAAATAATAAAGAGGTTTTATTTTATATTGTTTTTATTAAGCATTACTTAAAGATTTTATAATTAAGGAATAAAAAAGTTATAGTTAAACAATTTATTTTTAAAAAGCGTAAAATATTTTATGGTATAAAATTAATTTTTATTTATTATAATTAATTTTTAATATTTTATAAATAATAATAATAATAAAAAAGTGTAGTTTATAAAATTATATAAAGCTTTTATAGTTATTAAGGATAATAAACCTTAAGATTTTACAGCTAAGTTTTTTAAAGGTAATAATAATTTTATATTTAAGTTTTTTAAAAGTAATAATGATTTTATACCTAAGTTTTTTAAAGATAAAGCTAATTTTATAGCTAAATCTCTTAAAAACAAAGATAATTTTGCTGTTAAGTTTGTTAAAAATAAAGATAATTTTGCTGCTAAGTTTTATAAAAGCAATAATAATTTTATAGCTAAGTTTTAAAAAAGCGAAAATAATTTTATAACCAAGTTTTTTAAAAATAATGATAATTTTACAGCTAATTTTTTTATAAATAATAATAATTATATAATTAATATAAAATTAATTAATAAAAAATCCGCAGCTATTAAATTTTTATTATAATATGCTTTAATATTTTTTAAAAATTATATATTAAAATAAGTAAATAAATATAATAATTATATAAATATTAATCTTATAATTATATAATAAGTTAAACTTTTTATAAAAAAGATTATAAATATAAAGCTAATTAATTTAAAAGTATTTAATAAAAATAACAGCAGAAATAGTTTTAAAGCAAGTAAAGCGTATTTTATTAATTATTTATAAATAACGTTTATAATAAAATAAAAGTTCTAGTTATAATATAATTATTTTAAGTTTAATAGTTTAGTAAGCAATTTTAGCTTTAATTTTATTTAATTCTGTAAAATTTATAATTATAATAAAGACATAATTATAAAGTACTTTCGCTATATATATAAAAAATATAGCCGGAAGTTATTAACAAAATATAAAAATAAATTTTTTAAAAAAAATGCTGGTGCTAATAAAACTAAAGCTTAATTTAGCTATAAAAACGGTCCAAATGTTTAAAATATTAATAAAGAAAACATGGTTTAAATTTAATAATAATTTATAATTAAAACAAGGTTATTTTTTAGTTTTTATATTTTTGATTTTTTTATTATAATTATTTCTTGGTATATATTATAAATAATTTAAAGTAACTTTTTTAAGTTTTTAACTCTTTAATAAATTTTATACTTATTAATATTTTTAATATTTAATTTTTATATAATATTTTTAGCTATAGTTTATTTTATAGATTTATATTATAATAAAAAAAAATAAAACTTAAAAAAAAAAAAATTTAGCATTAATTTTATAACGATTTAAAATATTAACTACATAATTAATAACGTGGTTTAATTATAAGTTTAGCTAAGTTATACTTATAAATAATAATTAAGTCTAGGTTTTAATTAAAATTAATATACTTATATTTTATATGTTTTTTTTTTATTAATTTTTTTATACTTAAGTTTAATAATTATTTATTATAAGTTTTTATAAGTTTTTATAGCTAATTAATTATATAAATTTTTTAAAATGTTAAATATTATAAAAAAGTTAATAGTTTTAACTTAAAATAATATGTTATAAAAACTTTTTAGTTAAATCTTAGTTTTAAAAATTATACGTATTAAATATAATAAAATATTATTATGTTTATATATATATTTTATAAAATAATTTACTTGATTTTAAGTTTTTAAGTTTTAGTTTTTATATATTTATGTTATATTATAAAATAATAAAAGAAATGTTTATTTTAAAAAGCTAATATATTAATATAATTAAATAATATAATAGTTTATTATAATTATAATATATAGTTTTTAAAATAAATATTTTAAACCGTAAAACTGTTATTAAATCTAAGAAAAAAAACTAAACTTTAAGTTTTTAAAAAAGCTGTTTAAAATTAAATCTTAAAACGTGCGGGTATATAGTTTATAACGGTTAAACCTTTTATTAAAAAATCTTTAAGCGTTTTATACTAGGAAAATAATATTATAACATAATAATTAAAATGTTTATTGCTTATTAAAATAGTTTTTAACGTAAAATTATTTTATAGCTTAATATTATTGTTTATTTAAATATTATTACCTGGTTTTATAAGACCTTGATTATTTTTCCGTTTATAGCGTTTATAAATAAAGCTATAAAATTAAAACATAAATAAAGCAAAATAATAAAAGTTAAACATATTAATAAATAAAAAGTTAAATTTTAAGTATAAAAAGAAAATAATAAGTTTATTAAAAGGTGTTATTATTATTATTTTATATAAATGTTTAATATATTTTTAAATGTAAAGTTTATGCTAATCTATAAAAAAAAAGGGAATATAGCTGGAAATATAATATTGTTTAATATATATAATTTAATAAAAACTATATTTATATAGGTTTAATTTTAAAAGCATTATAACTTTATTTTTATTTTTAATTTAAAATTTATTTTATTTTAAACAGGGTGTGTTATAATATTTTTTTATTATATTTTGATTTTTTATTTATATTAGGGTGTTAATTTATAAACATTTATTTACTACCTTTTCCTTAGACCCCCTTGGCGCCCTAAGGTATTAGGCCTCCACGTTTCGACTTAGCACTTTTAGCGCTAAGCTTCATAGTCCTCAACCCAACTTGAGACGCCAGTGTTGCAGCTTCGCCAAAGCTCGCGATCTCGTTATCCACCACCGAGTTTCGCTTCCATGCACCGTGGATCGGTCAGGGGATCGCCATATGATAGTATGTTTTAGCGAGGGATTGGTTTTCGGGGCTCCTCGACTTGTCTGATGTTGTGAATTTAATAGGAGAATTTCATCCTTTTTTAAATGATACCTCTTCTTAACTCTTCTTCGCTTCTTGCCTTGCTGCTGGTTCGGTCTATGATTACACATTCTTTCTAATTCACTTCATTCATTCACTTCTATTCGCACCCGGTGTGCATTTTTTGTTTTCGGGATTAAAAAAAATGGCGAAGAAATATCATCAGATCTCCCTGGACGAGGAACCCTTTTTGGAAAAAGGCCAACGCACTGAAAGCGAAGAGAGGCTCACATGGACGGGCGAGAGCGAATCGTTGACTTCTACGATCCAAAGTTTAAGTCCTCATTGGGTATGGTTAGCACATGCTATCCTGTTGTCGGCGTCCGTGCTCTTCTTCGCATTTAGCTTTTGTGCGAGGACATCCAAGATATCCGATGTGGAATATACCAAAAGATACTCGGCATGGTGTACGCGTCCCAGCGAGAGTGTACAGATGCCCGGATGCTGATACTGTCTCTAGCACCGGCTGCGAGCGCTGTCAAGTATGAAACGCAGCATTTCGATTTACCTCCAATTGCAGAGGGGCCTTTCATTGGCAAAGGGGACGATGTAGACGCAAGATGGGATTACATCTCGGCAAGTACGTACTGTCGTCACTCACTGCATTGGACGGTTTGGAAGTTCTAACATGCCCCCTGTTAGTCGGCGATACCATGATATCTCACGAAGAGATGGTCAAGCTTGGACTGAATCCCGACGAGTCGTTGAAGATTACGGATCCGCGCAACGGAAAGCCGGGCTACCGTGTCGCCATCGAGGTCTTTCACCAGCTACACTGCCTCAACTTGCTGCGGCAGAACGTCTATAAGGACTATTACGCTCCCCTCGGCGGCGACACGTCGGCGCCGCTGATGGATTTGCGGGGACATCTCGACCACTGCATCGATGCGCTGCGACAGTTCGTCATGTGCCAGGGCGACATTGGCGTGTTCAGCTTCCACTACCCTTTTAATGATGGTGATCCGTGGCCAAACTATAGCACGCCGCACACATGTAGGAATTTCGAGGCCATAAGACAATGGGGTGTAGACCATACCGTGCCGCGGGGACCGGACGAACCTGAACATTGATTTTGTTCCTGGGCTGGCGCCAGCAGTGAATTTGATGGTTATGGTGCAACCGGAATATCATCACCATCATCATGTATGAAGAAGAATACCCTTTGGCTTGTTGTGCTGAAGGATCAGCTCGAGTTCCTAAAAACAACGTCTTCGTCTAAGCAAACAGGCATATATAACCACATGACGGCTATGTGGAATTTGTCTGGTTGAGGAAGGCGGCAATCTATGTGGCTGCTGCACAACGGCTTGCTATCATTAGGTACTAGGCTATCATATTTGGTAGGTAGTTGATAATTTGTAAACACGTGCGCCGCTTAAGGTATTTGCATTCGATGGATGCGGAGATTCGCGGAGCCTACCGAGCTGCGTTCTTTTCATCTGATGTATTTGTAAACAGGCGACCTCCGTGTTATTCCATCTTGATAGGAACATAGTATACACACGATGATATAACATTGAACATCTCCTTTCTACAGTAGGTGATTCGATATAGGGTTTTGGTCTGTGCCCATGTCCCAATATCGCCAAAATGATCACCGCCGGAAAGAAGGACCCGACACCCAGGCATCTGGTAGTGGCCACAAATTGGAGATGAATGGTGGTGGTGGTGGCGAGATACACACACATACCTACATGTTGCTGTTTCCAGTCTTGCGGGACAATCTTGTCGAAGCTCTGTGTGAGCTTTGATACGAATACGAAAACGGGTTAAGGCGGTTATCGTGACTGTCTGTTTAAGCTACATGCTGATCGTGTTTAGTCCGATAAGGGGTTGCAATCTGTCGGGAGCTCTGACTCCCAGTGGTGTGATGGGCCTAGAAACCAATGGGAAGCTCCAATTGCTGTACAAAAACATGCACCCCGGTGGTAGGGCGCGAAGCCCCGCCTGCTCCGCTTCAGCGCGAAGCTGACCCTAGTTCTCATGTAGGTCAACTTTACTAACTAGGTAGTGAACTGTTCAACCAAAATCAGAGAGAGGGAAAAAAAAAAGCCTGATGATGCCACATCGAGAAATCCTTTAATCGTACGTTCGTGTTCGCATTCCACGGAAAGTCATTTTCCATCTTCCAGTATCAAACCAGCATCATTCGATAAATCGTGCTGCTGGCGGCGAGTAATTATTTAATAAATACGTGCGGCTCTTCTATTAATTCGAGTCATAAATCAACATCGCCTTTGAAAATTTGGGTTGATAGCGCAAAAGGGAGCAACCTTAATTGTAGCACTCTTAAACGGACGGTCGTTCAGGGGTCTAGAGTACAGCATCTACTTCACCCTCGCCGATGATTCCCTAAATCCGGTAAAGCACAGCCAATTCGACCGAACTGCGGCGTGCCGCAGTCAGACATTAATTACGACCTTTCGTTGCCACTGCCAGAGCGGCACAGGACACCGCACTCTCCTGCATTCTTACATTTTTTTATCAGATCTGGGGCCGGCGTGTCACGCAAGATCTGGTACACAAAGCTCCACCGATAACACCGAGATTACTCACCCCTACTAGTCAAGGTCTCGTTCTGGATTAATAGTCTCCCCTTCTGCTCGCTTTTCCTGCTCGTTTACAACCCGGCGTTTGTTTCTGTCCTATCTGTGTATAGTTGTTGTTGCCGTTGCGTCGGTCTCTGTTGTATCCTATCGAGTCTCGACAACTGTATTCAACATGGACGTTATTCTCGAAATCTGGGACACCTACCTGGGTGACTATGTATTCGCCCAAGCTCACCCTGCGCGGTCTGCCGCATCCGACTATTTTGATGTTCACAACACAACCACTTCATCATGGCAATACAAGCCCGCTTCCGCATACATCGAGTTCGAGCCGAGTCAATACGCATATATGAGTGCGTGGGACCGAGACAACATCTTCCGACAGGCCATCTCCCTGTGGACCATAACTGTGTATGCATTCTCTCATCGCCACGAAAGCTCCGTAGACATGCCCTCTCGCTAACCAATGGTCCAGCATTTTTGGCTGTCTGCTATATTTCATATTCGCCTCCCTCTCGTACTGGCTGGTGTTCGACAAGAACAACAAGTCCCACCCTAAGTATCTCAAGAACCAGATTGCCATGGAGATCAGGCAATCAGTCGAGTCGTTCCCCGGCATGGCTCTGCTCACGACCGTCTTCTGGCTCCTCGAGGTCCGCGGATACACGAAGCTGTACGATATGCCCGCCGACGGACCCGGCATGTGGTACGAGTTCCTGCAGTTCCCGTGCTTCCTGGTGTTCACCGACGCCCTGATCTACCTGATCCACCGCGGGCTGCACCACCCGCTGATCTACAAGCACCTGCACAAGCCTCACCACAAGTGGATCATGCCGACGCCCTTCGCCTCGCACGCCTTCCACCCCGTTGACGGGTTCTCGCAGTCGTTCCCCTACCACCTGTACCCGATCCTGTTCCCTCTGAACAAGTACGCGTCCGTGGCGCTCTTCGTGTTCGTCAACTTCTGGACCATCATGATCCACGACGGCGAGTACGTGGCCGACAGCCCCGTCATCAACGGTGCCGCCTGCCACACCATGCACCACCTGTACTTTAACTACAACTACGGCCAGTACACCACCCTCTGGGACCGCCTCGGCGGCTCCTACCGCCAGCCCGATGCCGACCTCTTCGACAAGGAGAAGAAGATGAGCGACGCACAGTGGAAGGAGCAGGTCAAGGGTGTCGAGAAGATGACCAAGGAGGTCGAGGGCGTCGACGACCGCGTGTACGAGGCTAAGGAATCCAAGAAAAGCCAGTAGATGAGGCGATTCAATCTGAGGTTTCAGGAGTACTGATCCCTACCCATCCCTCCCTCATGACAGAACTTCCCTACTTTCAGGGGATATATCATTCACTCACTGCACATAAAAGGGACGTCGAATGCGTCACCACCACCACCAGCAGAGCAGGGTGGTGGGATGACTTGAAATGATTTTTAATACTTATACCATAGAATGAGCGAGACCAGAAGCCTCGGTCGTCAGTAATGATGAGCGTCCCTCGAGGGAGAGGAGAAATTGTACATAGGTTTTTTTTGAAAAGGCGAAGAAAAGGATGATTCCCAAATCATTATGATTTGTGCACTTCGATTGTGAGAGTGGGTCAGGAGTCAGTACCGTAATCTGACAGTGATACGTATAACAAAGCAAGGATTCGTCCATCACAAAGACGCCCAGAGGCTGAACCGCTTAATCTCACTTCAGTCTTTTAGTTACGAAGATTTGCCCGTGATTAAGTCTCCGATGCTTTTAATTCGATATATTGTCGGTGATATATCGCTAGCCGATTTTGATTTAGTTTCCGACCCAACACGATGTTAGTGTGGACGTCGTGTATGAATGACCAACTCATCTTAACTCATGAGTGAGAGTGTCGTTGGCATCTCATCACAACTCAAAAAGCCCCGACACAATGGTTTCGTTGAGGCCACCATATACGTGACTCGATAGGATGATAATATTTCGATTGTAAAGAACTATTCCTTTCATTGATCAACAAAGTAGAAATTCCAGTAGAAATTCCAAAGCGTATCCGCTATATGTATATGCCAGCGCACGACCAGGATTATTACGCGCTACATAGGCCCTTCGTTTGTGTAATGAAAACTCCGCCAGGTTAGGCATGTGTAGAGAGACCTTCGCGATATCCGAAACCTGATTTCCGGTGTGCAATAACACCAACCGTGTAACCATGGTGTTGCGACGGAAAACCCTCTTTGGACACTTGTAGTTCCCCTGCCGTATCCCCAGTATCACTCCAGTGACCTCTAATCCCCTTGGAAATGCGCTCAGACCCAGAAGTAACCACCAACGCCTTAGCCAAACAACAAGAAGAAAAATGCGCGATTGTTCTCACGTGAGAGTGGAATGTGATGAAACGAAACGAGTCTCTCTATCTGGAGCTCGGCCACAGAAACGATACTTTCAAGCTCCATCTATGCATAGCGTCGCGGGACTACTCGCTCGGTTCGTCGCGTCGGCACCGCACTTCCTCTGCGTCCCCAGTCCAATTACGAAAAGCTGACAAACTTGGGATCCCTCGGTCGGCCATCGGCGCCGATACCGTTGGCGCTGAAGCGCTGCTCCATGTAGACCCGCCGGGCCTCGTCGAAGCGCAGGCGCCGTTTCTTCATGATCTTGAGGATCTCGGTCTTGGCGGCATTGTCGAGGCCGGCGCGGGCGTCGCCCGAGTCGACGTTCGCCCCGAGGTCGAATGTGCTGCTCGAGAGCCCCGCCTCAATGTCGCCGGCGAAGCTGTTGGGTAGCCGCGAGTACAGGTAGGAGGAACCTGGGAGGTCGGGGAGGAGATGCAGCCACGAGTTCCGTGTCAGGTAGAGTACCGTGCCGAGCACGAGGACCGTGAACGTCAGGCCGTAAAAGAGATAATACATGGCTTCGTCGCAAGTGCTCTGACTATCGGAGAAATTGTTGTGGCGTGATGGGCGAAGGACGTAGGGAGGTGTAGGGATGAGACAAGATGGATAGGAGATCAGGTGTCGAATATATGTGGAATCGTTGGCCGGAAAGTAGTTGCGACGGAGTTGTCGGGGTAGTCGTCGGACTTCGAGGACAAAAGGAAATTGGGACTGGTAACAGAATGTTGAGAAAAAAAGACAAGTTCAGAGAAAGCAAATTAAGCCGTAAAGAAGACGCATGCACGTTGATATTCAGGCCATTTGCAGAGACGTCGGTGTGCGAACAACTTGAGTTCGTTTCGAAGCCTGAGAAATGAGAATGAACGAAGATGGGATGATGTTGGCTGGCGTAATTCGTAAGTGTTGCCCATAGCGGATACGTAGCGCAGTTCAGCTGAGACTCGCCCCTGGTCCCCTGTCATGTCTCACGTCTCATACGTAGTAGTGTAGACATCCGACATATGGTCCATGCACAGTGATATCCCCTTTTATTGCGTGTTCTGCGTTGTTGCAATTAAAGATAGTACTAGTACAAATCGGGCGAATTAAGCGATATCCGCACCACCTTTTGGTCTGGTTGGGATGTCGAAATCAGAAGCAACAAGCAAACGAGCAGACTGCCCAATTCCGTCGACAATCACCTCCTCAAAGCCTCGAAATCCAGCATATCTCATAATGGCTTCCACTCAGGTTTCCTCCGACTTGATCTGGGAGATTGTTCGTGAGTTTTAGGCCCCGCTGCGCAACTTCGCAGGTCCGACGTTCGGGAGAGCTTGAGACTAATCCCCCGGATTTTATACAGGCAGTAACAACTCCTTCCTCGTCAAGCGCAAGGCTTCTGGTGGTGTCCAGTTCTCCCGCGACCCTCTGAACCTGACCAACAAGCACTCGCGCAAGGTAAGGATTCTTGGTGTCCCTCATGCATGGGGGCAGTGGCTAATAATAAACTACTAGTACGCCGGTTTCGTGAACGACAAGGTGCGTAAATGACAATCGCCGCGACTGATAAGATATCATGAACAAAGTTGAGGCGAGACGAGGCTCACACCGGAAAACTCATTAGGCCATTGGTGTCGTCCCCGCCGAGAAGAATGGCGTCAAGGTTCTGAGCAAGAAGACCGACGCCGTCCAACACCCCGCCAAGTCCACCACCGAGACCACCTACAGCGGCGGCAAGTCCGCACGAAAGTCAGTACTCCCCGATTACCAACTACCCCCGTGCGCTCGAGGCGATCCCTCGTATATGGACGGCAATAACATGTTGATACGTTTGCTATATAGGACCTACGTTGCTGTTGCCAACCAGACTGCCAAGAACGGCTACCGTGCCGACCTCCGCCAGGCCGCCGTCGCCCGCGCCTCTGCTATCCGCCACTCCTACAAGGAGACCAAGCCTACCCCCGAGCCCAAGCCCCGTGGCAACAAGGCCAAGAAGGCCGCCGAATAAAGAAACAGGGTCAGCGTGATGATTATGGGACAAAAGAAAGGGACACCGGTGTACGGGGCACGGCAAAACAACGGATTTTGAGGCTAAGCTAGGCCAGGTCAGCTGGCGGATAGGCATCAACTAGCTTGGGTGCCGGCTGGTAGTCGAAATCATAAAAAGATTCAAGACTGCATACCATGGGCTCACTATTCAATCGTCGTCTTGTGTGTGTGTCTATATGTGTGTTCGTAATTGCGGCTCAGCAGGCACACTGTCCAGATTAGAAATGCAACTAATAGACGACCAATTCAATCGTGACTGCGATGCGTGACAGTAATGATAGCCACCGCGGCTCGACGCGACGGGATCGATGGGCGATCCTAGTTTCGACGGTAACGCGTTCACTGACTGATTTCACAATCACAAGTTCATTGGAGAGGCGGATGTCTTGATGGCAGATATGTCATCCGAGCCGGCCCGAAGTTGTAGACGAGCCTCGGAACGATAAGAAAACTGAACGGGGACTGAAGTCGGTGGCGCTCGGAACTTAGCTAGCTTATGACACATGCTCGGTTGGTTTGCCGAAACTATCCCCTGAATTAATTAAGTATGAACTGCCGCCGCGGCAATGGCTGGTGATCGGGTGAGTTTTGAACGGCCCACAGACCCCTATCACACGCGTACCTATTGACTTCATTTCATGTCTACATCTCCACATACCGTAGTTAGATACCTACCTACCTGGCATTGCCACTTGAACTGGGGCCAGGCAGATGCCGCGCCTAGGCACATATGTAGCTTCTGATACAATTTGGCAATTTGGAGACGAACAGCCCACCCGCTTGCAGTAGGTAAGGTTATTCCCCGCGACTTTGGGTTGGGTGGATGGCCTGCCCCACTACGTGCCTCGAACAAATGCGAACGAAACCTGGATGGGCATCAACTAACTACATGTACTGACATGCTCGACAGAGGGTACCTACATGTAAGAGGTAGGTAAAACTAGGAAACTGGGAACCTACATAGAAGCCCGATGTTTGAGGCAGATAGCAAGTACATATACTTAGTCGCGAAGATAAATACACACGGGATATTGGTAGTGCAACAATCGAAGCTGACTTGACCTGGCCTGTCTGGCGGGGTGAAGAAGCGACATTTTAATAACCCCGCAATATTTCCCGCATCATTTAGTCTTGCTTGCTTGCTCTCTGCCCTCCACCCTTTTCCACTCAATCCTCATCTGATCCATCCCGAGTATAAACCCAGAAAGGTTCGCAACTCCTCGTTAGTTTTCGTTATTTCGTCTCGATTGATTCTCTCGGCCAGTTTCCACTTCTCATATAACACTTTTACTTCCTTTTCACCCGATTCTTAGCAGCAAGCATCAAGCAAGCTAAGTACGCAGTCAATTGTTAACCCCGCCATAGTGTATTTCTCAAAGCTTGATTACCCCACCTCAACAAAACAGTCAAAATGGTTAAAGCTGGTGAGAACCCTCCCAAATTCGGCCCTTCATCTGACCTAGTGACAATTGATGGCTAATATGATCATCGAATAGTCGTTGCCGGCGCCTCTGGCGGTATTGGCCAGGTTCGTAATCCCATCTTTGAGCTGCTCGATGAGATCTAAGTGAACTGACTGACGTATGATTATCGTTAGCCCTTGTCTCTTCTTCTCAAGCTGTCCCCCTACGTTGACGAGCTGTCTCTTTACGATGTCGTCAACACCCCCGGTGTTGCTGCCGACCTCTCACATATCTCTTCCACCGCCGTAAGCACATCTCGAGTCAACTGGGTGTAAACGCGGTAATCACTAAACTGTTCTACAGAAAGTTACGGGCTATCTGCCCAAGGATGACGGCGGCAAAGCCGCGATGAAGGATGCCGATATTATTGTCATCCCCGCCGGCATTCCCCGTATGTCCGATTGCCATTACCTACACGTGAAATTGCTCACATATTCCTAGGCAAGCCCGGCATGACCCGTGATGACCTATTCAACATCAATGCCGGCATCGTCAAGGGATTGGTCGAGATTGCTGCTGAGGTCGCCCCCAAGGCCTTCCTTCTCATCATCTCGAACCCTGTCAACTCCACTGTCGCCATCGCTGCCGAGGTTCTCAAGGCCAAGGGTGTCTTCAACCCCCAGAAGCTCTTCGGTGTCACCACCCTTGACATTGTCCGGGCTGAGACTTTCGTCGCCGAGATCGCTGGCAAGAAGACCGGTTCAGAGCTGACCGTTCCGGTTATCGGTGGTCACTCTGGAGAGACCATTGTCCCTCTCTTCAGCAAGATCAGCCCTAGTGTCACCATCCCAGACGACAAGTATGACGCTCTCGTTAATCGCGTCCAGTTCGGTGGTGACGAGGTCGTCAAGGCTAAGGATGGTGCCGGTTCTGCCACTCTGTCCATGGCTTTCGCCGGTTTCCGGTAAGACCTTTGGCTCCATCTCCGATGTCATAGTGACTAACTTCACGCAGCTTCGCCGAGAAGGTCTTGAAGGCCGCCAAGGGCGAGAAGGGCCTGGTCGAGCCCAGCTACGTCTACCTACCTGGTGTCCCTGGAGGCGAGGAAATTGCGAAGGCTACTGGCTTGGATTACTTCTCTGTCCCTGTTGAGCTTGGTGTAAGATACCGGCATTTCTCTCGTGTCCCCATCCCGCAACATAGCAGTAGCGCATAACTGACATGACCATCTCTAGCCCAACGGTGTCGAAAAGGTTACCAACCCTCTCACCGGCATCACGGAGAAGGAGCAGAGCCTGGTGGATGCCTGTGTCAAGGGACTGAAGGACAACATTGCGAAAGGCATCAACTTTGCCCACAACCCTCCTCAGAAGTAAATGATCCCCCCCTCGATGCTATGAGATATGAATCGGATTGATCGCGCTTGTTGCTGCTTGGCATGTGATACAAGCCTGTTGTTAATGCGCATGTGTTGCGTTTCTTTTTGTCTATGCCCATATCAAGATGGGGGTATTACATCTGATCTACACACGATTTCGACCATGATTTCCTTTCTGGCGTGGTTCGTAGAGAGAAAGACAAGAAAAAAGACGCAAATAGAGGCGTAAGATCAAGACAAAGATACAGCCAATCGCGCGATTGTAGATTACTACACACAAATGAGAGATCGAGTTTGACTGACTGATTGTCTGCCTTTTCATTTATAGGTTGTGAAGAGTTGAACTACACCCGTCCAAGTAACCGCTACACTTCCTTGCCCGTCGAGTGTCCAGACAACTCCCTGTCGTCTCCCTCTCATCATGGCATCCGCCTTCGGCTTCGGCTATCGGAAACGAGATCACGCCCTTTTACAGTGGCTTGGTATGTTTGGCGTGGGTGGAATTATTCTGCTAGACTGGTTGGGATGATGAGAAGTTGGTGACGAGCAATGGAAGAGGGATAGTAATAGCAACACAAGAACACCTAAACAGTGCACGAAGGGCCTACGTATATTGAGGATAAATAGAGGTCACGGAAGGAAGTCTCTATCATTACCAATCGTATTGTAAATACCTCTGGAGTGGATGTATATGCGTGAGATGGAAATAAAACAAATACGTCGTATCTCAAATCATTCATCTGGTTCAATTCATCGTTATCGCTCTTCCGTGACCAAGAATCCTGGACGCCTTTCTCCGTTTCGTCTTATATATACATGGATTGCAGGAACGGAATGATGCTCTTCTGCGGTGTCTATCCATAGGTAGTAGGGCAAGTAACCTGTTTCTTGCTCGTCGTCTGTCTATCTACGCCCGCCGTCATCCTATCTTGCTGGGTGGACGTGAGTAAACATCCGGGTGGTAATATTGGGTCGGGCTATGGGAGATGATGTGCTCCCTTCTCCCGTGAGATGGGTCTGTTGCAGTATGCGCTTTCTGTCTAAAGGTCTGGCTTCACTTCGCTTCACGTCCTCTCGCCTCTGCGACTATGACAGTTGGGGGCGGGGTCGTGCTTTTACCCCAACTATGCCGACTCGCATGGAGTTGAACTCCTTGCCTTGAATTGGACTAGAAACTCCACCGAGAATAGGGCGGCCCGTTCTTCTTTCCTCTTCTTGCGGGCTTCCCGCTCTCGTGGCTGGGGCACTACTCACTTGGGAGCCGCCGGCGTGGTCTTGATCTGGAAGACGGCGCCCGGTAACTCGCTCGTCTCGGCCTGCACCGTGGCGCTAATGCCCATGGCCGCTAGGGCGCCGCGGAGGACTCCGCACGGGAACCAGAGGAACTAATACTCGGTATCCATCGTTAGGTTGCGCGGAAGTAGTGTTCGCAAAGCCTTCAGGGGAAATCAAGGGACAGGAAGGAAGAGATAGGAGGAAGACAGGGAGATATACATACCGGCTGCGCCCGCGCAAGGGCCTGGCCTCCGGCATCGGTACTCATGCGCGACAGCGGCCGAAAGGCGTGGTCGGTCAGCACGTAGACGCCGCGGTGGTTCGTCTTGAGGTTATCGACCTGCTTCTTGAAGACGAGCATCCAGAGGTCCTTGCACACGAACTTGATGGCATCCAGCGTATCTGTGAAGCGCGGGCGATCGCGGGAGAAGCTGTGGGTGTGGGGGCTCAGGGTTAGCATGGCATACGAAAAAAAAAAAAGAGAGCGTCGAGCGCAAATTGGAAAACCACATACCGCTCGACTAGTCCCAGCCCGACACGATAGCCCAGACCCTCGAGACGGAAAAACACTGCCTCCCTCTCCTCATCCTCGTCCAACTTGCCTTTCCTCCCCGTCGCCGACGATAACCCGGGCGCTGTACTTATCGTGCCGGCCGATGTGCTCGCGGACCCTGTCTCCTCGGCGCTCTTGCTACCGCTGCCGGTGCTGTGGCCGTCGCTCGCCCCCTCTAGCTCGTTCGTGAGCCGGTATGCCATGGGCACGAGCTCGATGAGCAGGAAGTCCAGGCACGAGGTCCCCATAAATGTCGCCGTGGGGTCGGACGCGTTGTAGGGTGGTAATGGCTGGTCGAAAGACGACATCTTGAGGTGTTGTTGTTGTTGCTTGCTTTGGGAAATTGATGGATGGATGGATGGATGTGGCTTTGTCCCCTCGTGCTCGTTTCGCTCCCCTTTCGCCCTTGCGATCGCCTCTGTTCCCTAATCGGCTGCCGAGGTTGCTAGCGTGGGCTTACATGTAAACCACGTACTGAACGTAGTGGTCACTCGATACGAGGTCGGATGAGTTGTTGGTCGCGATACTGGTGTGGTACCATAGATGCGATTGTGCAGGCGCGACCGAGGAGGGCAACACAAATCTCGATTTGCAATCAACTGCTGGCAAATGGTCGTTTATACATCCGTTTTCGTAGTTATAGTCTCGATTGCTGAAGGTTTTGGGAATAGCTAGGGTCCTAGAGGCCGGGTAGTAGTCGGAAGTTGAAGCTGGAGGAGTGCAGGCGGCTTATCGATTGATCCACTCGTGCGCACCTAGGTACCTAGGTAGGTACGATATATGTACCTGTCAGGGGCCCGCTTAGCGTTGATATCTCCACCATCACGAAAGCTTCGCTGGATAGGTGATATCATGTTAATATAACCCCAAACAGAGATGTAGCATCTGGAGGAAGAGATCAAAGATTTGCTCATTACAAATATAAAGTTGCAGGCAGAAATGCGGGCCGCAGAGATAAGCGCGCTGATAACTGTGAAAGTATCATGTTTATTGTGCTGCGACTGGATCAAGCTGGTTCAAATGAGATGAAGCACATTCAGTTTAATTCGAATATTGTACAAACCTACGACACGACCCTACACTAGTCAATGCGTGATCTAACATATTCATAGACCGTATAGGTACTAAATCCTTACTGGTATAGATTAATAAGATGCTGTATTCGAATTGAAATGCTTTTCTTTGACGTCAAGGAGGTCACGAGAAATTTGACCCGTGTTTATTTAAAAGACATACAGCTTATACCACTTACGTCTGGATAGCCTCAATTCTCTTTGCCTTATTTGGTTTCAGTCTGGCCTATTTATGGTTTGCTCGGTTGACGGCAGGGAACAAAGCAAGTGTGGGTGAGCTGGAAGCTGAAGCCTCGTACGAAGTTTCGCATTTCGATGATAGTTTTCATAACATTTTCTTTTTAAAAATTGTAACATCGGGAGCCCCGAAGGAGCGAGCCGCTGATACAGTAACACCGAGGAACCTGTTGCAACCTCGAAGTATTACAGGCCGAAGCAAATACCACCTGGAATACGCGGTTGCAGGGCTTAGAGGTCTGAGGCATGATAAAGGCCCCCTAACCTCCTCCTCGATATCGATTTCCATAACAGCCATGAAGACCTTGGTCTTAATGCTTCTGTAGGTCAAGGGTTTTTGAGACGCATAGTTACCCACTATCAGATCGGGTGTGTATCATCTCCAGACATTCGAGAAACAGCAGCCTGCGACTAATTTGGATCCATCTAGCGCCCTTGATGCAATCTTCGAAGGCGGTGAACTTGCCTCTTCCTTGGGTGCATTCAACCTTATAGCGGAACCTACGCATAGCGGCGTGGATATCTTCCTTTTCTATCTCTCAGCCAATGGACTTCTCTTCATTAATAAGATGCTGGATCCTTGGTACGAAGTGACTCATGTTGTAGGCGGCATTGGCCGTGCAAAATCAGACGGCACGATAGAAAAAAGGCTGCTCGTTTTCGGCCAGGATAATCCGGGATCTCCATTAGCATGTAGTCAGAAGTTTCAGTGGTGCGCCATAAATAGTACTGGCGGAAGCCATCGCACGCCTCTCGGAACCTATCTGGACGCATACAAAAGCGCTCTCGGTATTTTGACAACTCAACTAACCCGGGAGCAAGTGGATTGGATATTCGCTAGACTAGAGCTATCACCTTCTGACGT
This sequence comes from Xylaria sp. Z34, assembly GCA_037356055.1. NCBI lineage: Eukaryota > Fungi > Ascomycota > Sordariomycetes > Xylariales > Xylariaceae > Xylaria > Xylaria sp. Z34. The sequence goes on along the minus strand of JBAWJW010000074.1, from coordinate 256,578 downwards.
GGTGTCGAGGATGGGTACCGAATCACTCCTTTCAAGAAGATTGCTCGGCATTGGGGTACAAGCTGCCTTGCCCGAGAACCAATGGCAGCTTGAAGTAGAACACTGGTATCACATCGTCTTGGCCGACTATCAGAAGATCTATATGGATGGGGCAACCGGCCCACCGCCATCGTATCCCGAGGAATGGGTTCAGCGGCCAGCTAATGCGCAGCAACGCAAAATGTGTCACAGCCAGGGAGCCAGTCCCCGATGCAACTTCGGTCAGATTAGCTCGACTAATTTTGATAACTAGGAAGCCATCAGCACAGCTCACCTCTCTTTCGGCGTATTTGGTTTATCCTTTCTGTTCGTCGCCGGGCTTCTGATCATTCTGCTATCGATCTTCATCGAGCCTGTTGCTCGTTTCGTGCAGACACGCGGCAAGCTTAGCCCATACTCACGCCTGGTATGGAATACCAATGGAGTCTTCCAGCTGCAGCGTCTAGCCCACGAAGAGCTAGGGGTCGGCGAATTCACTGCCACTGACAAGACAATCCCGGAAACGAAAATCCCAACAAGCCTTGCGTCTCTCGATGTTTCGGACTTAGAACACCCAAGGCTACTCCGACAGCCTTCCAAGGAGAGAACTCCTCGACCAAGTCGTCCTCCAAATAGTCAAACTGATGCACCACCCGAAGAATCAACTATGATGGGTCTCGATAGCCCCGATACCAACGGGATGACAGGTAGCACTGTAGCTTCGGCGGATGTTGATGCTTCTGACACTGCTTCGGAAAATGGATCTGGGGGGGCGTCAGTTCTTGCCCCCCATTAACGTGCCGCCCCTCCTCTTCAATGTTTGCTGTCAGCGAAACAATCTCTCTGACTCGTAAAAGATATTGATGTAAATTATCTGTCACAGCTGGACCGTTGTATCTGGCGGCATCACTCAGTGAATGCAGTAGAGTTGAGAGACCCCGATCCTAATCTGCTCTGTGCTGTAAAGAGTAGATGAGATCTGGCTGCCAGATCATATGACTAGCAAGCTGGACATAGTTGTATCAAAAAAACTCCGGAATATTGAGTGATCCGCTTTTGGAGGTAGCGACTGATCTAATGCTAAATAACCCCTCAAAAAAGGTCTTTGAATAAATCGTCAAATTCGTCGCTCTTCTTGACTTTCTTCTTTTTCTTTTTATTCTTGTCATCGTCGTTGCTCTCACCTCTGGCCTTTTCCCTGGTCACCTGGGCAGTCTTCATCTTCTTGGCCGGCCTAGCGCCTTCATCTCCATTATCAACCTGCGCAGACGGCACCTGTCGTCTCTTGCCGGACAATGTTGATGTTTCTTCCTTGGCCGGAGTGCTGACTTTTGCGTGACTAGTCTTTGTTGTAGGCTGAATGTCTTCCGCCTTCCTGGTTTCTTTTCTCTTGCGTTGGTCGGCTGCACGTTCTACATCCTCACGGGATATAGCTTTGCCTCCGGTTCCCCTAGTCGCTTCTTTTTGGCTCTCCTGCTGCCCTTCCGGCGCCAATGGAGTTTCGCTGGCGGTTATCCTGGAGTCTAAGACTAGCACTGCCACGGTGTTCCCGTTTTCTGCAACTATACTGGGGCCCTCAACGCCTAGAGGTTTGCGCTCAGCTGTTGCTGCTGAGATTTTGCCCACAGATGGTGGTGATAGCAGAGGGTCAACAGGCCCGGACGCCACACAATCACATGCTGCTTTGACCTGCGCTAGAATTCCCAAGAGAACGACACCGAGCGCCGCGAACTGGTTGTCTGCCGCAAGCTGGGAGAAAGCTCTGCAAAAGTTAGCTATGCGCGGAAAGTTTGATGCACGCGTCTGACGACCGTTCTAGGCGAGGACAGTGGAAAGTAGGGCTGGGCATCAGAAAGAAAGAAGAAGAAAAGGGAAGAGGTCGACTCACAGGTAACATTTCGGAGCCAGGACATCGTGTAGCCAGGTAGCGTGACTAGTGATAATTTCCATTTGCGACCGGCTTCCTTGAACGACCAAAGCATCACTCGCACCTACCGCAGTCACAGTCACAGGCGCACCGGATGCAAGCTCCTCACGTCTGCGCTTTCTGCTCTTCGCCCTGGCGGCCTTGGCAGCTCTAGCAGCGGTCCTGTGGGCGGCAGCGATGGCAATGACCAAGTTCTCTACGAGCTTCGCGCAGCTGCGGCGCAGCATGCCAAAGCAGCGCCACCACGCGGCGCGACGGTGCTGGCTGTGATTGCGGTGCGCGAGGCCCGCTAGGACTGGCTGCAGCGGCTCGAGACGAGATAGAGCCTGCGAGTAGGGTGTAGCTTCTTGCTTTTCTGCCCCCGCGGTAGAGGCATTTGATGAGGTTTGGATGCCAACTTGGGCATCGCGACCGGCGCGCTTTTGCGTAGCCATGATTACATTGTAAGATGGCGTGATATCTGTTGAAATACTTTCTTTGATGAGGAGGAAGAGCTGGACCAGCTAGGATTTTGACGGCCTTTGATTGGTCCGTGGCGAAAACTACCCGCCTTTCTAATTGCATAGTTAGTGATTGCCCGGATTTACGAGCTGGGAGCCAGGGACCTTGCTTGAATACGTGAAGCATAAAGCGAATGACGAAGATACATGCTTAACATAGCGCTCATGTAAGTTGTCGTTGTTTCGCATGTGAACTCAACGGTCATGGTTACCATGCCAACATGGGGAAATACATGTTGCCTGCCGCCGTTGCCTCGTCCTACTACCGTTGCCTCGTGCTTCCCTTTCATGTCTCACGTATGTACGCACTATTCATTGCGCACTTTCTGCTCTATCGTAATAAACCTGCTCCATGATGGCGCAACACACTACATCTTTCACTCCCCGACGTCCCGTTAGTAGTAATAGCGATTGATACCGCACACTATGTACCCCGACTGGCCGCGATCCGACGCAGACCTGGTACCGCTACCGCACTGCGACGGCCCCAAGCTACAGCCGTTCGATTTTGGTGGCCCACAGGCGATCGAGTTTCTCGAGTATGTCGGCGAGGGCCTCCACGCGCACGTCTTCAAGGTGGCGATCCGCGGGCAAATCTACGCGCTAAAGCTGGTAGGGCACTATGAGAGACGCTGTGCAAGAGACTGCTAACCGATGTAGTTCCGCTTTGTCTTCGATAGGGATTGGCGTAGCCCCAAGGGTCGTTGGGGCCGCGACGACCGCGAGCTGATGAGCGCTTTTTACGACTACTCGGAGCCCTTTAGCTGCGAATGCCGCGCTTTTGGCCGGCTTTGCGAGGCTGGGCGTGAGGAGCTCGCGGTACGCTGCTTCGGCTACATGCTGTTAGACGAGAAGCACGAGCGCACCCTGGCCGCCCAATTTCCTAATGTCCTTTTTAACGGCAACGCCTGGTTCCCCGGCGGCGACAAGATGCGTACGCGCTTCCTCGGCCGAGACGGTCGCGCACCGCCCATCCGCGGCATTATAAAGCAGTTCGGGCAACCTAAACGCGACGCAGAACAGCTATGGCCGGCGCTTGCGCGTAAGATGCTCCGCGATATTAAAGCGCTACAACAGCTTGGCATCATGCATATCGACGTAGCGGCGCGGCAGATAATCGACGACAAGTTTTGTGATTTTAGTACGGCTGTAACGGTGCCGCACTTTATTACAACGCCCGAGCTAAACCCGCACTTAACGCCGGCGATGCGGTCGTTTATAGAGCTCGCGACGTTCAAGCTGGCTAGAAGTGACTACCTCGACTTTGACCAGATGTTATGGGACTGGAACAACGTACATGCCTCGGGCAGCCGCGGCCTCCGCCGTATCGACGTCTGCGCGTTTCCCGGCGGGCACGGCTGCTGGTTGAAATACCAGTTGCGTAAAAAGACCCGGGAGCACATCTTTACCTTCGTGGACCCGAGGCGTTACGATAGAAGGAACATGCGCCGACGGCAGAGGACTTCCATATGGGTGTATAACTGCAACGACCAGCTGATTACGACGCTCAAGAGGCCCGGGGCGATGAGCGTTTCACGCGATTGGGATTACAGAGACGGCTTTATATTTCCGCGCGTTTAGCTAGTTAACCTATGATACAAGAGATCTTCATTTCTTTTATTTATAAATAGAGTTTAATCTGGCGATCGCTTCTAGACAGAGTGTTGGTTCACTTTCTGTCTTTAGATGCGGACTAACATCTTTGCAAGCTCTATGTTGTCTCTTTGGGAGCTATTTCGGCGTAGTGACTTCTATGACATTATTTCTATTAAAGTAATTAATGACTTTGTCAAAAACATATAATTTGAGCATTCTTATACATGCTTTTATAAACTTGCTTATATGACCTTTTCTTAGCAGTACTTTTATTATCAGTAAATTAAATATATAAAAAAAACGCTAACCCGTAATCCTCAGCCAAGGAGGAAATATAAATATTACACATCCCAGGCTGATAAAGTCCAGCAAAATCAAATGGGGCATTGCGTGATCACGTAGATCTGTAGGCATTTAGATAATAATTCTAGGAAAGGCAACAATTGTATTAAGAAGAAGAACTAAGTGGTGGTGACGCCAAGAGCACTCCAAACAGCTCCCAATCGCTATTCCCCCTCACGCTGAATCTGGCGATCTCCGGACAACGCTATGAGACACAGCCACCACAATGCCATTTGCGTGGTTGGATGCGGATAGCTTGTCGACCAGGGCACACGCATCAATGCTGTCTTCATCCTTTCAGACGCCCCCTTAAAGAAGCGGCAAACAACAAGATCCCGATCTGTGAGTATATAGCCGTACCGCGTCCTTGCGGCTTTGCATGAGGAGGCTAATTGCGCCAACGCCTCGATCTCTTGCTTGTCAATACGCCTCGGGGCGCAAAATACCCTCGTGGCATTGAACATGGAGGCCGGCCTGATATGGCCGACGACAAGGTACTCTGGTACCGTGCGGTCGAGCATGATAACGTGATCGGCCTTTGTGGTCACCCCATCGCCGTAAATCAGAGCATTCTTACCCACCTTGGTCGCCACTCCTAGGCCGGGTAAAAGACCAAGATTCTCCTTAGCGAACGGGAGGGTTGCCTTTATGATTTTGTCGTGCCATTGAACGAGATGAGCAAAATCTGTAGGGCTTCTAATATGAATATCGCTCAGCTCCTGGTCCTGGCGTAGCACAGACGCCTCTGGCGCCTCGGAATTAAGAACAGCTCCGAACTGTTGGACGAGTCTGCCGATGCGAAACTCTTCCCATCGGGTGATGTTCTCGGCATGAACCCATTGGGTTATGCTCTCAGCATGAATTAAAAACTGATGGTCTTCGGTGAGAACTCTTCCGGGCTCGGTATCATTCAACACGGCTGGCTTAGGCTTACGGTGGCTAAGCGCTTCTCGTAGAGTCATAATCGAGTCGGGATCCATCTTTACTGTAGTATAGGAAGAGCCTTCGTGAGAGGGGATTTAGTACGCGCGTATACTGCCATGATCTGGATGATGCGGTGGGCTATTGAGTAGCGTTAGGCAAGGTTTACTTACGGCAGATTGTGTACAAAGAGTAAAGTGATAAGGAGGGCAGCCAAATGCTGGACAGAAGAGATGGAGGGGATAAGGTTATGTGATAAGGCAGGCAGTCAAACTAGTCACGAAGGAAGGAGGAGAAATTAGGTGTAATTATGACAAGAGCTTGTACTTAAGGGCCTGGAACAGGTAATAGTTCAATTCAGTTAATAATCCTCTTTAAACCGAAAGAGTCCTAAAAGTCTAAATTTCCTTCAAACACGAAAGCGCTCTTCACCTTAATTATACCCACGAATCTAAAGATGAACCTAATTACCTTTGTCCTAATTCGGCAATACGCCTCCCTTGATCGTATTGCTTAACCAATAGCTGCGGTCCCCTCTTTTGGGTGGCTGGCGCAGGGAGCGTCAGGTTTTGACGGGCCCGGTGGCAACGGTAGCCGGGTAACAGTAATGGTAAGGGGCGAGACGTTTTTAATATGAAATTCATGCAGGGTTAGTGTAACGCGACGTATTTGCGGTGGCTTATTATGACTCTTCGCGACGTAGCCCGGTTGTTTCGATGTACATACCCCTCCTCGTCTAACAAGTACCCATACGTCTTTTCAAGGGGCTAGATTTCTTTGCGGGTGTGTCAGGCTTCTTTGCATATTGTCAGACTCTCGCGAAGCCTCGCGATACCTACAACTGCATACCGCTTCCCTAGAGTAACAGAACAAAGAGGGCATTTTGTATATAGATCTCTAGCTTGTAGATGTAGTTGTTGGAGCTCCTTGTGCAACAACAAGTATTCAAGACTTACCCCTACGTTGCTATCAGAGGTATCCTAGGGGTTTAAACCATGCTCGCGGCAACACAAGCGCCCTTACAAACCAAATTGTGGCCAAAACCTGTTAATAATGTTTCTTAGATGGTATTAGGCACGACCATAGACATTGCCATCAGTGTATTTATTACGAAGTATATTCCCATTCTGCTAGTCATGTAGTAGAGCCTCCATGGACTGTTACACTAAGCACCGTCGCCACTCAAAGTTATTGAGAGATTCTAGCTCTCGATGAAGCTAGACCCAAGATATTATAAATCTCAACATTACTGCTAACCCACACGAAGTAAGCCTTCAATTATACCACACTTTGCTCTTGGGTTCTTTGCGCTTCTTACTTGAATTGACGTTCAAGAGTATCTCACAAATGTCTGCTGTTGAAAACTCAAACCCCAAGAACCGTCTTTTATTTTGCTGTCGGCTTGAACGAGTACGGCCAACATAAGCGAGGTTGATGCTGACCGGAACATATCAACGGCTATAGATCGTTTTAATGCTAGCCGTGTAATATCACTTGAGACTATTTGACATACTAAGCACGGTGACCTGGTTGCGACAATGGGCAGCTTAAAGGAAAGAGCCGTATTAAGCCTTGAAAAATGGCGATAAACACGAGAACGTCCTTTGAACCAGGATCCCTAATATCGACGAATCCAACGCCAGCGAGGCATCAGCAATACTTCCTTTGAGTAGTGAAACGGCCACGGGCGACTGCAGATCCCGCGCACCTCAGCCAAGGAGGAAATCTAAATATTACGCATCCCAGACTGATAGAATTCTGCTGAACCAGTGGGGTATTAAGTGATCACGTAAAACTGAGGGTACTCAAGCAATAAAATGGGAAAAGCAACGATTGAATTGAAGAATAGAAGCTGAGTGGTGAAGTCCAAAAAAAAAATCAGAATCCATCGCTAAGTCGGCACAATAATAAACACTAATGCCACCCTTGCCCCTTAGCTCCCCACGTGAATTTTGAACCCCAAAATTACGATTTACATAAGCCACCACACTTCCACTGCTTCAGCAGATAGATTTGTTTCCAAGTAAGGCTGGATCAAAGGCTAAGAACATGGTATAATCGCGCGAAAGTTAGACGATACGGCGCTAACGTCCCCTCGTTGTCTCGCGAGACTTGTCAACGATCAAGTGCAGAGCATAAGGCGGTCAGTAGAAGTAGATGCCATGAATTTCGAGGAAATGGAGTTAAAGGTTACGACCTAAAGATGATACATCATGACCAACAACAAATCCTTAATCCGAGTTCCACAACCTTTTAGATTACGATTGCTAGGAGTGGATGTAAAAGTCTCAGTTTACCACAGATAGCACACGTGCCAGTTCTCACTAGCAGTCATCATCGTCCCTTTCAGCATCAACGTCGCCACTCACCCGATTGACCATCTCATGAGAATCTCCAAGACATGATGCACCTAGCGTATAACAATCTTGGCAAATGTCAAAATCTCCGCCATTGCATACTTCGCAAGAGTAATACGTCGTTTTCTCTTGAATAAACAAGGTACACACATCACAGCTACGCCCTATATCTTGAGATGAACACAGATGCGTAAAACTATCTGCCGAGTGTAGAAGTACCCCACGATTGGCTGCACTCTCCACAAATAGCTTCCGGATGTCAGGGGCGGTATTCCATGACAAGGGTGTTCGACCAAGGTTGTCGTGAGTGTTTATTTCAATTTCTTCAAAAGAGAGGAGGTGAGCTACCAAGCCACTGTGGCCGTGGCGAGCGGCAATGGACAATATTGTCGCGCCATAACGATCTTTGGAATTAATAGGAACATTTCCTTTGGAAAAAAGAATATCCCAAGTCTCTAGGCTCCCACTCATCGCAGCGTAGAAAAGAGGTGTTCGGCTTATATGATCGCGTGAGTTAGGATCGGCGCCGGCCTGAAGAAGGTACCTAATGAGATTGATGTCTCCTTCTTCAGCAGCATACGATAATACTGAACATCCAGATGATAGGTGAGCACTGTTAGCAGACAGCCCTTTACTAAGAAATAGTTTGACTACGTCAATATGAGCATGAGAAGAAGCCATGAGTAACGGGGTCCAGTCCTGTGTGGTCTTTAGGTCTACACTAGCGCCGTTCTCAAGAAGTAGCTTTGTTACTTCAGCGTGACCTTCCAACGAAGAACAGTGCAATGCAGTCCACCCGCCGTTGTCTGGAGAGTCTACGTTAGCTCTGTTTTTAAGGAGTAGCTTTGTTACTTCAACGGAACCCCTTGACGAAGAGCAGTGCAATGCAGTCCACCCGCCGTTGTTTAGAAAGTCTACGTTGGCTCTGTTTTTAAGGAGTAGCTCTGTTACTTCAACGTGACCTTCCAACGAAGAATAATGTAATGCAGTCCACCCGCCGTTGTCTGGAAGGTCTACGTTGGCACCGTTCTCAAGAAGTAGCTTTGTTACTTTAACGTGACCCATATACGAAGAATAGTGCAGTGCAGTTAACCCGTCGCTGTCTGGAAAGTCTATGTTGGAGCCATATTCAATAAGTAGCTTCACTACTTGAACGTGACCGTTGACTGAAGCCAGATGTAGTGGTATACGTCCATTTTTATTGGCTAACATAGGATCAGCTCCTCTCTCGAGGAGTAGTTCTACCACCTCAAGATGACCGTCCCTGGATGCTTGGTGCAATGGTGTAGTTTTTTTGCTGGACTGCACTGTGGGAACAACACCTTGATTGAGGAGTAATTTCACTACTTGGACATGGCCTTTCAAAGAAGCCAGGTGCAATGGTGTAAATCCCGCTTTAGTGGCTAACATTGGATCTGCTCCATGCTGCAAGAGTGTTTTTGTAATTTGAACGTGTCCGACCAAGGCACTTGCAGATAATGGAGTAACTCCCACATTACTCGCAATATTCGCATTGGCCCCTCTCTTTAAAAGGAACGTAAGACCGGGTAAAGTACCCAGTACGGAAGCAGCAAGTAGTGCTGTTCTATTTGAGGAGTCAACGTGATTCACATCCAGCCCTATCTCGTCAATGAGGAAACGGACTGTACTTCCAAGCCCAAATAGTGTTGCGTAAAACAGCGGGTTCCCAGTATCTATCACCCCGTCGTATTGTATGGGCGCGTTCCGACATCTGCAGTCAATATCTTTCTGCCATAACTGCCAATTCGAATTAACTTGTCGGAAAAATGTATTGGCCAGCTGAATGACGTCTCTTATATTGTCAACATCGAACCTCAGGTGTTTGCGCCATGAATGTGCTGCGTACGCTCGAAAGGCTCTAATAGCAGGATTTGCGTTCTCCTTTGGCTGTATTTTCTCCCATATCCGTCCGCAGTTGAGGTAGCGAAGGCAGGCCATCGCAATAAGATTGTTCTGTAGCCGTTCGTTTGCGATTAAGTTGGTCGAGGAAGCCGGCATATGGCAGATAATATACTGCCTAACAGAAAAATGAGTCAAATGGACTGTAGAATTGCTCAGATCTGAAGTTGAATATGGCCTAATTTCGACCAGTGATACACAAAGGTCTAGTATTTCAGTTTTCGTATAGATTGAATCGATTGAGTCCGGTAGTTCTTCACAATCGTAATCGGACTCTTCACATTTATCATCTGCGAAAAGTAGCCCCTCGGTAATCTCAAGAACAGTCAGGGGTCGCCGACCGAATGCTGCCCATCTCAAAATCGAGAACGCACGAAGCCTGCTGCTTTCGTCAAAGTTTTGGATCCGTGCCCAGTTACGATCGTAAATGTGGTCAAGTTTGTTGGGAGCCTCATCGATGACTTTTTGGAGCTGTTTTAGATTCTTTCCGCCTCTCAAGTCATCTTCCAGCAGCTTAATTCCTAGGAACATAGAATCGCATCGGTTTACTAGCTGGTTCGCAAGCTTTCCTCGTTCGGCCTCTGTTTTGTTGCTAAGCTTCTTATCAATAACACTTTGGGAAAACAAGGTTGCGTCAGCTTCGACGTCATTTGGAACAATTTGTAGTTCGACTAATTGTTCTTTCTCGTTGCTGTTTACCCTTAAACCTTCTCGAATTTCCAGCTCATTGCGACTTACAATCAGAAGCTGTGCTCTCGAGTTTGCGACAGTACTGGTAAGTAAGTTTAGGAATTCCGATAGAGAGCTTCTATGAGCTCGATTGTTGTCGGCCGTGTCGCACTCATCAAGACCGTCTACAACCAATGCACACTTCGGTACTTTTTGGACAATTGTACTGAAAAGCTCTTTAATATCAAAATGTGAAGCGGTTCTTTCAGTGGCTGCTTCCCATCTCTCACGAGCTATGTGAAATCCTTGCTCGGTTTGGGTTATCAGTTGAGAGGTCCAAGCCCTTAGAATACCAAAAGGACCAACACAACATTCTGTCTCTGATGAGAAGAAATAATACGCCAGGACAATTTCGGGATTTAACGATAGGTGTTCGACAATTTTCGCAGCAATAATTGTCTTTCCGTAACCAGGAGGCCCATTAATCCATAGGGTCTTTCTCGTGTCTTCTTGTGCCGGCGACTGCCATTGCCGAAACTCAGGTCGGTCCAGGATCCAACCACATGTTCCTTCTAGCCGCTTTTCGATACGGTCATAGTAGGTCCCTTTTGTGTCTGGGGCGTCTAGCCAATCAATTAAATCTTTCCGGACCTCATCTTAACACAGTTAGTACATATAAATATTCGGACCGCAAGGACGAGTTCGTACTGTGTATGTGTTTCTCCAAGTCCACCAGTATGTTTTGCGCATCGATGTACCACGATGTACTCGCTTCTTCTGTACATATTTAGTTAAAAGAGGAACCTTAAATCTATACGAGGACGATATAGCAAAAGAAGGAATAGCTCTGTTACCTTCGGCTTCACAGCTCCCGGTGCCGTTAGGGGTTCTTCCGAGAGGAATAAGGTCATATAGCTTCTGTACCAATGCCTCGAATGATGCAGCTAGCATTATGGCACGCCCTTTTCCTCGAAGTGCCCACCCAACCCTGCTCCTCCGTGTCGATGATACCGGTGATTTTGAGGACGGTAAATGATGGCTGTTCTTGCCGGGCAATAGACCAGCCGGGTCAGAGAAATGGCCCAAATGTGGTGCCAGTCGGTCTACATCCTCATCAAGATCTTTGATGCTTTGTAATATGAGATCAACTGCTGAACGGATTGAAGGGCTGTCGAGGGCTTTGTGGTGATTCTGTTCATATATACCCTTGTTAATTCCTACGCTTTGGCCCCATTGCCGCAATCGAATCCTATCAGCGTTGAGTCGAGCCCTAAGAGACGCGGACTTCAAGGTTCAGAGTAAGCATTATCAATTCCAAGTAATATCTATGGACGATTTTGAAAACATTTCAATACTAACTTCGGATGCAAAGTCCTTGTATGAATCCCATCTCTCGGTGATATCTATGCAAGTACTGAAAAGGCCAGCGAGCCCAGCAATTCCTATACCCAAGCCAGCAGCTTCCATAGTGGGAATATTCTCTGATTTCGGATAGCAGTAGGTGCTCTTCGGGCGCCTGGGCGCTGTCGGAGAATGAAGGAGGGGAAGAGAAAGAGAGAGCAAGTTGTGGTAAATTCGGCGGTATAGACATGGTGGCAGTGATGCGCGGGGTTCCCCTGTTTGTACAACCTGCAGTGAACAGCCATTTTGTGCTGAGTAACGTGGCGTAGTTGTGGCGAAGAGAACGCAATGCTATAGGTAGGTACCTAGTTGCAGATGAGGCGTACAATATACGCCTACTGCTAGATCAGGTTCCTAGATGTACTAAGTATATAATAAAATCTAGCAAAGAGATCTCGTGAGTACTTAAACTGAGCCGTATTATGTAAAGGGTGTGAGCCATTAGGCAGAAAATCTAGAATTATGCCAAACTGGAGGTCCCAGAGCTCAAAAAATCACATCCGCCGTCTGGCCCGACCAATATTAGAAAATTTGGCGAAGAGATACAATGATAACGTGCGGTGCGTTAGCATGAATTCTCTTGGCATTCTCGGATTACGGGCGGCTCATAGGAGTGGTTCATCACCGGCAGGAAGCACCACTTTTCCCTCCTACTTAGTTCGCTGTCATCCTTATAATGCTGAATTCCTCATCTTATGTGTGCCTTGGCTATTCGTTCTCGTTATAGTTTCTTTCGCGCCCCCCCCCCCCCCCCCCCTCTTGCTTGCGGCTCGCGATCGGGAATAACAACTCATGACCTCCCAGGCTCAATATCGCATGGCTAGGGTTTTGCTAGTTATGACTGATTTAAGATTGCAACTCCTCATAAACTTTCCTCTCAGATAGTCATACAAATATTATCATTATCATCCAAAATAATCCTGGTTTACTTCTCCAAGCCAGCCAGCGCAGAAGAAAGAGTTTCCGCAACAGCCCACGCCATGTCCGACTTCTTACCCAGGTGCCAAAGCGCCTTCACGCAATCCGTACACTGCGAGATTTTCCTCTGAATATCCTGACCAACGTAGCTCAAATCATCCCCGTTCTGATTATCCAGCTGCGCCTTCTCGAAGTGCCATATGAACGCCTTACTGAACGCTCTAACGAGGATTTCGGTCCAGGGCTCCGTCAAGATGGTTCCTTGATTGACGGCGGAATGAAACCCCGGAAGCTGCGGCGGCGGCGTGGCCATCCCCTGCGCCCAATCGGGCGGAGTCACGACCCTGGCAAGGTCCGCCAGCTCGTCTGCGCTAGCCCTGCGTATGTTCTCTGAGGTCCCAGATGTGACTCGAACTTGGCTTGCGCGATAGTCGCCAAGCCCAGCTTCGTCCACCCACTCAAGCAGGTCTGCGAGAATCAGCGCAGCCAGGTGCCAGTGTGCGAGAATGCAGAAAAACCAGCTCCGGATCCGTGGGGGAACGGTAGCATAGTTTTGAATCAAGTCGCGGAAGAACACACCATATGTTGTGTTCCAATAGCGGTAGACAAGCACGGCATTGCGAATGATCTCTTCAATCAATTCACCGCGGTATCTCCTTTTGATCGCATCCTGAAGGTAGTATACATGCCGATAGAGAAGAATCTTAACTGGGCCGGATCGAGTGACTGCTCTTGCGGCAGCATCATAAGAACAGGGCCATCGTAGTGGTTGCGTTGGACTCTTGGGATCGTCCTGGATGAAGAGATTGATTGCCCATCTTTGTTCCGAGTAGGGAATCATGCTTCGGCCGCCATTATCTCGTTCTGATAAGGTATTGTCATCGGCAGCGTCGTGCTGACAGTCCCGGTCTGCCACGACCACTGGTCGCTGATTCATTGATGCCGAGATGGTGTCAAACATGACCGCAAGCCAATACAGGAAGCCCACTGCCTGCCTGTCCTGGGCGCTAATGGCCATGGGCTGTTCAAGAACAGATTGGCCAGGGCGAGACCTGTTTGCTTGACTCAGTCCAGCTACTCTAGCATCCGTCATGTACTTCAATGTGTATGCTTTACGCGCTGCTCTCTCTATAAAAATAGGCGGGCCATCTCTGGATAAAATATTCTGAACTTGAGTCGTAATTGGTGTGTTCGCAGTCTGTCTTCCTTGTTGATTGTTTGATAGGAAGTCGTCATCATGCCTTGAAGTGGAACCAACACTGTCCCAAGGTTTCTGTGTCAGGCCGAATATCAACTCTGCACACACGACCCTGTAGCATTCCACTTCTGCGCAATCATTAAGAGCTTTTCGAGCTTGCCACCAGAGCGAACGCTGGATCTGCCGGTCGAATTCCTCTATCATTTCCTCGTCCAGGTTAAAGTCTTGGCTTTCAGAGGCTGAAGACGAGTATTGTCTCTGTTCCCGACGACTCTTATAAGCCCACTGGGCTGCAAATGCCATGATAGAAAGATTCAACGCCTTGGAGGCGGCCTGGTCTTCTGAACGGGTGAGCTGAATGATTCCCGTCATCTGCACTGCTCGGTCAAGTTTTATGACACGAGCATAGATCCTGTTGGACCAAACATCTCCCCATTCTTGCTGCACTAAAGCATTTCCAAAGAATAAATTGGGATTTGAGCCGATTGAAATGGTGCTTAGAGAGTCATTTCTGTTGTGCTTCAATACTTTGTAAGGACACGACTCTTCGGATACCCAACAGGAAAGACTGTGCTCAAAAACGTCATGATATACGTGCATCAAGTTCTGTGATATGAAGCTGTTGTGCGTCCTGGAGGTCATGGTGTATTGAGGTGAGAATGGTGACAAGACACCTGAAATCTGAGACCAATCCGAGGAAGACTGGCTGCTGCTCCTAGCCTGAAAAACTGCCTGTGGTCCTTCTTCCAAACGACAGAAACTGGCGATATCGAGACAATCTGCATCTTGGGACGCCTGTGAAGAATCAGATGTTGTCCAATGAGACGTTGTAGTCCTCGTTTCCTCTAGGTTGTTTTCGGTATACGCATCGAGTAGAGCGTCATGATTCACGGACGAAGTTTCAGTTTGCTGCAAGGGAGAATCACCAAGGGCAAATCCATCCCGGGCCGTGTCAGACACAGCATCCCCAAGACTAAAAGATGGCGGGTTCCACCTGAATAGATCTTGGAGGTGACCATCAGAAACCTGTGTGGCATTGAACGGCCCAGCGGCGGATGAGTCGGTGGTGGTGCTGGATTGTCCAATCGTACGGGGAACAACGCCGCGACGCCTATTAGACTGGCCCCCCTTGCAAGCACTGGAACTGTCGGCCCAGTATCTTGTGCAGTGTTTCTTGGTCTTATGACAATATGAACATGGCCTTGCAGCCCGTTGTTCCTGGCCTTGGATATGTTTAGAGTCTGTACAAACAAACGCCTTAGGCTCTCTGCCGGAGAGGTTGAGAGTTGATATGACTAACCACCAAACACAGATGCGTCACACGCCCGCTTTGCCTTTCTGCACTGGTCGCACGAGGTGTTCTGGCGTCGCATGATTAACTTTCACAGAAACGCGAGTATAGTTATCAGTTCTCGGGGATGAACCGAGCAGTGGAGCAGGGTAAGCCACTTCTTATGAACAGAGTTGAGTTGGACACCTTGAGCAAGACGGGCGGTGCAAAGGGCACAATCAGAAATTAAGTACACACTTACTAACTCGTCGATCGAGAGATGGCAGCCACACACTTCGTATGACTTCTACAGCGGTAGATGTAGTAGGAAGACATTTCCGAAGGATGAAATTAAGGACTAACACTTGGTATGTGTGGTAGATGGCAGTGTAGCTTTGGAATTAGCTTTGACATCCCTGTCCCCACCACTAACGGCATCTGTTGCAGCCTTGATTGGTCCAGGTGTCTCGGAACCTAGCACTTCTCGGGCTAGTGCGCTACTTACATCCGACCGCTCCGGCTTCCCCGCGCTTTGATCTATTCAAAATGCGGGGGAGGGGGGGTCGGTGAAGGTGGACACGAGTCAAGTCATACATCTGCGGCTACCTTTACTAGCTAAATGTAGTCAGTATATCTTGCGACAAGAATCCAGCAACAGTCTCCCTGTCGAGCCTGTATCGCTATGGCCGAGATGTCTTCGTCTAACACCAGACCTGGTTTTCCCATGTATTATTACCTGAAGGTATGTTATATACCAGTGCTAGGAGTGGAGGAGGCATCATCCGCTCGAGACTGAAGAAATCGAATATCGTAATTTTGGTTTGGCTATTCAATACCTTGGTGTGTACCCAGGTTGAAGCCGCGGGATGTGTCTGGAGTCCCAATCCCGAGGCTCAGTCCTTTACCTTGTCCTGGCCAAGCGCTTTATACACCTCAGCTTCGACTCCCACCCATAGGCCCAGTACTTGAGGGTCGGCAAATGGCAATATTTGAGTGCATACTATGCCTGCAATCCCATTCTCGCGGTCACACCACCACCACACATTTGATAGGCCAGCCCAGAAACCGGTGCCTGTCGAACGACCAGTTGCGCCGCCATTACTCAACATGAAAGTTAGCCCCCAACCCTGGGGTGGGTTGCCGGGGACGGGGTAGAGGTCGGGTAGAGGGTTTGTCAAGTCCGGCTTTGAGGCGGGGATACCCTGGCGCCCGAAATTAGGGAACTCGGGTATCGAGTTCTTGAACATCTCGTCAACTGTCTCCTTGCGAAGCAGTTGCGTGCCAGTACGAGGACACGTCCCGTCATTAAGCAATACGGAAAGTACTTCTGGACATCAGAGAAGACACCGTCAGTGATAGCCAGGCATCATATCTATAGGGCTGTTGATAAAAAAGCGACACTCATAAAAAAGGCAACTTACTACAATATTCCTGGGGTTTCGCAAAAAGGCCTGCGCCTCCGCTGTGGAAGACCGCTGCGACCTGCGCCTCGTTGTCATGACTGACCACCAATGGCAATCTGAGAAGATGATTTCGAGGTCTAAGCGTTCCGTCCTTTTCTCTTGCATGCATATAAGCGACTTTGGCTTTCATTTCTTGGGTGGGGATCATCGACATGTTGTTCAAGCCAAGCGGTTGACAGATGTGCTTTTGGAGATAGTCGTTGAGCCTGAGCCCAGTAACTCGCTCTAGGGCGATTCCAGCCCAGTCAATACTGATCTGCGCAAAGTTAGCAACCCGACGCTAAAGCTGCAGCCAGACACCACTGCATGAAACTCACGCCATATTCCCAACCCTCACCGGGCTGGAACAGCAACGGCATTAGCATATCCTCGAAACGACCTGAAAACTCGTCCCCCCCGGCAGGCAATGCCCAGTCTCGGAGCCTCTCGTTGAAGAATGTATACCCAAACCCAGCCGTGTGAGTCAAGAGCATCCTCAAAGTGATAGCTTTATTCTTCTTCTCGAGCGTTCCGTCAGGTCGAAGGACCTGTAGAGCCCTGAGCTCTGGGCAGAGATTTTCAAGATGCTCTCCATCATCAAGTCTTAAACTACCCTTTTCCACGAGTTGCATACAAGCGAGTCCCACGACCATCTTAGTGCTCGACGCAATCCAGAAGATGTTGTCCAAAGTCATGGGTTCGCTGGAAGCGATGCCTCGCTTTCCGGAGGAATGGGCAAACAGATCGCTTCCATCTTTACCTACGACAACCACCGTAGCCCCCGGAATCCCTACCTTCTCATCAGCGCATGTTCCATCAACGATGCTCCGAAGCCTCGTGACGGTCTCTGTGGTAAGGGGCATCTTGGTCTCCTCTGTGCCAGTCTCTCGAGCCCGAAGAGCAGGTTCCTTTGAATCAGTCAAGTGTTTGAATAAATCAACTGAGGAGATGGACCATCTTCCGTGCTTGAGAGTTCTGGGGACGGCGAGACTATTCTTCATTAAGAGGCCGAAAAGCCTATGTAGTTTACCATATGGTGTAATATTGCGGTTCCGCACACAAAGAGCGGACCCGCGAATCGCTGCTCTCGCATCACAACTCCCGGTGTATCGGAACCGCAACCCCTCCCGAGTGACCTCAACCCCCCTGTCTAGAGGCAGCCAACTCACACAGATAGATGCATAGGATCCTTGGGTCCTTGGCACTAAGCTGGGGTATCATTCCCGATTATTGCCCTCATCCATCCCAGATTCCGGGTTTGCCGTGATGTTTGCTTTTGCGGACATGCATCATAGAGATGCATCCGATGCTACTCCGTTCGGGCTTTACGCCGGACACAATTACGATTTGAATTTAGACCCTCCAGGCCGACATGTCCAATATGGTAAGGGCGATGAGGAGATAACTCTTCAATGTACCCCAGGAAACATAATCCGGTTTTCACTCAAGTATAAGAATAGGTAAACGCCGTCAGCTACATTCTAGAGTCTAGATTTTTCAGTTTATAGTAGTATTGATTCTTCACGCTCAGAGCTCTTGAAGCCGTAAACAACCGATCCCAAATTGGACTGTTCTACAACATATCAAAGCCCCAACTAAGTCATTCAACATGGGCACGCAAATACCCTCTCATGCCAAGAAGTTCAACACTGAGCTTTCTGATTATTCGAAATCGCACGTGGAAAAGACTGGCCCGTATGCTGTAGACCTTGATGTCGATTGCCTCATCGTAGGGGCTGGCTTCGGTAAGTAGGATAACGTTTTCCGTTAGCTTTCACACGTGAGAAATCTATAATAACATTGTCCGTGGTCAAACAGCCGGAGTTTTCATGCTCAAGACCCTTCGCGACCGTGGATTTAAGACCGTCGTCTACGAGGCGGGAAACGATCTTGGAGGTACCTGGCGATGGAACTGTTACCCTGGGGCAGGTGTCGACTCGGAGGTTCCTGAATATGAGTTATCTTGGCCTGAAGTGTGGAAAACATGGAACTGGCCGTCCAACTATCCCAACTATGAAGATCTCCGAGCCTACTTCGACCATGTTGATAAGGTAGTCGGTATCAAGAAGGACTGCGCCTTCAATACCGTCGTCTCGGGAGCCCATTTCGATACTAGTTTGGGACGGTGGATCGTTAAGACATCTGATGGCCGGACTGCTAAAGCCAAGTACCTCGTTCTTGGGACTGGGTTTGTATGTGTCCCATTGTCCTCATGCTTTGTGTGAATTCCATTTGCACTGCTTTGGTTGAACCAAAGAGGAGTCTCACGGGAATTGAGCCAGTAAGATTTCTAACTGCATGCTAATGTGATGTAATAGGCGGCCAACAGATATGTTCCCCCTTGGCCCGGTATGGACAAATTCAAGGGTGTGATTCATCACTCATCTTTCTGGCCAGACGATAAAGTCGACGTCAAGGGCAAGCGATGCGCTGTCATCGGCACAGGCGCATCGGGTGTCCAGATAGTCCAAGCGTGGGGTCCTACCGCCGGCGAACTCAAAGTGTTCCAGCGCACACCCAACCTGGCCGTCCCGATGCGGAAACGAGATCTCACAGTGGAGGAACAGGAGAAGGCGAAGAAGTACTATCCTGAACTATTCAGGTTTCGTGAGAGAACCTTTGCCGGCTTTATCTACGATTGGTACGAGAAGAACACCTTCGATGCTACCCCGGAGGAACGTGAAGCATTATATGAGAAGATGTGGACTGATGGCGGCTTCCGATTCTGGGTTGCCTTATTTAAGGACAATCTCTTCAATGCGGAAGCCAACAAGGAGTCCTACAAGTTCTGGGCCAAGAAGACTCGAGACCGCATCGGCGACCCTCGAAAGCGGGATCTCCTCGCCCCGTTGGAGATGCCTCACTTCTTCGGTGTTAAGCGTCCTTGCCTGGAGCTCAACTATTACGAGCAATTCAACCGCCCGAGCGTGGATGTTGTAGATATCCGAAACAATGCCATCAAAGAGTTTGACGAGACCGGAATTGTTCTGGAAGATGGAACTCACCACGAGTTCGATGTGATCGCAGTCGCAACTGGATTTGTACGTCTCCCCGGTGACACCGTCTCTTAGTAGCGAAGTACTAACATCAGTGCACAGGATATCGTTACAGGAGGTACATATATCTACGTCGCTGCGTCTCATAAAACGTGCAAGAGTGTAATAAAAGCTAACTGATTCTTCTTTTCTAGTCATGACGCAGCTCGGGCTGAAGAGCATCTACGAGACGAGACTAGAGGAGGAATGGAAGAACGGGGCCGAAACATACCTGGGGACCACGGTAGGCGGCTATCCCAACATGTTCCACATCTACGGTGTGCATGGCCCGACTCTCCTGAGCAACGGACCCACGTCCGTCGAGCTACAAGGTCGCTGGATCGCCGACCTTATCGCGAAGATGGAGATGCACAAGATCAAATACGTCAATCCAAAGCCCGAAGCCGTCAAGGCCTGGAAGAATCATATCCTCGAGCTGAATAAGAAGACTCTGTTCCCTACGACCAGATCAACTTACATGGGCGGCTCAATTCCAGGCAAGGTTAGGGAGCCGGTCGTTTACACTGCTGGTATCCCCAGTTATATGATAGAGATCCGAAAGGCACTCGACACTTTGGATGGGTTCGAGACAGTCATGGCCTAGTTTCCTTTAATCATTGATAGGACTTTCTTACCCGTCACTCTCTAATGGTATCCATTTACTATCATCCACAATCGTGAATAGCTGTTCTTTGAAAGTGTATTACGAATCGCATCTTCATTCTACCGTTGAAAGAGGATGATTTCGTAAGGGCAATGAGTAACAAATGCAAAGCATTCTCGCAATTGCCTGTGATCACAGACTTGAAGAATTTTCGAATTGCAATAACTTCCCGGGCGTCAGGAGCGCCATAAAGGTCTTGTCCCCCTATTTGACTAGGCAGAAAAGAAAGCATGCCACCGGAAACCATTTGTCGCCCTCACGTACCTTTGCCTCGAGAGATCAGGCAATACACGGGTAATCCAGGAGCCGCGAGCCTCGCATTTTGCATGACTTTGCATGTCCCAGTCTCTCGGTACGTACGTTGCGACGAGAAACATGACGGATTGCACAGATCGGCTGCTTGATGTAGCGTTGGCCGCGCATCTCTTAGCTAATGCGACAGCTCTAAAGTAACGCTACGCGCGCCTAAGCGTCTCTCGACGTCAGTCATTCTCCCAGAAGCACGTGTGATTAATTACCCACATGCATGTATCCTGCATATTACGAACAGATAACTCCTGGGTGCCCTTTCCTCAGGGCAACTTGCGGAGCCATGGTCCCCGAGACCGCCCTCTCCACGAACTGTGTTCGTCTGTCGACACCCGCCGGCAATTACGGACAGGAACTCCTTTTTAGTTTATACCCTGATTTCGCAAAAGATGTTGATTAGTACGAAAAAGGTAGTATTCCTATACGCACAGACCGCTCGGGCCTTGAGCCTTGGGTCCCTAGCAAAACGCATGATCCATGGACTTGGGTTCTTGGCATGAGGTTGGGCCTTCAAAACCCAGCCCTTGTCAGCGATACATTTTCAACGTCGCGGCAGAACCGGGCAGCCCGATAAGCACTAGGAGCCTTGCATTAGTTTCGCCAGAAATCACTACAGATCCTTACAAGCATAACAGGACAAAGTCGTTTCCGTTCTCGCAGCTAGAACAGAGCTGTAGACTCGCACATCGACTTGTAGCTAGTCTAGGCGAAATGGCGGGACTTTGTTCTGCTATCTGATGTTCTCATAAGTTCAACTATTCAGAGTCGTGTAATAATTTCCCTTAAGCAGAGCTTCCGAATCAAGAACAACAGCCTCCTTCCTGTCTTATGTCGAATTGCCTTCTTTGTATTATTACACAGCTGAGATAACAATGCGAATCGAAGAAAACCGGAAACCGCACTTCGATTCCAGCCAATACTTTTTCTGGTGGATGGTATTCACGCATCCATATGTTGCCTCTCTTCCTTCACGAATTTCCTAGCCTTCTTCCACGATCGGTTTCACTTAGAGTTCTCAAGTTCTTAGAGTTTGGGGCGGTAGAAGCTCTATCTCCCTTATTCAACGATGAGTGCAGATTTTGTGGTAAAATCTTTTCGTAAGAATTCACTGTCTCCCCAGGACATACCAGGAAGAAGTGATGACTTCAGATGCTCTCTAGGCAAAGCATCATGAAATATTAGCTATGGCTTCGACGGATGAAACGAGAACACTTACTTATGCGTGTTTCTTATTCCACAAGCATTTTGGCATAGAAGACGCCATCTGGGGAAACATACCACCGGAAGTTTCCCATGCGATCCAGAGAGAAGCGACTACGAGATACCCATTGGCCATCAAGTTCGCGACACCAGTACATACGGCTGACGTCGTCATCGGCGGGCTTGATACCTTGAGGCTCGTTCATCTGATTGTGTTGTGCATTGTAACGAGTCTCCGCGTCAAGCTCGTTCTTGGTCTTTCCCATCTCGAAACCGCCATTATTTCCACCGACAAAGTATGCGCTAGGAGGCGTCATAGGGGGAGTAGGATGACCGATGCCAGTTGCGACGTAGGCAGGACCACCAGGTACCGGAGCAGCAGCCATAGGAGGCATAGGACCGGGCTGAAAATTCATTGGGGGGTTTTGCATAGGGTAAGGCTGCATAAATGGCGGCTGGGACCCAGGTGCCATCATAGGGATCGGCATAGTAGCCATGCCGGGTTGGGGCTATGAGAAAATTAGCATTCAGGTACGCTAAAACAAGAAGCAATGAACAAAGATGATGAGATGGGCTGTTATAGACGAGCGGAACACTAGAGATAACATAAGTTATACCAGCACCCACCATAGAGCACACTTGCATTCATGAAGAAGACGGTAGGTGGCCCATGTACGACTGGCATATGCATAGGCGTAAAAATCTGGGGCTGTACCTGTTGACAGGGAAAAGCAGGCGGTGCACAGAAGGGTAGGCCACCAGACGTAGCAGCACCATTTGGCATCATATACTGCGGACCGTAAACATCGGCTCGAGGCACATAGGTGTGCTGGAATGGACCATTAGTTGTATCGGGCACGGGCGGCTGGTAGTGGGCCGCATACGGGTCGGGCATAAGACCAGCGCCGACGGTACTCATGTTGACTTGGGGATCCGCGGTATTGTGGAAGTAGAGAGGAACGGTTGAGTTGGGGAAATGATGCGGCAGGGCGTCACGAAGATCAGAGTGAGCAGTGCCACGCGGCCGAAGAACACCGTCAACGACCAGCCCTTGAGGTGTATTAGTGACGGTGTGATTGAAGATACCAGCGAGTTTGTCGGTTGCCGGACCTGTTGTCTGGGGAGGAAGACGAGTATTGCTCGATGCTGGACGAGTGCAGGGAGGAGGGCCGGTATTGTTGTTTGCAGCCGGGTTGGATGTGGGAGTAGGTTGAATGTTCAGGACAGGCTTGGTGATGTTTGGGGAGTCTGTGGCAGCAAAGGAAACGCGTCTAGGTTTTTTTGTATTTTTGTCAGGAAAGGACATGACCAAACTGTTTTGCCTGCAGAACGGTTCTGCAAGATGGCATCGCACAAGGGAGGCTGTATGTGTGCGAGTTGTCCTTGCGGGAAGCTGATATGAAAAGGTTGGTGCTTGGAGAGTTCCTAAAGAAGCTCTTTCGTAGTTGTATTGTCCTGGGCGAGTAGTTTGGGGGAAAGAACAAGTGTGGAAGTAAGAACCCTAAGCAATAGGGAGTGGAAGGTGTGGAAAGAGAAGTAGAAATAAGCATGTACGTCCCAAGCCTGGTAGGAATATTATTCCAGTGCAATAGGTAGAGGACGTCAATTGTCCTCGTTATGCAAGCACCTACATGTAGGTACGTATTCTTATCAAAAGCACTTACAAAGGCCGCATTGCATAGCTAGATACTAGGTAGGTATTTCCCAACTACCATGTAGTACCACGGGCTTGCATATGTTGCTGTGTATTAGACATCTTAAGCAAACAAGAGCTTCGGGAATGGGAAAAGTGGGTATACAATTTGCAGCCTCAAGTGAATAATAGAGGGAACAGTGTAAAGTCTTACTTGATCACCAATGGTAGGTACCCAGTTGGAGCCATTCCATACATATTGGAACATGGGCATGTCGGGCTCATCTTCGAGCACAATGTCGCGTACAGGCCAACACGGCAAGAAACACATTTCAATTTCGGTATCGTTGCCTCAAGTGTTCCAGTAACAGACGATTAGTGGCAGTGTGATGCCTGATTCAAAGAATGAAGATACTCAAGGACGAAGTTGAGGCAAGGTCGAATGCGGACGTAGACAGGTCGGGTCGGTGGACGGGTTGAGGATGGTGAATTAGTTATCTTGAACAGAGGGTGGCGTTGAACATACAGGAAAAAGGAAAAGCTAGTTGGACGTGCAAAACGGCAGGTAGATCCAAAAAGTTAAGTTTCTATCGTTGCCACAATTCCGTCCCCGTGGAAGGTAGGTATTTCATAGTATGGCTGCACCGCAAACACTAGGTACATGTAGACTGCTTAAAAAAAAAACAGAATGCCTCTACGAGTTCATTGTACAATTTTCGATAGCCAAAAATATTATTCCAGGTGTATTATTCAGTTATGCACTGACAACCATGCTATCACACGGAAGCCTGCATTGCATATCCGACACCCCGACTTGGGGCCGCCGACATCATGTAAATAATAATATGAGTAGCAGGTCGCGCATTCAGTTACCTGTGCCCACTTTCGTGTTTTCTCGATCACGATAACTGGCCGTACGGAGCTGAACGGACACGATGGCAAAGCTCTTGTATGATTAAACCTAGATCGCCACCAGCGCTGAAAGAAAGGACTAGATTTGGATTGCCTCCTTGACGCTCAATCAGATAATATCGAATATCATCCCAAGCCCTAGACTACTACCTAGGTAGCCCTCGTTGCACATATTATGCACATAGTTATACTACGAGTAACAGAGAACTCGGTTATCAAGAGACTATATCACATCATACTCATAGAGAGCACATGAGGGCACGATTCCATCAATCCATCAATTCATCAACCCCTAGATGCGCTCAGGGAAGCGAGAATTTACCTCCACAATCTATAATGAGAATAAACGCCTCATCCTTGTTTCATAGGCGAAGATGTGAAATGATAGGTAGTGATGCGTAATAGCTCACGGTATTGTAGACATGCGTTCAAGATCACCCATCGAGAGAGGCCTAAATTGCATCACGGGATATGATTCCAAGGCACCTGCGGCATAAAAACGTGTTCTTCGTTTCTGTTCGCTAATTCATTATTCTCATAAGACAGCTACCAGTCTCGACTTATAGACCTAGTAATTAACCTCCAAGAAAGTCAAGATTTCAATTCGACAAACCGGTGGTATCGTATCTAATATAGATGGAGACATGGAGACATGCTCTCACACGCTCCTACTTTCGGAGATCAGTGTCTGAAGTTCTTGTTCGATAACTGCTCAGTTACCTTAGAATGCCGTCAATTTTGCAATCTTACATGCGAAAAGTAACGGAACAGTGAAAACAATACATAGAAAAAGAAATTTGAGGAATTTGCTCAGGCTATTGAGTGACAACATGGATCAGAATTTATAACAATAGTAAGTAGTGGTCCGACTACTAATGGGGTAGCTGCGACATCGCACAAGAACAAGATTCGGCTCTTCTTGTGGATATGGCAAAACAAGCTTAAAACAACTTCGCTTTGCTTGCCATTCCCGAGAAAATATGACTTCTGAATGGCACTACTTGGCATATGTCGAACGGCCATGCAAATGAGCCTTGGCGATGGTTTCGAACTCAACGTCGTATTCGTATTTCTTGACGCTTCCGAACTCGAGACCATATAAAGCTCGAGCTCCAATCCCCCCTTCGACTCTTGAACGCCATCGTAGACAGATCGAAAAGGGAACCTATTGACTGTACAATAATAATGGACGGTGCCGGTGTTGTCAACTCAACTGTGAGCGGCGTTCTCAACACGCCTCTGCACCCATACTATCCTCTAGGAGTGACGATACCCGGCTACGTCGCGAAAATCCTCACGACACAGGAAATACTCGCCATATTCGTTACGACGTGCCTGGCAATCCTCATCCCAGCATGGGTCTATATCCGACATGCGCGCGGTGACCTTTCTTCGGGCGAGGTCTTCACAGCATTATGGTTCGTCCTATGCGGCTCTATCCACCTCGGTTTAGAAGGTAAGTATCATCAGGATCTCATTCAGGCTCGGATTGCTATCACCAATCTACCCATATACTATTTTAATCGTTTCAAGATACTACGCCTTCCCAAGCTAACAGTATAAAAATCAAGGTTACTTCGCATTTAACGCACACGACATCGCCAGCCAGTCGACAATTCTAGCCCAGCTGTGGAAGGAGTACTCGTTCTCGGACTCGCGGTACCTGACGGCCGACAGCTTCGTGGTCTGCATGGAGACGATCACGGCCGTGTTCTGGGGCCCGCTATCATTTGCTTGCGCGTGGTGTATCGTGGCCGACCACCCGCTCCGCCATCCGCTGCAGTCGATCATCAGCCTCGGCCAGCTGTACGGCGACGTGCTCTACTACGCGACCTGCACGTTCGACTACGTCAACTTGGGGATCGAGTACTCGCGGCCGGACCCGGCGTATTTCTGGGGTTACTACGTCTTCCTGAACGCGTTTTGGATCGTCATTCCTATCTGTCTCCTGGTTCACAGCACACGCGAGACGGGACGGGCTTTTACGGCGTTGAAGAACGCCTCTCCGGCTAAGGGAGCCAAGTGAAGATGAGGTCTAACCGTCAGCTTGAAACCTCGCTTTGGCTTTCTGTCGACTTAGTAAATTCGAAACATGGGCGGTTAATCCTTTTCCGTGTAGCAAAACCTCCGCGGACTAAATAGAGGCGAGCCAAGACGGAATTTAGAATATTTGGGAAAGGATGTACAAGGTCTTGTAGAATTTGAGGAAAGGCAAGAGATCATATCGCGAACGCTAGTAACTTTTCCAAGCAACTATTTCTGCTCTTCTCAAACCTAGCCTTCGATTCTAGGTTGATGTGTTGCTCTATGAGATGAGGAGCTCATAGATAGAATCAAATACTCACCGCAGCTAGCTAGGTACGGCCTTCGCAGCTTCACGTGCTTTCAACCTTGTATTGCACTTGTCCTATAACTACCCAGGATAGAATGCAGATGCTAACAAGTGTATTCATAAACAGTGACACGTCATCAAATGAATCTCAATTGCCGCCCAAGCACGAGTTCAACGCCTACCAAACCGCAGCCGTAGTAGCTCTCTATGCGAAATGACCCCATAATTTATACACATGTCCAGCTGAGGAGAGATCATCTATTACCTTGGTACCTTGCATCCTCGACAGATGGAGCAAACCATTCATCAGTTGGCCTGAAACCATCGCGCCAGCGTCATATCGATGTCAAGCTCAATATCCTACACTATTATTGATTATTAAACACACAGCGGCTCGGCGGCTGGCGGCTCTGCGTAACACAGAACAAACGTTGAGCGTTATAGGCTCTCATGCTCGTGGACCTGTGGTGTCGGGTTTCCAATCAAAATCCTTTTTGTCACCTACTACGAGTTAGCTTCAAATGCTGTCAAAGTTAGAAACACGAGCATCTTACCGCCCAAGCGGCAGCAATTGTGCCAACAACACCACCCGAAATCATCATTTGCCGAACTCCCCTCGTGCTCCTAAAAACCATGCCACTGAGCGCTCCCGCAAAAATAGTATTCGCGGCGTCATGCTGGCCCCTGACGTAGCCTATCAGAGAGTTGATGCAGTTATATGTGATAGCGACAACACCAGCTGAGTTGCCTAAAAAGGGACCTCTTCTTGTGATTGAGTTGAGAACCGAGTTTAAGCGCAGCTTGGGTGGCTGACCGGCCGACTTCCGTAGACCTTCCTGGAGACCCCAGGCGCCGCCTATTGATAAGGCGGTAAGATATGTGATACCAGTTCCGTAGCATAGATCGTCGCTAAAGCCACGCGACGGGATGGCAGTGTGCGCGCCGGGCAGGTCGGTCAGCGCCGAGTCTTCTAGACTTAGGTATTCGAGATTTTCCTTATTTAGGCCGGCGAGAGGGTGCAGCTGGGAGGGGTCGGCAAAGGCAGAGCTGTTCAGGAAGGCATCGACGCCCTGGGCCTCGGACGGGTCGAAAGGCGTGGGATTGAATGTGTTTGTGTGAGTAGATGTGGAGGTGGAGGGCGCAGGAGAGGCGGGCTGTTGGGAAGATGACGAGGACTTGCGTCCTGTGAGGGCGTCCCAGATAGACATGTCTGAGTTAATAAAAGTAGTAAGTTGATACAAGTACACAAGAAGAGAAACGATTTGATGGTGTTCGAATCGGTGGAGCGGGCCAAATATAAAGGTTGTCGCAACGTTTCTGTGGTTTAGAGCGGTTGCGGGCGTATGTTATGCGTTATCCGTCGCAATACTCGAGTTTGAAGATGATGAAAGCTGCAAATCGACTAAAAATTGTTTCCCTGTATCTGCACATGAAATCGGCACCTATTTCATGTGGCCCGTGCGTGTAGTCCCTTGTTGCGACTGCTGTGCGCTAAAGTGCGTACCCATATTTCTTTCGGTATCCTTACCTAACCCTTGAAAATCCCAGATGCCGCCAAAACTAGCTCTTGGCACTTATAACAAATTTGGAAACAACCCTTCAGTACTTACTTCGTGTAAGTAGATGAACAGTGTGTGCTTCAAGCAACTAGCATACTAAGGATGTCTAACTGAGTGAAACTCTCATTCATTCATTTTATGATTTCTATTTCTATTTACAGGATATATGTATACTTCTACATATATGTCATACCGTTCTCACTTATGGCGAGAGGCGCTTAGTCTAACCCATTTCTTCCCCCCGCAGTGATACACTACAGCCATGTCAGTAAACTCGAATCGAACAGGCGATAGAATAAGGCCAAATGAGAGAATGGACATTACGATGAGTCTAACTGAGCTTCCTGACGTTGGAAGCGCTTCCTTCAACCAGAAGGCTGCGGTTGCTTGGCTAGAGCAGCAATCTGAACACATCCAGTTATCGTAAGTTCAAACCCGTCTACGTATCGGGTCATGTCATGCTCACAAATACAACAGGCTTGCCACACACATTTTTGAGCAGCTGCTTTCTAATGCTGCACAGCCAAAACAATCTTCCGGTGGCGCCTGTAGCAAATTGTGTGGATTTGTCGAGAACTGCTCTAAGTCAGCTTCGCCTGCGCTGCAAAGCTTGGCATTTGCCCATGCGACCAGCATAAAGCTATTCAACTACTTTATTGAGTGGAACGAGCAAGATGCTCACAGATCCATGCGCCTTGCTCTCGACTATATTGTCTCTTCTATCATGTGGAACCCTGATGCAGGAACTAGCAAGTCAATCAAAGATAGCATTTTAAGCGACACTATCTCAGTCATCACACTGCAAGCTTCCAGGCCGTCGACCAAATCCTCTATGATTGCTATTGATCATTTCCTACAAAAGAAGGTCATATATTTGGATGAGGTAGTACGAGCCTATCAGCGCCTCCATGAAACGCCAGGGGAGCTGGAGGCTCTGTGGGATCCCTTGATATCCCGTGTCTTCGCATGGATGGAACTACAACATGTGTGGACTGTAGCTGGTAAGCTCCTAGTCACAATTTTAACGCAGCCTTGGTATAAAGACGATAAACTTTCTAAACATCACCCCAACACCTGGCACAAGTTCATTTTAAGCGGATTGAGCATCAACCCCGAGCTTCTTGAGCCAATCAAAGTCTACATATTCATGCCTCTGTTCAAGACTGATCCAGCTTCAACTCTACTGTATCTCAATGAATTGACCTCGCTCCAGAAGCTCACAACGAGTGATAGTGAAAGCTGGGACCTCAATGCCATGCTTTGGGTTGCTTTACTCGAGGCAGGAAAGAAGACCGGGGTGGTGGGTGAACCAAATCATGGTCAGTGGATGCTTTTAGTGGTCAATGAATTATATGTTAATCGTGAAGAAGGTTCGAAACAGAGCATAGGTATAGCTAATCGGCTTCCAATCCACATCTTTGAAGCCTTGCTCTGTCATAGGTCTCATGAAGCACGTGCGTCTGGGTTGTCAATTCTCGTTGCATCACCATCGACTACTAAGCCGTATGCTTCAGAGACGCTCGGCCTTTTACAGAAGTATCTTCCTTCTTTCCATGAAGATGTTGATCCTAAAATCAGATATGATGTGTTGGGCCACTCAAGAAATATGATTCGACGTCTCTATAACTCCGCCGATATTTTACGTAAAGAATCTGCCCGTACGTTAAAAACGTCAGAGAAGAAGGCGAGGGAATTTGAAAAGACAAAATCGACATTGGAAAGTGAGGGAACAACTCAGACCGAAGGGCAGAAGATGATCAAGGAAGTCGCGATGACGTCTCCTACTGATACTTTACGTGAGCACGAAGAGTTTGTCGAATGGTACACCAATTTTCTCAAAGGAGAGCTTGTGCCTAGCGCGTCATATCAACGACATATAACAGCTCTGAGAGCTATGAACTACTTTCTTAAGTCAAGCCTGGTCCAAAGGGATGGGACTGCTATCACAAGATGGCCAGCGAACCTCTTGATAGACAATACCTGGTTTCGATCCGTCCTAGACCTCATCTTGGATCCTTATGATGACGTAAGAGAGGCCGCTACATCACTAATCATGCTTCTTCAACCCGGAGGATCGATGTCGGGGCCACCCTCCCAGGTTAATGGTTTACCTGTTACTCCTATTGAAGAACTACGGATGTTTTGTCGAAAGGCCAATGAGCTTGCCCTCAAGACTGCCCGCGCCGATCACTGCGACGGTGCTGCAAGATCCCAGCAGCTATTATGTCGCTGGAGCTCCAGTTTCGAAGAAGCAGTCGAAGTGTTAGAGGCTATATTCTCAGGTCTTGAGAAAAAGCTTGGCGCAGCTGAAAGCGATCTAGCAGCAGCTGTGCTTCAAGCACCGGTGCATGGCGATTTTGCATCTCTTAGGTAAGCCAATATACCTCTTTTGAATGACTGTACGTGATACTCAGCGGAACCCAGGTATATTTGGAGCTCATTTACAGGTGTGCAACTTGATCAAGGGTATATTACCACCCTTGATGAGTTTCAAAATCGTGCAATCTCATGCTGTAAACGAGTTTGGCTGACGGTCCAACACATCCTATGCGACGATTCCCCTGAAGGCCATTTACCGGAAGAGCTACAACAGATAGAGGGACTCGACACCAAAGATCTCCTGAGCTATAGTTTCAGAGCCGTACATGAGTCTAGGTAAGATACAACATATAGTCGTCGAGTCGCCAGTGCTAACTGACTGCAGTAATTTATTGCGCACTATCGCTCAAACCGCGTGTCATGACCGTAAACAGGGCTTCTTGGCTCCTTCCCGGCAAAACTTTGAAGATATTGGAAATTTAACGTTTGATGAGTTATCAAATCTTCGGCACAGGGGAGCGTTTTCTACCGTTTCTCAAACCTTCACAGCTTGCTGTCAACTCGTAAGTTGTATACCAGCCGAGCAAAACAATGGTGTCGATCTGTTGCAACAGTGGTACAAGGTAAGTGGTTCTGTTTCCTAGGTTTGTATGATACGGCACTGACTTAAATAGGGAGCTTTAAACTGCATATACACTCAAGGTTCAACGACTCGAAGATCAGCTGGGATACCTGCCATTATCGTTGGCATATTGGCATCTAAGACCGAAAGTCCCTCTTTTAACGAAGTTATTGTAAAATTACAAGAAATAGGACGCCAACCAGCTTTTGTATCTGAGACTGACGGGTCTAATCTTGCGCAAGTACATGCGCTTAACTGCTTGAAGGACATTTTCAAGACATCTTTCTTAAGTCTTCGAGCCGAGCCTTACTTGACAGACTGCCTACAATTAGCTGCGTTGAGTCTCCAGTCGGAAGTGTAAGCCACAATAATCACTGTTTGGAGGAACGAAGCTAAACGGAACAGGTGGGCAATCCGCAACTGCGGTCTCCTGCTTTTACGAAGCCTGATGGATAGCCTCTTCGGCACTAACGAGAGCAAGTTAGCAATGGAGGCTGGGTGGGACGGTCGAACCGTTAGAATCTCATACCACAAATTCGAGGCACTCCCTTCGCTTCTTGTCAATCTCTTGGAAGTAGGCAAAAATTCGTCTGGCATCACCATGGGCACTCAGACGGCCGAAGCAGTATTTCCAGCGCTCGATATCATTCGTCGTGCTGGACCACCAGAAGGATACCTTCAAACGCTGTATGATATTATTTCCTGGTATCTGGGAAGTCACATATGGCATGTGAGAGAGATCGCGGCAAGGACTTTATGCTCGTTGCTTTTAACATCTGCTTGGATCCAATCAATCGAACTACTTATTGCTGGTGTAGGTGAAAGCTCTAACAAGCTACACGGGGCACTTCTTACAATCAGGTTCCTGCTCGAAAGGCTTCTTCAAGTCATGCCTGACGAGCTTTCAGGTAGGTTCCAAACATGTGTGCAACCGCCGCGTCCACTCCAGCATGCTAACTTTGCATAGAAAAAAACATCAGTGCAATTTACAAGATACTAGGCGATCTATCGGCTTCACACAATTGTCTACGCACATGTACAGAAGCTCAAGCCGTGTACATTGACATTCTGAACTTCATAGAAAAGACAGTTCAGATACAGCCGAACGGGCTAATCCGGGAGATTGGATTACCAAGCGCACAGCAGGGTTCTGGCCAGGCACCTCTCGCGTTGTTAAGTATTAGAATGGCGGAAACAACTGTGCAGCAGACCTTACGAAGCGACAGCGAGAAATCAATTGAAACGCTAGATCAAGAGCTGAAGATTGCTCTGACGACTGACATCAATGTTGCATGCGGAATGCTTGAGGCTATATCAAGTGATAAACTGTTGCAGACGGATAAGGTCCGACCACGTCTCGCAATCACATATCTACATGCGTGCTTTTCCACCAAAGCGCCAGAGCCACGAACAGCGGCCTTGGAAGGCCTCGCGTCTTTGGTAGATACCCTACTGAGATCTACATCAGAAGACGGTACGCTAGATACCGTTCTATCCGAGGAGACGATCCATGCTTTATGGTTGGACCTAGACCAGAAACCTCTCAATGCGAGCCTTTCAGACGCTATCATACGCGCCAGCGGGCCGCTCATGGCGATCTCTCTCGCTCGAGCTCGTGGGCAAGTCGACGAGAACATTGCACGACGGCTGAGTAGCTGGGGTGCTATGATGAGTGATGCTGGGGTTGCAGATCGAGTAAGTTTAACTGAGCCTTGTTCTTCGATGGAGAAACGTGGAAGTTAACCAAGAGGCAGACGTTCGATACTCGCATAGCCGCCATAGAAGCCATAAACTCACTCGCAAATGTTATTGAGTTTCCTGCTGGTAATTCGGATAACAAAAGCAATTCACAACTTTCTAGTGCTCACTTGCCCTGGCTTCTTGCTCTCTACGACGCGCTTACAGACGATGATGTGGAAGTCCGTGAAGCCGCTGCTGAAGCCGCGGGCCCGATTTTGGGGTTGTCGCTTGTGCCAGTTGAGGCCAGTGCTCGCCTTTTGCGCTGGTTCACCACGTACTTCAGACATGATTATGATTTCATAATGCATGTTGCAGGGCGTATGGTTGGACATAACTTTGGTTCTAATTCTTTTGTCGCCTTGAGCACTATAGAAAGTGGCCCAGCCGAGACACGTGGGTCAGGCTGGGTTCCGGCAAAAGCTCAACTGATAGAGGCTATGCGTTTCGATGACTCGCTATTTGTCATCGAGGAACACAATCAATATATTGACGAGGTGCGCGAGGCGAAGCGATGGACAGATGTGTTTGTAGCCTTGGATCTCAGGACGGGGGATGCCCGCGGTAACGCAATTCGAGCCCTCGCGGAATGGACACTCGCAGGTCTTCGCGCATTAACTGAAATCACTCAATCCGAAGCCGCCGTGGGGGGTGATGGGCCCCTTGGATGGACATCGCAACCTCAGGTGTTCGCGATCTGTGCACGTATCTTGATTTGCGCCTCCACGCTTGCGAATCTAAAAAACATTCGAAATCAAGAACATGGCCAAAAGGAAGAGAACGGAGAGGAAAATGCGAGCATCTATGCAGATGTATCAAAGGAGCTGACACGGTTCTGGAAACTAGGTCGTGGCGATGGAGCAAGAGTCCACGGATTGCTGCTACAGATGTGCGGGATAGAAGTATAAGATGTTTGATTCATTCATAGGGCGATTGATATCGATAATGATCATCCCTTGCATCTGCTACATACTTAAGTATTGATATGATTCCCATATGGAATAATATCATGGTTGTCCTTACCTATAATATCGTTAGTAATGGGGTAGGTACCTGGTCCTTGGGTAATGCGGGGTGGGCTCGGGTAGGACCTGCAGGGGTAAAGAAGTCCCTGAAACCCGGCCGCCTGGAGCTCTGACGGCAGGGTTCAATTCGACCTCCTTTCCCCAAGGGGTCCTCAACGTCGCTCTTTCAATAATATTCGAATAATGAGGCCTACTCGCCTTGCAATTGAGCCTCTCCCATGAACGAATTAGAAACACACGATTCCTGCCGTCGGACATGCACCGTCACCATGTCGTCTCTTTGTCGACGATCTTCCTTGTCGCAGCCAACTCTCTCCTACCTGTCGCCATCTTGATCTTTGCGACCGGCTTCTTCCCCTATAAACCCTTCCTACCCGGCCTCGCCCACCATGAAAATCTGGGTTATGGGTCGCCTCCCGATGCGCCGTTTGATAAGCTCATTTTCATGGTTGTTGATGCTCTGCGCAGGTACTTAGCTGACTCCCTCGTCGTAACCAACACCAATATTGACCTACTCGGTGCCTCCTAGTGACTTTGTGTACCTCGACGGTTCCGGCTTCGAATACACTCGAAGGTCAGTTCATTCCTTCGATATGGTCAATGTCGCCTAAATCAATACTGATACCTGTGTAGCTTGATCAACGATGGCGTTGCTCTCCCATTCACGGCTCATGCGACATCCCCCACCATTACCATGCCGCGCATCAAGGCCATGACCACCGGCACGACACCTTCGTTTCTCGACGCCATCCTAAGCTTTGACGAAGCCGACACCTCTTCGACCCTCACATCGCAGGATACATGGCTCGCCCAGATGAAAGCAAAAAACACTGGAAAACTGATTATGTATGGCGATGACACCTGGCTCAAACTCTTCCCCGCGACTTTCGACCGAGCAGAAGGAACTACGAGCTTCTTCGTCTCTGACTTCACTGAGGTTGACAATAACGTAACGCGACACATTGACAATGAGTTAGCCAATGACGACTGGAACACCATGATTCTCCATTACCTTGGGCTCGATCACATCGGCCATAAGACGGGTCCACGAGGTCCTAACATGATCCCGAAGCAGCGCGAGATGGATGCCATAGTCCGCCAGATATACGGTGCCATGGAAGCCAGCGAGCACCTGCGGTCCACTTTGCTCGTCTTATGCGGAGATCATGGTATGAATGATGCTGGCAACCATGGAGCCTCTTCACCAGGGGAGACTTCGGCTGCCTTGGTGTTTGTTTCTCCGAAGCTGAAAACCATCTCTGGCAACGCAGAGGCCCCAGCCAAGTTTGTCGAAAATTTCCAGTACTATTCTACTGTCGAGCAGTCCGATCTAGCGCCCACGCTTGCTGCGCTTCTCGGCTTTCCCGTTCCAAAAAACAGCCTGGGGGCTTTTATCCCAGACTTCCTACCCCTTTGGCCTAGATGTAAGTTGACGAGAAGTCTCTGTATCGCACTGACTAACCCGTTTTCCAGCCAGTGATAAATTGCAGATTCTCACACGTAATGCTAGACAGATTCTCGCCATTCTCACTGCTACGTTAGGCGGTTCGTTTTCCGTGAGCGCGGCGAGTGAGCAGGAATGTCTTCACCCTGGTTCCTCCGCCGTAGAGTTAGTTTGTGAGTGGCGTAGAATCAGTGAAGCAGTCGAACAGTCAGCAACCGACAGTGCGCGGCATCAAGAATGGCTCTCGGACATATCAAGAGTGGGTTCTCTGTCTTTCCAGCAACTACCTTTTGGAGCTACTACTGACATCATCTCAACTAGTGGCTTTCTGAAGCGCAAATGCTGATGAGCGGTATGGCTAGCAATTATGACATTGATAAGCTGATCTTGGGGGCAACTATTACAGCAGCTGCTGTATTTGCAGCCGGAGTGTCTACAGCCGTATCAACCAAAATTACCATTCGCAATTTCGTACCCTTTGCCTTAATCACTCTGCTTTATGGCGTGATGATGTTCGCAAGTAGCTATGTTGAAGAAGAGCAACATTTCTGGTACTGGTCAACAACTGCCTGGCTATTCTATCTTGTTGTTAAAAGGTGATACGCAAACCCATTGATGTAAAATATCAGCTTCTAACATTGTAGCAGGGCACCGAGACCGACGAAGAAATACTTTACCATGACGGCCCTTGGGCTCGGTATGATTAGACTGACACGAAGTTGGAATCAAACTGGCCAGAAGTTTGCGGGTGAGCCTGATATTGTCACAATATTTCTGATGCCTAACCCGACCCTCCTTTGGGCCCTGGTATGGTCCACGTATTTCTTGGTTAGCCGGGAGCTTCTTAACGATCTAGATGGAATTCCAACCGTGATTTCGGGCTCGGTCGTTGCTGGAGTGGTCACATCAGCCGTATCTTTCAAACTCACATTCACAAAACAAGATGCTCCTGAGCTAGTTGTTGGGCTGGCGAGGATCTTGGCCGACTTCTTCGATGGGCCATCCCTTGTGACCCAGGCTCGCGCCGTGTTCATGGGTATTGGGCTTACGGCCATCTATCCGTTATACCTACTATGCTTCCAACCGACTAAATCATCTAGGAAGCAGGGTAAGCACCGCAACGTTTCTCAAAAATTTCACGTCATACTAACAATGTCATAGCTGTGCATGCTCTACATCATCTATACACGCTTTTCGCACTGACTCAGTCGCGAGCGACCAACGTACCTCTATTTCTGTTGTTTCGAGGCATTTATTTCTTCCTGAACGAGCTTAATCTTGACCCCATGGAGGTGACCACTACGTCTTTACTCCTACAGTTCGCCTCGTTCTTCGCAATGGGGGGCTCGAATGCTTTCACTGGTATCGACCTATCCAGTGCCTATAATGGCGTTAGCGACTTCAATGTCTTTGCTGTAGGCGCACTGACATTTGTCAGCAATTGGGCCGGTCCCGTATGGTGGACGTCGGCATCGAATCTCTTGCTAATGTCAAGCGGGACGAAAGCTACGGGCCGTCACCATGCGGCGGCGGGCGGATCGAGTAGGGATATCTTCACACAGCATGCATCGCTGTTGACGTTGTACGTGGCGGCTAGCTTGGGGTTTGTGATGGCCGCTTGCACGGCGCTGAGGACTCATTTGTTCATATGGACTGTTTTCTCGCCAAAATACCTTTATAGCATGGCTTGGAGTTTGGGACAGCATCTTGTCATTAATATGGGGTTGGGAGGTCTGTTGTATTGGCTGGGGCGAACGTGATACTAGATAAAAGTAGTAGACTTGTGTGCGCAAACGCAATTATTTTGGTGACTCTGTTCGAAACTACCTGCGTGCTACTTTCAACTCTTATCACCTTTATACGAAAACATAAGCAGCGCTTGATGTACCTTGACCGACTCTCAAGGGAGAATAGAAATGACCATATAGATGGAGGATGAAACTCGGAGAGAAATCTTGAGCCCGGAGCCGAAACGGGTATTCCCGGTGAATCGCGTGGAATGCGTTAGTCAAGGGTCTAAATACATGCACGTTGCAACCATAATTTCCAACGGCAGCAGATTGCCCAAGAGAAGGTACTCACCTACGAAGACTTTTTGGGTCAAGAGGTAAAGGCAAGACCCACAGATCGGAGCTGAAGCATGGATCTCAGCCTTGCGGCCTTAAGTTGACGCCATCTACGTACATATAGTACGTAGGTACATATGAATTCGTACAGGACCCCCACAACTACAAGCTCCAGCACTAAGAGGGGGGGAGGTATGACGGCATTGCACTTCATGACAAGATATTTTTTTTCATAATAGTACCATATCGCAGTAAAAATGTTCATAAGACCTTGGTCAGCCAGGTGTCTCGCTGGAATATCGAGGTCGGGGATTTGTATGTCTCAGTTTCGAAACAGGGACCATTCCAGCTGCACCTACCGATATACCTCTCAGATGATCGTATTCGGGGTATACATCTTACTATTCAAGACGCGTTCCTAAACGCGGTTTGGAGCCGGGTTCCGCAGTCCGATGGATCTACGCACGGGTCCACAACCGATACCATGTAAATTCACCATGTTAGAATAGTAATACTGTGATTTGAAGCGATATAACTGGTTGTGTGGCTAGGAACATCGGAGTGACACGTCTTATCGTAAATGGCTATGTGTGCAGCTTTATAAGTTCTGTCGTATTCGTAGTTTCCTGCATAACATACATGTGGGTATCTAAGTATAACAAGATAAGGCCCACGGGTTTCAATGTTAGGCTAGCGAGAAAGCTTGATGACTTGCATGTCGAGCTCGACCCCCCCACATCAAACCCAAACCCCAAACCCCAAAATTAAGAAAAGCAGATTTTATCCCGTCCAAATTAAGATGAAATGAACACGGGTCGCAATCGCACAGGATCCTAGCACATGGCCAAATCCACTCTGGCTGATTGGTCGCCCTAGCGGGTCAAAGCCAATAAACAATCGTCTGTGGTGCTATACAACTGCATACTATCGGTCGACATTTGATTTCCTATTGATCTGCGCTCCGTCGGTGTCACCTTGGTCAGGCTGACTTTGACAAGGGGGTACACCAACAGCATACCTACCATCCTTCTTGCGAGAATCTGTCAACAACCAAGAACAACACACAGCCTGGTCCTAGCCTTCGTTCCTCGAGTCTTTCTTCATCTTCTGGCAGCACCTCTTTCTTCTTTTCTACCGCCTCGACCCTCTCGTGCGTCCTTCCGCACCATGCCAGCCAAACTTCGAATCTAACGATAATAATTGCAAAAGAGTCCCACAGTTCGTCCCTATCGAGTAATCTTTTCTACCTAATAAATATCCCTGTCGTCGTTATCTTGCTCCCGCGCGCGATTCCCAAACCTGTGTCTCGCTGCGCATCGTAAACCCCGACTCGCTTGCGAATGGATGCATCTTCCCTAGGAAACCATGTGGCGGCGCACATACCTGCTCCTGGTACTGGTTCGACTATGGTTTGCCCTGTCGTCGAGCTATCTGCATCCCGATGAGAACTTCCAAGGCCCAGAGGTTATCGCTGGTATGTGTTACCAACCCGAGCCACCCGCTCGTTTTAGTCGTCTGTCGCAGCAGGAGCCGTGGCGTCACCAGTGCGCATCTTCCTCTACAGTAATCTCGACTAACGTGGCGGCGCACGCAACCCTATAGGCCAGATATTCAAGTACCCCGTCCGACTGACTTGGGAGTTTACGAGTGACCACCCTATTCGAAGTGTCTTCCCACTATGGCCCGTCTACGGACTGCCTATGCTTCTCCTGCGGTGGCTGTGGATCGGTAACGGCAACGATGGCGAGATCCCTCCGATCGCCGTATTCTGGACGCTGCGCGTGCTGATGTTCATCACCAGCTTCGTGCTGGAAGATTGGGCGATACACGAGCTCGTACCGTCGCGACGACACCGTCCGGTCGCCGCCTTGTTAGTCGCCTCGTCTTATGTTACTTGGACTTTCCAAACCCATACCTTTTCCAACTCGATCGAGACACTCGTTGTTTTATGGAGCTTGGTTTTGATTGAGCGCATCCTGGAGACATCTGTGAGTGCTCAGCTCTGGCGTGAATGAAGGCTTACGGGACGATGGCTGACACTTGTCCTCAGCAATCATCTTCTATACTGGCTTCAACTGTGCTTGGCATTGTCTGTGTCTTCGGCTTTTTTAACAGGATTACGTTCCCTGCCTTTCTACTAATACCCGGGCTTCGCTTGATACCCCATTTTATTAATAAGTAAGATCAGTGGGTTATGAACTTTATGGTATGCGATTCTAACTGTTGGTTCTAGACCTTTTTCACTTATCGTAATGACAATCTCGGCCCTGTTTACGACTTTAGTTGCCGTCTCACTCGATACCTCGTTCTATACACCATATTCGATATCTTGGTTTGATCTTTATCGGAGCCCCGTAATTACGCCGTGGAATAATTTGCGATACAATATCTCGCCTTCCAATTTGGCGCAGCATGGGCTCCATCCTTGGTACCAACATTTGCTCGTCAATCTACCTCTATTAATCGGACCGGCTATCGGACTTCTCTTCGCGAAGCCGCATCTAAACCTGCGTTTTTATTCCGCCATATCCGGGGTGTTAGTGCTCTCGATATTTCAGCATCAGGAAGCTCGATTTCTGCTACCAACGATACCTCTGTTGTTGTCATCAGTGCAATTGCCAAAAAACGGCAAAATTTTGAAGATTTGGATTGGCGCTTGGGTCACTTTTAATACGGCATTGGGACTTTTAATGGGAGTATATCATCAAGGCGGGATAGTGCCTGCACAGGTTTTCTTGAGCAAACAGCCAGACGCGACACAGGCGATCTGGTGGAAAACTTATATGCCTCCGATCTGGTTATTGAATGGCAAGAATGAGGTTCTTACCACTAAGGACGTAGCGGGTATGTCGGGCGAGACGCTGCTGGAAGAGCTGGAGCGGATTGCGACATGCGACACGCCTGCTGACCGGCGCAATCGCGAATACCTCAAAGAAAAGGACGGCACATATCTGATCGCGCCGTTCTCGACAACATGGTTAGACCCTTACTTGGAGAACAAGGGATTAGATGGTTTGCGATTTAGAGAGGTGTGGAGGTATAGAAAACATCTTAACCTGGATGATCTGGATTGGGCAGAAGACGGAGTTTGGAATACCCTAAAGAGAGTCATAGGAAGACGGGGACTCGTGGCTTGGAGGGTGACGAAAAGCTGCGGTCGACCTCGATAAAAGAAAAAAAATAGAAAGCAAAAAGTTTGATTTAAAAGAGTGCGTACGAATTCATTTAAGGATGGGTGATATGAACTACTAGCTCCTTGGAATCTGACAGGTTCGGCAACGCAAATCCGAGGCCATTCGGAGGATTTGTCTGCTAAATACAGGTAGCTAAACGACCCCACTTCTTCTTTGGAAACTTTCCCTATCAATGTCGTGCTAGGCAGATTGATTGGTCCAGAAGTATACCTAGGATCCCTGTCGATATGAAAATGGATTGACCGACACTGACATCTTTCGATCGAAGCTCTCTACACCCACCCAATCTCCATGATTTAATTGAGGTCAACGGCAAAAGGACCCCGCGCCACGCGAAACGTAATACTAGCCGACCATTTCACGCTCCTAAAAACTTGACTTGTACTCCGAAAGAGTATTCTCGACCAAGAAGCACGCATTCGTTAAGGGAATAAAGAGGGCGAGAGTCACGATGGGCGGGCTAAACCTCGAAGTGTTTAAAGTGAGCTTCAATCAATCAAAGAAACCAGCTTCCCCTATTCTACTTCTTTCCCACCATGGCTTTCCGGGCAGTCTGCTTACGTGCTGGGAAACTTAGTTCGGCATGTACGTCATGTTCCCGATCGGCATCATGTTCTACTTCGGCACGAACCTGGACGAGCGCTTCGCCGTGCCGGATTTCTGGCCCAAGCCCGAGCAGGCCAACCGCGTGCCCCTCGAGAAGGAAGAGATCCACGCCGAGCTCCAGCGCCTCCGCGCCCGCAGGATGTATTTGCGTGATCGGAGACTCGAGGCCGAGGCTGCGTCGCGGGCCAGGGAAGACGCTGGTGGGAATGAGCAGGGGAAGTCGGATTGAGATCGTGGGGAGTTTGATGATGATGATGATGCATCGGGAGAGCGGAAGGGATGAAGCGCATACCCCGGAACACCAAAACATGCGAGCACATGCGCTACCTATTCCGAAACGAAACGAGGATACAGCATGATATGGCATTTGGAAACCCTCGAACGATGACCGAGCGAACTGTATCAGTATTGGGAACTTCGTGTTTTGGGGCGTTTAGGGCATGATGAATCATGAATCAAGGTTGGTAAAAGTTTGCAGACGGAAACGGCCGTATCGTACATACTCCTCTCCTATTGCGGCGGGGGCTGAGAAGTCCTAGAGTAAAGTGTAGCACGACTGGAATTTGTATATGTATATATATATATACAAAGGGCATTTCTGTACCTGTCTATGTCTAGGCAATCTACAAGTCTACATACATGATCTACAATACTTTACAGCCGACACGCAGCGCTACGCCATCTTCCTATCTCCTCTCCTCATGAATCAAGCGCCTCTTCGACGGCGCTCCAGGCTTCCTCGGATACGTTACCTCGCTCCGCATTGACATACACGGCCTGCACGTCCGGATATTCCTGGACCACAGAAAGAAGCTTCGCTAGCGTGCCTACCTCCTCAGCACTGTCGACCTTGACCTTATCGGACGTGCACGACCAGAGGATATCCGAGCTCACGATGTTCAGGCCCAGCGTCTTAGCCAGGTCCTGCGCGACCTGGTGCGTCCTGCTCGGCTGGGTCCACAGCACGACATTTCCATCGTCGCCCTTCTCCACGTCCTCGGCGCCGGCGTCTAGGGCCTGCATCATGACCTCGTCGAAATCCATCGTCCCGTTCCCGTTGGCATCGCCGACGTCGGCACCATCGGGGTCATCGTTGTTGTTCTTGTGACTGAGTACCACGCGCCCCTGCCTCGTGAACAGGAAAGCCGTCGGCGTGACCGTGCCGCCGTGCTTCTTGACCAGGGACCGTAGCTCGCTGAGAGACCGCCGCTTGTTGTCCGTCTCGATGTCGATCACCATGGCCACCGACGGCGCCAGCATCACCTCGAGCGTCGCCGTCTCGAGGCTCGCGCCCGTCTCCGACTTGCCCTGGCCCCGCGCGATGGCCAGGTCGATGCCGGCCTTGGGCATGCCCGCTGTTTTTGGTTCTCGTTCGTTAGGACTCGTGTGCTCTTCATGCGCTTCCCGTGGTTTGTCTCAAGGCGCTGAGTAAGTACCTTTCTTGGCTGTTGCTATCGCCGATGCGAGCTGTGAGTTCATGTTCGGATCGGGGCCGTACACTGGGAGACGCGGCGTCGAGTTAGTGGAAGACACGTCCCCTTGTCCGGCGAGGAAGATGGCGCCGCACTTTTCGAGTACATGGTCAACGTCTTGGCGAAGTTGCTCCGCTGCGCGTTCTTCTTCTTGTCGGCGGCGGCCTTCTCATGCTTGATCTTGGACCACTTGTTGTGACCGCTGGAGAGGATCGCATTCGCGGTGAAGGAGCGCCGGCATTGGGCGCATATCGTAGACCGTATCGCGTTCGAGAGAGGTATTCGAGCCGATGCTGGCGATTTGGCAAAAAGGGAAGACATTGTGTGATAGTTGGATAAATGCTACTACGACTTAGACTATCCCAAGCGCCGGGACGGCTCAATTAATTCGAGGTCAAGATCTGAGGTTACTCTCGGCACTGTTCCGGCCTAGACAAATTCCAGGTTAAGCTCTATTCAACGATAAGAATAGTTAGTGGACCCAATGTATTGACATATCGCACGGTGATTGGCCAGCAGCTCTCCTGCAGCTATTGACGTTTCAGGGGTTTATCATTATATCTAAGTAGGCAGGCAAGCCATGCGAATTGAATGATTGCATCTCAATCCAATCCGTGGGATAGTTGAGAATTCCTCACACGACATCTTCAAACAACTGTTGACCGTCAGCCTAACGGGCTTAATTAGGCGCCTTTCCTTAATTTCACCATTAGCGATGCTCATGTGATTCTATTGATGTTATTTCAGCGTTGCTAGATCCATTCGTGACACCAAATGTCGTCACCCAGTTCGCCTCGAGCCTCGCAAGGCACCGCTCCCACGCCTGCGCCAGCGCCAGCGCCAGCCACCACACGGGCGCCCTCGACGAACCCGGAACTTCAACTTGCTGCCCTACAAGCCTTGCCCGCAGAGCAACAGGACCTATATCTGCTGAACTTCGTTGCCTCCCTGAGCAAGCATGTTCTTGCCCTTGACGCCGACGACTGCACCGCCCAGCAATTTTACCTCAAAAAGGAAGTCTTCCAGATCATCAACCTACAGACGCCGTCACCCGGCAGAGTCATAAGGAACAACTTGGGAAAGATCCTGGCGCACATTTTTGGCAAGGGTGACAGAAAGCTTCTCTTCGAGACGGTAAACGAGCTGTCTACCCTTATTGCGACTGGAAAGTCCAAGACCGACTCCGATGTCCGCACAAGACATGCAGCCGTTACCTGCTTGGGCGATGTATATGCCGCGGCCGGAGACAGTGCCATCAATCTGCATGCTCTCGCCTGCGGAAGCCTGATAAAATTAGCCAAGTCTTCGCAGACTCACGCTGGGTTGCGCGCTGCTACCTTCAATGCACTTGGCAAGATCGCGGGCATGATCCAGGGCAGCATAGAAGAAACCACGGCGAGAGATATCTGGAAACAAGCACGGAATGCGGCCACCGGCGACAAGGGATCGCTTACCATCGTCTCTGCTTGCCGCTGTCTGAAGTCGCTTGTCAGGGGTACCACGTATTTTGACAATTCGAGTGACTTCGATAGTTTGAAATCAACCATTTTCAAGATAATTGACTCGAGTTCTTCACAAGTCCGGCATGCGGCAGCTGACTGTCTGGCGGAAGCCATGGTTAAAAACCACTCCGAACAGGGTGCCAGCGCTAGTGCTCCCCCAAAATCGAAGAAGGCGAAGAGAGTGAGCACTTTCAAAAGAGCCTCGATGGCCCCTGGCGCTGGACTAGATGAGGACGACGACATCCCATCACGACCTGGTAGTCCAGCCCCTGGAGGAGGCAAAAAAAGCCAAGAATTGGTACTTTCATTACACGATATCCTGAAAACCTTGTCCACCCAGTACATACGCATGTCCACTTCTAACAGAGCTAGAGCGGCTATTGGGGTGTGTTATGGCAGAGTTGTTAAATGCCTGGGAGAAAAGTTTATCGAGACGAATTACACAAGAATTCTTGAACACCTGGCGGTCGACATTCTAGGCAATCAAAACATAAACAATAATCGGTACAGGCTACTCATCTCTCGTCGGATCGTAGACACGATACTTCAGGATGTAATCGGACGCAGGGTCCTTGGGGAGTCCGGTCAA
Source organism: Xylaria sp. Z34 (assembly GCA_037356055.1). Lineage (NCBI taxonomy): Eukaryota > Fungi > Ascomycota > Sordariomycetes > Xylariales > Xylariaceae > Xylaria > Xylaria sp. Z34. The sequence continues at coordinate 211,879 of JBAWJW010000074.1, read as the reverse complement.
ATGGCGGTCGCAAAGTCCATCGTCAACGAAATATTCAAAGACTATCCCGAGGTGATCAAAGAACGGCCTGAGCCAAGTAAATATACACTCGTCGCATCCCTAGGCGCTGTTTCTTCCCTTATTAGTTCACTTGGTTCTGCCGCAAATGCTTTCGCGGAAAGTTGCCGGGATGCCCTTATACAGATATTGCAGCATCCCAGCTATACCGTACAGGTCTATGCCTCACATTGTATGAAGACATTGGCCCTTGCATGTCCTCAACAGCTTCTTCCATGTCTGTCCGTCTGCATGAATAGTCTTTCTAGAGAGCTTTCTTTGCTTACCGGTGGACGAAACTCTCCCAGGAGATGTGTTGGATTTGCCCACGGGCTTGCAGCTGCTCTTAGTGTCAGTCCGGCACGTCCGTTATATGGATCGCTGGACGTCAACAATCGCGTTTACTCCATGGCCACGAACCTTCTCAAATCGAGTGGTCAGTCTGAGCTACGAGTTTCAAGTACTCAAGTGCAAGTCGCATGGATCCTACTAGGCGGCTTGATGTCACTTGGTCCCAATTTCGTCAAAATACATCTCTCCCAGTTACTAGTGCTTTGGAAAAATGCTCTTCCTAAACCACTTGTAAAAGATAATTTCGCCCACCGTAGCATCCTTGAGGTCTCTTTCCTTACCCATGTCAAAGAGTGCGCCTTGAGCTGCATCCTCTCATTTCTCCAATTCAACAGCCGTTTATTGACCGTCGATGTCTCCAAGCGGATAGCAACAATGCTCCAAGGAACGACGGCCTTCCTTAAATTGCTTCCCTCAAAGAAGACTACCGATGATATCTCGCAGAGATTGACACCAGCTTTGCAGTTACAAGACTTAGACATGATGGCCCAAAGACGAGTCCTTCAATGCTATGTAAAACTCGTGAACCAGAGCCCGCCAGGTGGAAGCGAAGCTTTATTGCAATCGAATCTCCTCACCTTTGCTGTATCGCTTTTTGCTGATCCTGAGAACTACGGTGGAAACAACCTGAGTGCGTCGATTGCTAATGCGGCCGGCACGTTTGAGACTGTCTGGGAAGTTGGCGATAACTCTGGTTTTGGCGTCAACGGGCTGATACGTGGATTCAAATCAAAAAAACTTCCGGGTGAAAAGGACGAGCCTTCTGATGAGCTATCGATAGACGAGTCAGATCCGGATCAGATTATCGATACCCTTCTTTTATCACCGATCTGCTCTTCTCTGGAATACGACGCTGCTGCTCTGTACACTAGCGAACCTAACGCCTCTTCGGAGCTTCCAGACCCTCCGGCCACCGAAGTTGTCAATATGGCAATCCGATTATTTGCCTTCGTTTTCCCTTTAACGCCTGCTAAAGTTCAGGAGAGTGTCCTGGAACAAATAGCTACATATACATCAGCTGGATCTCTACAGCGTGACCCAGGAAGGAAGGCAGCTATGACAGTCAATATCGCCAGTGCTTTACTATCAACATTAAAGGTGGCGGTCAAGGAAACACAATCACCTTCAGGTGATGTCACTAATCCGGCCGTTGAGAAACTGCTGCAAGAGATGATTAGGGAACTTGTCGTGAATCCCGACCAGTACATTCGAAATCTTGGTTACGGCGCTATCGCCCGATTGTGCAATGCTTCGGGTAACGGTTTTACGAATCAGGAGGTGAAGTACCTGGTCGATATGATCGTGGGTAATAGGGAGCCAAGCGCACGTGCGGGTTGCTCCATGGCATTGGGTTGTATCCAGGCCAAGGTAGGGGGCATGGGAGCTGGATATCATCTGAAAACTATTACGGGAATATTGATGTCTCTATGCAACGATCCCCATCCCACGGTTCACTTCTGGGCTTTGGAGGCACTGGGTCTAGCAGCAGACGCAGCGGGCTTAGGATTTGGTCCTTACGTGTCCGGGACCCTCGGGATGCTAGCCCAATTGTACCTCTCTGAATCACATCACACAGAGATAGCATCACCTATATCTATGAGTCTCGGGATGGAATTATCTACCGTTACGGCTATTAGCCGCTGCGTTGACTCTCTGATCAACGTGGTTGGGCCAGACTTACAGGATTCGACAAAGTCTCGCGAGCTCATCCTCACTTTAGTGGGCCAATTCCAGAATGAAGAGGATATACTTACTCAAAAGGCTTGTCTCGGATGTCTAGAGCATCTCTCCTTATACGCCCCAGGCCACATGGTTTTCGTGGACTATGTCAAGCTGCTGCAGAAATACCTTAATTCCGAGTTTCCTGATCTCCGTGATGTTGCAGTTGATGGGCTGTACAACCTTATGAAACGGGATTCTTATGATGTACTTCTTGCAGCAAACCCAGGTTTAGAGGATCAACTCTGGCTCGTGCTAGACATGGTACCCGATCATGATGGTATCAGAAACCTTATCCGCAACTGGCTTCGTCAGACCTCCTTAAGGGATACGGGTGCCTGGTTACTGCGCTGCCAAAATGTGCTCAAAATGACCCGACCCAAGGTTGCTGAGCCTGCACTACAGAAAGCCGCAACTAAGCCAAGTGCTGCTATTGATCTTCATGACGAAGAAGTTGCTGGATTCGCTGCAGCTGCTGGTGCCTCCAAAGATGAAAAGGAACCTGCCGGTGGCTCCGAAATGGAACCTTTGCGCTGGCAAGTTAGAACCTTCGCTATGAGTTGTGTCAGTGACATCTTCGGCTTGATCACAAAAGATATCGCCACAAACGGAGAATCCCCTGCACAGCCAGCGTTGCAAAGTAAAATAGCAGACGTTATTCGTACAGCATTCTCTGCTTCTACCTCTAGTGTCTTGGAACTTCGAATCTGGGGTCTCAAAATCATTGGTGCTGTGCTGAAAATGTTTGGCAAGACACCAGATCCAGACTTTGAAGAGGCAATGTTGCTAGAGCAGTACCAGGCGCAAATCAGCTCGGCATTGACACCCGCATTTGCGGCAGATTCTTCCCCAGAGCTTGCAGCTGAGGCTGTCAATGTGTGTGCTGCGTTCATCTCGACAGGTATTGTGACGGATGTCGATCGCATGGGGCGTATTTTGAAGACACTCGTTACTGGGCTCGAGAACTTTTCAACCGATGTTGAAAATGCGGGAATTGGTGACCTGAAAGGACTCAGCCCTAATGCCCAAGTAATGGTCAAAATGTCTGTTTTCTCAGCGTGGGCAGACCTCCAAGTCGCGAGTCTCGAGCAAAAGTATCTTCTTGAAGTCCTAAAACCCCACATTAACACTTTGACACCACTATGGCTAGCTTCTCTACGAGAGTTTGCTCGTCTACGATTTGAGCCTGATATCTCGATGACGCTTGGGCCACCATCCATGTCAGGCAGTTTAGAGTCGATCTATTCCGCTCTCAACCGGGAAACTCTACTTAAATTCTATCAGGAATCCTGGCTTAAGCTCGTCGATGCTATTGCAAGTCTGATTGAACAAGATAGCGAATTTGTATTCGACGCTCTGGACGGCAAGGAGATAGATGGACCTTCCCCCAACGGCCATTCCAAAGGTGCCGACATCAACTATCGTGATGAACCTGTTGCCTTCTTTTTTGTGCTGTTTGGCATCGCGTTTGAAGCACTCGCGACCCGACCAGGTCAGATAGACTCTCTCGCTACGCAAGAACAAACGCTCGAGATACTTCAGGCCCTCAAGAAGATTCTCCATCCCAGTGTCTCAGGCCATGCTATATACAGAGAAGCAATCTTCTCTGAGACGATGGATTTACTGGACCGTCTTATCTTGACAGAGGGTCTCGACGTTCAAAGTGTTATCGTCGAGATTGCAAGAGCCCTTTGTGTCGCTCACCCGTCGGCGAGGAAACAAGGCCAGCCGGAAGAAGGGGATCTGTCAGAAGATATTGAGCAATTATTTGAATTAACGAGGATTATTGTATTAGTCCTCTCAGGCCTTCTTCCGAACCTAACCGAAACCAACCAACCAGTCCGCCATCAATTGACCGAGGAGTCGGTTCTCCTCGTAAGGACAGGTCTCAGCGCCATCGTTGATGCTGCTGAAGTGTTCCCCGCTATCATTAAAACAGATTTACATGCCTGCATCATCCATATCTTTGCGACAATACTTGCAACACCCTCTTGTCAGGAGATTATTGTGCCCCAAGCTCTACCCATGTTCAAGCGCTTTGTCGCGAGCATGGCCAATTCCCGTGGGACTGGCGATGGGAAATCGCCAACTGATACACAGGTGCAGGGCTGTTTACGTCGGTTCCTGTCCGTCTACCTAAATGCGCAGAAACGAGATGTGCCGCAGTCTTTGCAGTGCGTCAAGAACTGTCTGCTCGCAATTACTATCCTCTTTACAGGCGGTAATAACCGGCTTGCGGCTACCGATCGCGTCGTTGTCAAATTCTTAGACGAAGTCTTGGATTGTCTAACTGATCGCATGGTGAGTTTCTCGCATCACGAAGTAGTTTGTTGGCCATACTAATCCGTTACTATTAGACCGCCAAGATTGCCGCAAATTGTATTAGGTCCCTTCTATTGCAAAAGCCAGCAACACTAGCTGACCAGTCGATTGCTCGCCATCTGCTGCCACGCCTTGTCGCCTTCGTGTCGAATACTGACCCCGAGGATCCCGAGGAAATCAGAAAAGTCGTAGCACACACATTAACACAGTACGTGTCTATAATCAACAAGGACCACGCACAAATCGCCATGTCGGTCGTGGCGCCGACCCTCCTGTCTCGCGCCGCCAGCGAGGGGCCCGAGGTATACAAGGAGACAAGCACGAGGCTGCTTGAACTCGCCTCGGTGGACCAGTCGGCATTCAAGGGCATCGTGGCAGCATTGAGTGAGGGCCAGAAGGCTTTCATGGAAGAGGTGTTGCGGTCCGGCCGCCAGGACAACGACGCGGATCGTGATAACAGCAATGCCGGCCAGCCTAGCATCACGCTAAAGATGAATTTCGGCGGTAGCTAGATAGATCCTCCCCCGACAAAGGCGATTGTGAAAGCCACAAATGCAATCAACTGATCGGCTTCCTCCCTTCGCCCCATCACTGGCCCGCCGGACCGGTTGGTCTAAGTTCACAATGTGAACAAGATACTGTAAAGCCGTGCTGCCGTAATCATTATTCACTAACTTGGATTACGGCCAACACACAAAAGAAAGTATTATATCTGTCGCGTTCTTGGGTGAAATGAAAAACTTCAAACATGGGAGGATAAAATCATACCCGGAGAAGAAAACGCAATGCCTATCCATTTATTCCTTGAGTTTTATGCAATTCTTGGCCCTCTTCATGTACCATGCATATGATGCATGTCGTTTCCTTGTCTTTCAAGCCACGCCTTTCCATCGGGAAATCTGTGTATGATGGTATGATTGATGTATGATGGCTGGAATGTGGGGGCTGTCTCCGATTCGCTGGATTTGGCGCTTGAGAGGACGTTAGAAGATAAAGTTTAAAGGAATCTATTGCATCTCACATCGCTTTTTTCTATGCAGCGCGATTAGTTGTGTTGTTGAAAAGCTGTGATGAAATTACATGGCTGGCAACCTCGGCAGACACGCTTTTGGTCTCAGCATAACGGTTGCTCGACGTCATGTTGAAGCCAGACAAGAAACATGCTCCACGGTTGTGTTTATTGAATGTTTTCTTAAAGCAGCGTTTCCCAGCTAACACCCTCTGTTATCTTCCTCCACTTCTCAACCTCTTCTATAATACACAAGAGACCTAGTTCAGCATATATTCAACTTGTTCCTTTATATCACCAACATGAATAGAGCACCCTCGCCAGATGAGGTCAAGGACGATCTCACAAAAGAGATCGATACTATCGAGAATGATACATTCCCTCACTATATGTACCCAATCGCTGATTTCGTTGCCCGCGAGCGTAGTTCGGAGTCACTAATGCCATCTAATTCATTGTCTTCTTTGTCGCGGTCGCGTATTCGTCGTCCCCTGTCCAACCTGGTCACAGATCCGAAGTATATTACAAAGCTGTGGCAGGACGTCATAACTTACACAAAATGAGATAAGGAGCCCATAGGAGAGAGGGGGAACCACAATACCGTCATCTGAAGCAGGCACTTCAGCGTCAACAACAACAATAACGTCTTCAAATACAAAACTAGTAAAGCGTAAAAAGTGATGGTTATATGTGATACACTGGTATACTTGTGACGGTCGTGTTAGCAGCGATTCCCTAGCTGGGAGTTACAGCGTGTAAAGAAAATTCAAATCAAAATCAAGATATATGTATATATATGGAAAGAACTGATAAAAACTCATGTCCTGCAGTGAGAGTCAGTTACAGGAACATTTCCAGCTAGGAACTTTGTTAGACTTGAGTGAGCAAACTAGCATGTTCTATTACCGAGTCGGCAACGAGGGCTCATCCGCCACCATGGCAGTGTCTGTATATTAGAACCGTTCGTTTCACGGGGATGAACATGAAAGAATGCGCAGTTCTGTTCGATAAGATTACATGGTCCATCTATATACCCCTATTCTCGACTAATGTTATCTCACACCACTTACATCCAAGGCATCACAGATACAGAGCCCGGTTCTTCAAAAGCAGGTCGAAACCAAGGATAACTTGATTCGACAGCCTCGTCTCATTTACTACGAGTATCATCTTGTTCGCTTGTCCTGGTAGGTCGCGCACTCCGAGAAAGATTTCTCCTTTCGTTAGCCTAAATGACTATATTCGCAATCCGGACGACACCTAGATCGCGCGGGACTAAGTGGCCAGAGCCAACAAGTGTATGTCTTATTATCGGCATATTTGCTTCTGGAAGCCGACTGGCCAACAGGCAGTGAGCTCCATCAATCGATATCCCTTTGAGACCTCGCTTAACAAAAGGACTTCATCGATATATTCATTCATTTTAATACTCGTATATAGTCACTCATTAAAAAAGCGACAATGAAGCTTAAGAGTATTCTTCTGTCCTCGCTCTGGACGACGGCGTCATGCTACGCCAGCCCGGCCCGCATCCTCGATCTCTCGCCCGTGAATTCCCCGGACACGGAGGTCCTCATTCGCGAGGGCATTAAGCTCGCGCGAAGCCAGGACGTCGAGAAGCCGGTTTCGGCCGATTTCTCTCTGGAAAGATCTTGGAATAATGAGGTTTTGCTCGGCGGGTAAGAGAAGACAAGAGATAACCCCTTCTCTTACTTGGGAAGCTTACATCAATCTCTACTATGCCGCACATTCCCTCACTTTTCCACACAGGTAACATCGTGACGAATACCAACTGACTCAATCCTACCCGTCTAGCGCGTGGAACGACACCGAGCCGGGCAGCTCCGGACAAGCGAAGCTCCCGGTGACGTGTCTGGAGTGCTATACCCGTGGCACGGTGACGGAGAAGGTGACGGACAAGCATTTCTTGCACCCGAAGCTGCGGCTGGGGACTCTCGGGGGTGGAGGCGTACGCCTTTCTGTGAGTGGACGCGAGCGCGGGCCAGACCTTCTCGCTCAATCTTTTTGCGTCCGACTCGCTCATCGGCATCGGTATCACGGGACTCGATGTCGGCGTTGTGTTTTCCGTCGACCTTGTCTTCAGCCTTAGCGAAGCCATTGACCTTGCGCCGGCTTCTAGGTCAGCGTTCCTGACAACGCGTATCTGGAGGCGGATATCCTCAAGGGCCGATACTGATGATTCTGCTTTGTGAGTTTGACTTTCGCGCCTTGTATTTATGTTGGATAGGGGAGGGTTGCCGGAGAAGAAGATTTCTATACGAAATTGAGGAAGGAGTCGCCATTCTCGCGTGGCTCTGACTGCATGGGTAGAAAGCTAACTCGTGGATAATTGGATTCAGCGAGGGCTTGAACAGCCAATCCCTTCCCGTGACGGTCGTTTCAGGCCACACAACCTTCAAGGCAGACCTACGACTCCGTGTGCAAGCCGGGGCTGAAGCCAGCATCGATCTCTTCGGAATTGGTGCCGGTGCAGTTGTAGGCATCTATGCCAACATCATCTATCGAGTTTGTGGCCGTCATAGACAAGACGTCCACCTGCGATTTGGGGATGGACATATGGTGGGATCTCAATGTCGGCGCATATGCGCATCTTGATGTAGGTTTTCTCACCCTGTCACCTCGGCTCTTCTTCATCGTTGATATGTATGGATGGACTGACTGGCTGTGATACTACACCAAAAGGTCGTCGTCGATTATACCACTCTTGGCCCCGTGCCCACCGTCTCGACAACGCTCCTCACTGCCCCGACGATATCCAGCTGCTGGATTGAGGCACTGTCTAAGCCTGCGCTACCCACCACTACAGGCGAGGCGGCGATGAGTACAGCAGCCTACTCACCGCCCACCATGTCCTCTTCACCAGTGGAGACCGGAGTGGTCTCATCCATTGTGGCTACGAGCACTCCTCTAGCAGAATCGACCTTAGTATCCACGCCAACTTTCATACCAAGCGTTACTACGACTTCCGAAGTCAGCTTCACGGTGTCACATAAGTTGCCCACAATGACCATTTCCTCTTCCGCTTCTTTACTCCTACCCGGTATTTCCGTAGAGCCTCTCACGACGGCCAGCTCGCCAGCCCCATCAAGCTACAGCCAAGGAGCAAGTAGCTCCAATGGCTCGATTTCATCCGTACATTATTCTTCTTGACCACATGCGATTACGACTAAATGAGACGATATGGGACACGCAGCAGGAGAAACAGTGAATGCGATATGCGGAGTTTATTAGCAACGTGATGGGATAACGACAACGCTAATTGTGTATCTAGCCGTCGGGAATATCATGATTTCTAGGGGACGTAACCAAATTCGTAGATACCAGGCTTTATCAAGATTCGGCAGCCCATTCCTCGCTAGATAACCTTGGCAAGGACAATATCCATCACGACATGGCATGGGATATAAGGGACCAGGAAACGCAGAAACCTAACAGTCCGTAACATGCATGCCATATACACCCGATCTCATCCGTCTTGCCTCCTCTTCGGAGACTTTTTTGTTGTAGACGGGCTCAGTTCTCAGAGACACCTTCTGTAGATGACGCTACCCCCATATCCGTTATTATTGGTGGTGGCGATGGCGGCGGTGGCAGGCTGAGCTCGTTCACCGGCCTCTCCCTCAATATGCGGGTATTGGCTATGCCTTCCATATTCTTCTCGCAATTTTTCGTGGAATTTTGAGAAGCGGTGTCACTATCGCGCTTTTGTCTTTCAAGCAGAACGTTGTTTTGCCAACAATCATGACAATCCTCGTCAATCTCCGTGATGATTATCTTATCTGCTTTCTGTTCCACTGTCTTTTCGGTTTTGGGACAGACTGAGCTTGATGGAGGCAGAATGGGTATCTCCATCATCCATAAAGGCTGTGATTGTTCCTGCCGTGATGAGGGGACAGTAGCTGTAGCTGTTGCATTTTCCGGTGGGAGAAGCTTTTGTTGATGAAGTCGGTAGCGCCGGGAGCAGTTCTGATGTGAGAGTACGCGAAGACTGTAGTTGATGTTCGAGCTCGGGGTGGAAGAGAAGGGACACTCGAAGACCACACGCTCGGTACAGCCGCACTTATACCGAAAGATGATAGTTGAGCACATGACTGCATGTACTGGGTGTGCGCTTGCAATGGTAGTAAGGTATATATGGTGTTTTTTGGGTAGAGAGGGTGCTAAAAATATGGGAAGGAAAGGTATGCAGATCAAAGAGTACAGCGTCGTTAAAGGAGGATAAAGATATTTATCACTTAATCGTCAATGCCAAAGAGGGTATGGCATGTTAATAAATTGAGCAGTAGATGTCTAACACCTCTGTCAGAGGAGGAAAAGACGTGACAATAGCGAGTGCTGCTATAACAAAGAATCGAGAGGAAGGCAGACTGTCTCTAGCCCAAGCGAGGAGGGCATGCAGTTTGTGTGCTGTTCAGATTGTTTAGTATCAAAAATCATAACTATACTTGCTTCACGTGTACCATGGCTGAGTTGAAGCTCGTTAGACAAGGTGGTTGCGTACCTAAAAAAGCCGTAGCGATGCTGCATGAGAAAGAATAACCTGTCATGTGCAAAGATGTGTGTGCAAGGCAGGCTCTGTAGGCTGGTAATTGTTGATCGCAGTTTCTCTGATGCTGCAAGTCTGCACGGAATGAGTGAAGATCTTAGCTGGGGTGTGTTGGTGAGCAAGTGCATCGCAACACAATGGCCAGATGCTGTTGCCATCCTACCTGTTTCCTGGGTACCTGTCTTACCTTACTTATCCTTCCTTACTCGGTAGCGAGAGGGTACTTGAGCAACTCTATAGTTACTTAGACAGCAACCAAGGCAGCTAAGTAACCAAGTCATGAGAAAGTACCTTATGGATAGAGCCACCTGAAATTGATTTCGGGGCAATCCTTCTTGTTACTTCTTCCTCCCTCTCGCAGCTTCAATCTTGATGCGGGCAGGAAGTATGATACTAACCTTGTCACTTCTATACCAACAAGCCGACCCAACCCAGCATGAATGTACTGCTTTCTTTATTTTCAGAATGGATGTGAGATTCACCATGAGTGCTGCTCATGCGATCTCATGAAATTCCATGGTAGCAAAAACCCCCCAAAAAACCTACTAAAACACCCAAATGCAACAGCTCGGAAGAGCAGTATCCTGATACCTCGACGCCGATTAAATGCTTTCCCTCCCTCCTCCAGGTAACTAATGCAAGACAGGGAAAATGCAAATCCCCGCCACGCATCGATGTGATATTTTACAACATGGTTCCATCCGATTGGTTTAAGTTTGGCTTCCTCTCAAAGTGGAAGCCGGTGAGCTCTGCGATAGACTCAATAACCCCTCCGCCGCGCCGCCTCGCTCACTATCCGAGAGCGCGTCTTCGGTTTCGACGAGCCTCCGCTGTGGCGTATTTAGGTACGCAGGAGGCAGCGTCTGTTCCGGTTCCCGTGTCCTTATGGGAGACTTGTCCACCTCTGCACCGGCAAGGGAGTCGCCTGTCTCTCTTCTCTGTAACGTGGCCGTCGGCAACACCGCTTGGGATGATGTCCCTTCGATTCTGGCAGGTGAGCTCAGTCTCTTCTCTTCGTTGCTCCGCGACATGGCTGCTAATGCTATACTCCGCGGTGACGTGGCTTGTGACGGGGGTAACAAGACGGTCGCTGGGGTTCGCCTCAAGAACTTCCCCGCCAAGGGTCGCACCTGTAACCGCTCGAGGGGTACGTCGAGCTGATTCGTCCGGACTTTGTAACTCGCCAGACCCAACCGAAGCCGTAAGATTTCTGCCTTCTACACATACACGAAAACATCAGCACAGTTCGAGGCCACCGTGAGCGATTCCCATCTCGCTTCCATAGGAGCTCGCACTAACCTGTCGAGCTTCTTCGCGCGTCATGCTTCCTTGACGCGGTCGGTTTTCAGTGACGGGAGGGGCAGCAGTGGTGTCAGCGTCGGGTTCCGAAATGATCGTGACCTGAGAATTGTCGATCGTCGAGCTATCGAAGAGAGACGAATCTTCGGGCGAGACAGAGCGCGGCCTATGAGTATTATCCACTACCTGTCGTATCTCCTGTCAGCACAACAGTCTACAACACCGAAGCGGCGGTTCAAGAACAAACCTTCAAGACCGGCCTCTCATGTCGAGGTGAATGCGGTTCGGTCCTTGCGTCGCTCAACCGGCGCTTCTTGGCCGAACTTGGTGTTTCCCGGTTACCCTCATGCTGGATTGGTCGTTTCAAGGTGCTTGGCTCTACAAGATTTGAACCTAGTGCCATTTTCGATTTTGGCAGGTTTAACTGCGACAGACGCGAAACGCCCAACGGGGATCTTGTATTGGCGTCCACTGGCGCCAATGCGCGCCGTTTGATGGGCGATGTTGTATTCATCGTTGCTCAATTGCGTTCTATATAGACGGATCGAACGATGGGTGACTTTTCAGCGTTGGGAGAGTATCCCCGAAGTTGTATAAGTGGTAGGAGTTCGAGGTTGTAGATTAATGCGATCTACCACTTAGAAGCCAGATGATTCAGGGGTGAAGGCTAGTGCAAGCCACAAAATTGTTAAAGAAAGCGGGAAGACGCGTCTATCCGAGACATACAGAGAGGGCATAGATACCAGAAACAAGTGTCTCGTTCATGTGAGGGATGAGGGACAGTGTCCATTATGTATCTTAGACCCTGGTAGACGATGGCTGGCTCGCAGCGCGTCACCGGGTCCCGCGTCGTGGTGCACAGTGCCGCAGGTGGGTGGATTTGGCACGGTATTTATTTATTGATTCATTGCCCTTTACGCCAATATGGCAACATTGTAGCAACATGGTAACAACAATCAAGATTGATAGCAATTTCGTTTCAAACCAGAATTACGCACTTACGAATCAACTAGTGGCGTCATTGCTCTTACAAGCGTACTGGAGGTGAAGATTGACGCATACCAGTCACACCTTTTATTTCTCCAACGGCACACACCCAACCTTTAAACAAGAACTTGTTTTGAGCAATATGCCACGGCAACGTTCAGATTTATGAAGAATCAACCTCGTTCCCCGCAATATATATCATCTACAACCTCTTTCTCGTCATTAGATAGCGTCAATTAATATCAGACGTTGCTGCGAAACTTCAAGCGTAGGCTCGGTGTGTGGGCGTGCTGAAACCCCCACCTTCTGTCTGCATTTACACACCGCACACCAAATTTATATTAAATTTCTAAGAACCTGTACTGCGATCCACGAATATGTCCAGAAATGAGATACTACTATTCCTTTTTTTTCTCTCTTTTGTTTAGTGATTGACGAAGCTGCAATGCGGTTGAAGATGGCCTTCAACACACGACTCCGTCTGCTCGGCACCACGAAGCAGCTAAGCAATCGATATAACACCCCTGACCCACAAAAGCTGCCGAGGGCTGCTTCATCGTGGCTTTCACATGTCTAGGCAAACTTGGTCGATCGATCGATCAACCAGACAGCCTAGTTAGGCGCACGCAATCCAAGATGTGTCCATTGCGCAAAGTCCACAGCTGATACTGCCAACTGTAAATCCAGAGGTTGTCGATGATCCCTGCAGGCGCAATCGCTTTACAGAGGGACAGCACCGCACGTGCGACGTGCTTATATATGTATAGCACATGCGAAACTTAGAATGGTTGTTACTCGATTCCGCAACCCGTGATCTTCCCGCTGTGCCTACCTAGAGAAACCCATGCGCCGAGCCCATTTCCTCCTCTTCTTTTATCCTACCTGTCACTACACACAAAATCGATAAATTAGCGCGACAACCAGGCTGTCGCGTACTCACTATCGCGCCATGTGGGTTCGTTGTACAGCCAATATGCCGTGGTAGTTGAGGGTAGCTAATTAAGGTAAGGCAACCCGGGAGGACGCGGTACGTACCTATATGTACTACCTACCTAAGAACATGCATGGCACAGGGAACACGTGGGAGCTTAGCGCTACCTATCGAGAGAGCTCTCTTCCCCATCTGATTTCTCATTCTCGTGTCTCCTTCTTTTCAGAAAACTGTCCGTTATTCGCAATCACATTCTGATTGTATGAGTATATATATACTAGACATTATAAATACATTGATTGATTTCGTCGTCGTGAGGACTCAGCTGTCCTGCCCTGCGCCGCAGCGTAGTAATAAAAATTACATAAGAGTTGCATTCATACGAGCTTTCAAGGAAAAAAAGCCACTCAGCTGTCAATCTAAGACACTTCAGCAGAGTAAGACAGACCGAAAAAAAGCTCTCAAGTTGTGTGGAAGGTCTTTTTGTTCCTAGTCTGCCTGACCACGTATCCAAACCCAACAAGATAGCCATTTATTTCAACCCCACGGAAATGTTGGGCGGAAGATGACGCCACGCATCTCGCGCCGTGCAGGGGTCCCGAAGATCACTTCAATCGTCGCAAAGAGCCGAACCGAAGAGCGTTTGACGTCGGTCGCTTGTGCTTACGTGCGGGACCCCCGTCCTTTTCCCCTCGAGCCCACTAAAGTAGGTACCACATGGGGGGGTTTCTTATAGCCCAATGCACATACTACATGCATATGCATGTACTGTAGTTAAGTAGTATCTCTTACATGTTCATTAATAGATAATGCTATATAGTACGAGTAGTTGGCACGCCGTTACGGTGGTTTTTGGAAGAATCAAATACAGATATACATCAGACCTTAAATCGATGGCAGTATGCGAGATCTAGCACCTTGTAGTTCCATCTAGCCAATGAAACCACATCCCACTATACCCTAACCCACTTAGCATATTGCTTATAAGTACCATGCATACGAATCGTATAAAGGACAGCAACATCACCAAATGATCAATACGGCGAGCGTGCGATTCTTGTCGTCAAATTAGAAACTCATAAACTAACGACTTTTTGACTCTCCCATGGGTATATCGCTGTCATCACACTCAGAGTCAATGTCTATAGACGTCCACTGTCCTAGCCATCCAAATACAGAGATGCTCCGCTGTGCCTTCCAAGCCGCCGGACATTCGCAAAGCAGCTTGTTCCCCCCAAAGCGCCCTTCTAACATCTGTCGCCGAGGGTACTCCACCAAAATACCCCCACGGAAAAACCATGCCCTCAACGCCGAGCGGTACTAATCTCGACAAAAATCAGAAACCCTTCCTTGTCCATGTCCTGTCCTTTTATAATTATCATCCTTCGTAACTCTGGAAAACAGACAGGCGCCGTAGTCGAAAATCCTGGCCATCAATGCGCTATTTTATCCATAACCCCAAAATACCAGTCGTGTATACCCCAACTTGCTCGATCATGATGTTTCTAGCGAGAAAAATGATGTGTCTAAAGCGAAAGGTTTGTCGAAATCTGGTTGGACTTCGTCCCATGAGAAGTCCGGATATGGTACAGTCGGCATAGGATCGTAGCTTTCTAGGTCGACAATTGGTGGTTCGTGACCCAGGGCGAACGGGTCCCAAGTCCCGAATCCCATGTCTAGTGTGACATTTAGCGCAACACCCTCGGAAACATCGCTGTTCAACTCTGATGTAGCGCTATCCTTACTGGATTCTGGTGTATCATTCGGTGTGAGTGATCGATATACGTTCATATCAAGTATCGCGCCGTTACCGCCCGTCTCGAGACCGGTAACAGCTGACAAAAGCTCTTGAGGGTCGATAGTAGCCCCCATGAGCTCGCCGACCGCCGCTTGCGAAGCTGGTCCCCCGTGAGCTGTCGCAACAAAGGTCGTACCGTCTGCAGCCTTCAAATTTGGATCCGGCTTTGGCGTGCCCACCTTGCCGGCTATCGTCTTGATTAGTTCATTCGGTTTGGTGCCCGTCATGCTGCCTTGTCGCTTCATCGAAACCTCTCGCGAGTTTACCAAATCGGCCTTGTTGGGCGGCGTCTGGGCACGCTTGGTCATATCTCCGGGCGACGGGACATTGCCGCCCATAGCAGCCACAGGCTTAGGTTTGCCATTCGTATGTAGACCGAGTACTTCTGCGAGGCCATCAACGGCAAACTTCATTGGATCTTCTGCGGGCTTGACGTGCTCTTCCTGTATGTGCTTCTGTAGTGCCTCGGCGGTCGGGAATCCGATGCTGCGGAAATCGCAGTACTGATCCGTGCAGCGGAACTGGGATTTTGCAGGTCTCGCCTCGCTAGCTGCCTGTCGCTTGTTCATCTCAGGGGACGACAGTTTTTGGCCTTGTGGTGAGGCGTTGGCACTGGACCCGGTCTGGTTAGGACCTGCCCCGGCCTTCGCTTCCGTCTTGGGCTTTTTGCGTGCAGGAAGCTGGAGGTTGTCCTGGGTGACTGCAGGACCCCCAGCATACGTCGGCCGGCCATCAGGCGACTGCGCCCCAAACGAGAACGGAGGTTGCGCGGTGGTTGGTGGCGGCGGTGGCTGTCCAGCGCGGCTGTTGTTCCTCTGGTGCATTCTGTTGAGAGCTTGCGTCTGCTTCTCGAGATTTGCCGCATTGAGCGGTGCGGGCTGAGGGGTTGGGGCGCCTGGGCGTGCAGATGCTCCTCCTTGTGATGCTGGCTCATTTGCATTCTGTTGGCTCGGGTTTTTCCTCATACCATTGTGAAAATGAGCTGTCAGATCCTTGCCCATGCCCTCAAGCATGTTTCGGATACTCTCCAGATCCGCGTGTGTAATCGAGAACTTCTCCTTGGGTATAGACATCTTGTCACTGTCCGCGTATTGCTTGAACAGACGTGTTCGCTATTTACGTTAGATTTCCTCTCTCAAAAACAGTGCCAACTAATTAAAGAAACTTACCAGCTTGAAGAACAACCCGGCACGATTGTCATCACGTGTGAACGAATACCACCGGGTGAGAAGTTTACTCATTTTCGTCATCTCGGCGCCAAGGGCTTGCATCTTGTGCGCCGTGTCTCTGTATTGCTCTTGTGTCATGGGTATATCGGGTAATTGCTCTTTCAGCTCCGCTTGGTGGTTCTCCTGGCCTATTGTTCTGAGACGCATTATCTCCTCGGACATGGGACCAGCTGAAGCCGCCTGCCGATTCTTGACCATAGCCTCATATTTCTGTCGTTGCTCTGGAGTCATAGCAGCAAGTTGTTCGGGACTTGCCTGAGGCATCTGTGGCGGGACTGAAGAGGAGGCACCGGGCTGTGGTTGCTGTGGTACCGGTCGTTGAACAGGCGTGCTAGAGGAATTGAGGACTTCAGGTGATTCGTCCGGATGAGGCCGCTTGGTGCCCGTCTTTGCTGTAGGTGCGGCAGGTGCAGTCGGCGCAGCACGATTATTCTGAGGCTGCTTCATGTTTCGTCCCTGTACCGCCGGGCCAGCTGTGCTCGTCGTTTCTGGTCCCGCATTCTGCTGTCTTTGCGGTGCCATGCCCCCCTGCGTTGGTTGTGAAGGACTGGGTGCCGTCGTCGTAATATGTCCCGCCTGTGGACCTGGAGGTGCTTGGGCCGGCGGGCCGGGCATCTGGCTGGCACGAGTCTTCATGGCTTGCATCTTCATGCTAAACAGCACCTGTCGAAGCTTGTCCTCCGGAAGTCCCTTAAACCTCTCGTGATTCCGAGCACTCTGCAACTCCTGGGCGCTAACCGTGATAGGCATGTTAGAGCCAGCTACATTCGGCGTGGGCTGGCCCATCTGGGGAGGCGCCTGGCCGTTTGGAGGTATGCCCTGCTGTGGCATGGCAGATTGAGGTAACTGTAAACTAGCGGCGGCAAGCGCCGGATTGGCCTTCACGTAGCTCTGGAATTGGGCGTTCTGTATCCCAAGCAGGCTATTCACTTGTTGTGAATTCATATTCTTCTGCGCCATCCACTGCTTCAGCTGTCCCCATTTCTTGACATCGGGAGAGACACCACCCTGTGCCTGTCGCAGCGATTCCATAATCTTGGGAGGTATGGCCATATTATCCATCAACGCATTTCGATCCAGTGGACCTTGAGGTGCGTTGGGGTTGCGTAACTTGTTCATTTGCTGCTGCATCATGAACTGGTTCTGCTGGTTCATGGGCATGCCCAGATTGGGATGCTGGCCAAGGCCATTGCCTCCTGGTGCAAAGTGATTCATTGACTGAGCCATTGGGTTGCCCGGTCCCAGTTGACCCATCTGCGGCTGAGGGCGACCGGCCATGTTTGCACCCGCTCTCGAGGCATTCCACCTCAGAATCATCTCGGCTGCCTTCTCTTGCGGTTGGGACATCACCTGTGCTCGGGTTTCTGGGGGCATCTGGGCCAGGATGCTGTGGAGTATTTGGCTTCGGTTCATGTTGGCGTTGGGCCCCATGGGCGTGCGCTGGCCGGCCTGGTTAAACCGAGGGTCCATCTGGCCAAACGGAACATTGCCCTGGCCCATCTGAGGATGACCTTCGGTTTGACCAACACCGACGGGCGTCCGGCGTACCGGGGCGTTCAATGTGTTCATGGCCGGGCTTTGTGAGGCGGCTCCTGGGCCGTTCAGACCGCCCGGTTGACCTTGCATCTGTTTTGCCTGAGCCTGTGCCCGAATCTGAGCCTGCGTCTGAGCCGCCCTCTGGTCCATCTTGAGCTGCTGCGCCGGCTGATGGTTGAACTGCTGAGGCAGCTGATGCGGTAGAGCAGGCTGACCTGCTCCTTGGTTAGGGCCAAGCATCGAACCGATGGGTTGAGGCGTGGCGTTGCGTCCGGCACCGTTGCTCGCTGGCACTACCATCTGGCCTGCTTCCTGCGCCATCATGCCCGCCTTCTGCTGGTTCATGATGCTCTCCACATTGGCAAGAGAGCCAAATTCCCCGTTCGACCCAGCCGGGAGCTGTTGGGGAGGCTGGTTCATCGCGCGCTGCTGATGCGCCTGCATCGGCATGCCAGCCTGGTTTACACCCGCCTGGCTCTTTGACCAATTCTGAATGAGCTGTGACTGAAAATAATACACGAGCGGGTCTATGTTCTCTTGCTGTAGTTGCGCCACGGCATGGGGTCCAAACTTTTGCTGTATTGCCGCCCGATATTGGCTTCGGGTCGGCTCGGCGATCGAGTTAAATTTTGAAATGGCAAGCTGGTTGACTTTGATCCGGTCTTGAGGCGGCAGGCTTGCCATCCCTGATTGTATTGCCATCTGAGGACGCATCTGGGTTCCCATCTGCATGACCTGCTGGTTCGGATTCATCGGAAGACCGTTGGCGTTGGTCATTCCAAGGGCGGGCTGGCCTTGCTGGTTCATACGGCCCGCCTGCATCTGTTGTTGCAAACCTTGAAAGCCTTGCTGCAGTGGCTGGCCTCTCATCTGCATGTTTTGGTTCATCATCATTTGTGATTGATTAGCGGCTGCCTGCGCATTCAAGGTATTGTGTATGTTCTGCTCATTAGCCTGTCGCTTCTTGAACAACTCGTTCACACGCTCCGATATTGCTGCTTCGTACGAAGCCTAGAACATGTTAGGTTAAGCTTCCATCATCATATTGGGACCATGCATGTATGTATGCATCGAGATCACATACCTTGTCTGGACATTTTGCGAATGCCTCGCGTTCGTACTGTAGTCCTCCAGTCACAACCTGAGTACTCTCCACTTGAGGCATGGCAAGGAAAGCATTGGTAATTCTGAGAAAAAAGTGAGCGAGATTTTTCTTTCTCTGAGCCAGCACGTAGTGGATTCGTTTCGACGTCTACACTTACATGTTCATTGCATGGCCCACGCGCATATTAGGCGAAACGGAACCGTGCCAAGGAGCGGGTGGAAGTTGATGCGTCATAATTTGAGAATAAATGAGTTGAGACAACTGCTGGTGTTGTGGTCGGCCTCTGACGGGCCCAGCGCCACCCATTTGTGGCATATTAGCGGCCATTGCCGCGTTGGCGTTGGCGTTCATGATTTCTTTCTAGAGATTCGCGGGACGATTGCCGTGCTCGTTCGGAGTGCGTCGTACTCGGTCGATATAGCAGGATGCGAGAATAAAAAAGGCGTTCCCCCCCAGATAGGCACTCTCAGAGCCCCCTCCCGCCGTACGCGCGGATAGTGAGGGCGAGGCCCAGCCGGAACTCCTACAAGAGGAGCCGTAGATGGCTGATGGGTCGCACCCACGATCGCCAAAAGACCCGTGATAAAGCCGGTATCGAAATCCTCTCCTGTGCCAGTAGAGTAATTCGGCTCTCGAGGCAAACAGGGGCCCGGCGCACCGACTACTGATAATCTTCTTCTCTGATAGGCGCGTTATACCATCATTGTACGGATAGCGAGTCGACAGGAAGACCCTCGAGGGAGAAAGACCTGGTCCGGTAGACAATCTTGAGCACAGGTTAGCAAGAAAGGGACCGGCAAACAAGGCGGAAATGGCGGCATGACCGACGGGCAAGCAAGCAAGGAAGAGAAAGGTGGAGCATTACAATCGACATATAGCGAGCAGTTGGTAGATTCCGCATCGGTCGGGGGAAACAATAGATCCAAGCGCGGGAGGAGGAGCCCGATGAGGAGGATTTGGAGGAAGAGGAGGCGGAAGAGAGAAAAGCAGCAGAGACACACGACGGTGTGTGATGTGCCAGGTTGCGAAGAGCAATCGTGGTGGTGGTGTTGGTGGTGTAGAGGAAGTAAGGTAGTGTGTGATGAGATGGATGGTGGGTGCGTAAGAGAAGCAAGCAGAGCGGCAGTGGTAGCGGGAGAGAGGGAGCGGGAACTACCTGGGCAGGACCTGGGTCTGGGCTAGGTAGGTTGCTAGGTACCTGAGGGTAGGGTACTCAAGGTACATACAAGATGCATGCAAGCTCTGGGCCACTGGGGTGCTAGGTGCAAAAGATGCAAAGATGGGTGTCCCAATAGTGGGATCCCAATATTGCCAAAAGTGGGTACTACCCATTGCCCATCCCAAGGCACCCCGGCAAGTCCACTGACAGGCGGGCAGGTACATGAAGCTGACTGGCCCAAATCATACCGCACAAGCGAATGGCTGATGTACACTTACAGTAGCTGTGGATAAGTGCCTCGTCCTGGGCACTGTGTCGCTCTACTTGGTGTGTACGCAGCGCACACTAACACCAACAATAGCGTGCGTGATTGTGCGACCGACCGAAAGAACGAACGAACGAACGACGACTCGGGCGGCGGTGGGCGCAGAGGTTTTGGGCAGCCCCGCGGTCTAGTTGTCCTCAAGGAATGGTTGTTGCTCAGGCCTGGATGGAGCCAACCGGACGAAGAGAGAACTCAGAAGAGGTGAGACACGAAGCTCAGAAGTAGTGTGTGTATGGAGAAACGATGGCCCCAGTAGTGGATGCAATTTCCTGCAAAGGAAGAAGTTGGTGGTAGTGATAGATGATAAAGTCTGTTAGAAACGGTCTGTCTGGCAAGGGAAAAGAGATGGAGGAGAGATGGAGAAAGTAAGGCGAGTATGGATCGGAACAGAACGTTTCATGAAGAAGAAGGGAAAGAGGTTCTTCTGTTGTTATTATTGTTCCAGGCAACCTATCTATGTAGGTATGCGTAGGCAGTACGGTAGGTAGGGAGGCTAATAAGTGGAGACCCGTGGTTGGATACAAATACCTACTTACATTACCTACACAATAGCCAGCTACCTAGGGCGGAAACAACACAGTAACAGGTTCGGGCTGGGTAATTGCAGGAACGGCAGTAATAAACAATGATAAACAATGAGCAAACAGCATGTCATAGTAATGATACGCGAGGACGTGGATAGCATGAGGTGTGAGCTGTTCAATCAATGAGGTAGGTAGCCGTGCCGAGCCATTTCAGCATACATACCTAATTGTGCTCACCTCGATTTACATTCACCTGGGTATCTACACACATACACAGCAAAAGCGAAGTGGCAGTAGCAGAGCTCAATCAATTATCACGCGGTGAGGAGGTATTCGCCATGCTGTTGCCGCTGTCATTCTTGGGGGGTCGAGGTGAGTGAACGGCCAGAGGGGGGTGTGCATCATACTACCTGCCTACCTGCCTACCTTAACTACTCATTATATATTTTCTCATGTGTATCTAGATTGGATTGGATTGCCTTGCATATCCAGATCGCGCAACTATACGTCTGCCAGGAACAACACGGAACGAATGCTAGGGGAGCCCTCTTCAAATCAGCCATGAAACTCATTTTGGCCTTCATGAATAATAAAAACTACTACATGACACGCATTGTAACATTTCCAGCCATCTCGATATGTTTGCTTCTCATCAAAATCCAAGACCCTGCGAGGGACGCTCTCAGGGTCAAGCCTGTAAGATAGACCGTACAGACACCAGCTTGCTACCCACGAAGTTGCCATGTATCTATGGGTTACATACAACGAGTGGGTCATCCGGCCATTTTTGGGTTTATCTTCAGGGATCAGAAGTGGATGATCCCTGCTTAGCGTCATGTCAAGCAGGCGCCTCGACTGGCACAAACCCCTGCCGACCTTTCTCAATCTTCCAGTCAAAGCTCTGTTGAGGGGAACGCAGGCCAGAACAAGCTGGACCCCCAACCGACATCGACAACGGCCTTCTTTCTGATGAACAGATTCGGTCCAGAAAGGACAAAAACCAATCGACGTAATTCAATCATATCGAATCATTGCGGCCTTTTCCACTGCCCACTCTAGCTCTTTTGCTCAGTGCCATCAAGTGAAAAGGCAACGGCATGCTCTCTCTCAACTTACCTACACACCAATACTAAGAAGCGCTTCGAGTGGATGCTTGTTCGTCGCCCATCTCCATATTGGAGCGTCTCCAAGTCTTTTGAGCCACTATTTATACCGCAATTGCCTGACATTTGTGTTTCAGACTATGAAGAACAAGTGATGAAGTGAAATTCTCCGGAGTCGAAAGAGAGACACCGTCGCTAAATCAGAGCCAGCCTCGACAGTGGCACGTTGGCGCCTTATGTAAGACATGCTTATAGATACGAGTTTATCTCGAGGCCCAGTACTCTTATCAGATGATAATCGCAGTCTACGTATATACTCTCTTGAGCTCGCTGATTTGGTCCGTGTGGTCATTGTAAGAACACTTCATCAAGATTCAATAAGTCGTTAACATTAGCTCGAGTTTTGCGCTCTTCGAATATACTATCTATTGACTATGCCGTAGAAAACAATTTCCTTTTATATTATATAATCACACAAAGTAGTATATATCTGAACCGCCAAGACTTAGCACGGCCAAGGTTGAGTACCCGGCGAGCCTGTTTTACGATCTGCTAGATAGGTTGGCTGCATTCCTAGTTTCCCACTGCTCACCTCTGCTTTTTTTTCTTGAGGAACCTCTTTTCCTCTGTCATTCATTATTCTCATGATACCACAACTGAAGCATACCCGTCCATGGTCTTCCCGATGCTTTGACAATCAAAAGCGGTATGTCACGGTGAAGTCGCTAATTTCTAGTGGGGACAGGATCTACGATGCCGCCTAACGGCAGCATTTTGTGTTATTCGAAATGTGCTTAAAAAAACTGTTTTTAGCTAGCTACTTGTTCGTGGGACATGTTAGCACGTCCCGTTCCAATGTACATACAAACCCTGGCATACTAGACTAGTCTAACGGTAATAAGTGCTAACGGTACGAACTTGATGAGGAAAAGAAAAGAAAAAAAATCGCTGTTCATTTTCCAGGTTGCTCCACTACTTGCTTGCCAGCAAGCCAGTAATTCGTCCCAGACGACAGCGGTAGCCAAAAAAGTAGATGATAGATAATGCGAGCGATCTTCTCGTGATATCCAATCATCAAATGGTAAGAATAGAAATAGATCAAACGAACAATCGTATAGTAACGCTAGATTGTTGCGTCTTACTTTTACTGTTCCATGTCGGAATCAGCTTGTCGATAACGCACCTCGAGATACTACTCCCTATAGGTAAAATTAAGCTAGCTACTATTCATAAAATGCTACCAGTCCCTTGTCACAGTTGCTATATCATCCTGTCGGCCAGCTCCGGAATGAGGTAACAAGATACCCTACCATTCATTGTTACTGAAAGTTTTATGTGTGTGAGTGCATGCGCATGGTATTGGTATGCTGGAAAGCGATACACTCTAGAATGATGGGCGCTGTTCTTTGGTAGGTAAATGTGGCAATCTACTTAAACTTAAATTCGGAATGGATGGGTTTGGGCCATTCGCCTATCAAAAACACAACTATTCAGGTTGGCGGATGCCTAAGTATTCACGTATTCTTTCGCCGCTCTGACTCAGCCGGCGTTCATCTTCGTAGTGGTGGTGTCAATACTTGAGAGCATGAACTGGTTGCATAGTTCGATGAATAGGATCCGTTCGTTATTATGCAAAGTAGCGCTGTCGGCTGGTCCGAACAAGTATAATTATTGACGAGGTTTAAAGTTTAGCTGGGCTATGCACCAACGGCTCGATGCTCTGCATAGTACGAGACTGTTCGCCAAATGTGCAGAAGCTGCTGCTACACCTAAGTATAGTCAAGATGGTCACAAGGCGTTGAGGCGTAACGAAGTCCTAGCTGAGACAGCCCTACCAGGCAGGCAAGCTGGACTAGGTAAGCGAAGAGGCATGAATGAGGTGACAGTGATCGAGAAGACTCGAAGAGGCTCTCGTCCATATGAGCAAAGGCCTCGAGTGGTAATTACGGAAAATACTTGTCTCCATCTTCCTCGAATGACGACCGACAATTCCCGCCCCATCCACAAACCTCCTCGCTCGTTACAACGCTTGTTTTCCATGGGGTCCTCCCAATCCGACGCAACAGATCGTGGGTCATACAAAGCGCAATGCAAATGCAAATGCACCTCAGCAACGACACTGGAGTTATCCACACCACGCGCGCGCACGCGAGAGACACAGAAATCCGGGAACGGATACCGGGTCTCATTATCATTGTCGTCGGTGAAGAACGACAGAAGTCAGGGCCGTTTGATCGCCAGTGGCCCGCCCGATGTCTTTCTGCTTCACGAACATACACTAGTGTAAGACCAGAACATCGTTAGCGGCTTGGGGTCCCTCGACTACAAACGGAGAAGCTAAAAAACGTGGTAGTGCCGATATCAAGACACCCCTTCTTCATTCAACAGGACCAAACCCACACCATACGTGTGTATGTATGTACGGCGACCTAATCTTCATCCAGTCACCAAAGAGTTGTTGTACATCTCGTGCTTTGCGTTCTACAAGTAAGTTTCTTGGTTGCACCATGAGAACAACTCAGACACCGTCTGTTGTGTAAGTAGGAAAACTGGGCGCAGAGGCCCCCCCTTGCCTCATGATGAAAGTTGGACCCCTGATTGTCTGCGAGGGGTGGGCTGCGTCGATAGCACGATTGGCTGCCTTCCCGGCAGAATCAGAGATGACCTGCGACAAGGGGGGAGGGCGACACTTGGGTACCGTGGAGGTTCCTCTAGGGACTGTACCGTGCCATATTGAGCCTCGCAAACTGTACGTCCTTCTGTCAACCAACAGATGTGCTGCTTGCTGAACTGAACGAAGTCCTGCATAATTGTGTAAGTCCAACTGCATTGTCAAGACCGATAGATAGATACACAGACACAGAAACCATATTCACTGCTCATGTCGAATGTATGACATATGCCATATCCAGTGACATGAACTGAACACTCAACAATCTCTACATGTAAAGGTCATTCATTATATATATGACCGATGCCCGCAGTTGGAGAAGGGAATTGTCCATCGAGTGCATGACCAGGGGGTTCTTTCTTCTTCATTCTTTCCGCTCGTCTAGTGTAGTCTCTCTAGTTAGCTTCTATCTAGAAGAAGGTGCCCTGTGATACCCAGCTATTACAACCTTATAATTAGGAGGTGTGATTTGCTGTATCCCTCGCGCCAAGAACATCGCGCCTCGTACCTTGGGGTGCTAGACAAGAACCTTATTCCAAACCACAGTGAGCGGTGTAGACACGGCAACGCTGAGGAACCTTTGTGTTCATGGAGGCGCCACGCCTGTCGCGAACGACAATGGCAAACAAAAACAAAAAAACGGCCGTGGTGAAGTTAACCAGATCCCTGGTTGATCGCCATATCACCTGGTCGACTTTTTTGCGTTCCCGGATTGACAAGTACGCACTAACTGGCACCCCAAGACCCAGCCGATCAAAGTGCGACCTTTCCCAACTCCTTGAAGGGGCCCCCGGTTTCAAAGCCTCATTTATGAACAAGGGACTTCGGTTGGTCGCATAGCTGATGCATCGCATCCATGGGGGTTACTGTGCGTACGCAGTGGTTTTCGACAAAGGTGTTGCGTGTGTGTATGTGTGTGTATGTGTATGTGAGTCCCCGAATCCAACAATCAAAGGCAATAGTTACTTAGGCACAGCAAACTTCTCGTAAGAGTATATCCTCTCAAACACGTGCCCTTCGATAAGGTACTGTAGGTTATTCATGATTTACGAACCAGTCGCACCAAAGCGTGGCAAATCCTCACTACCCTCTTCGTCAAGGACCAAGGGATTCGATCAATTGCTATTCTGCACCCTGTCCGTTTGATGACCCCGGCGGTGAATCCTCCGCCACCTCACCCTGCAGCAAGTCACTGACGAAAGCAGCCATTTCGCTCGACGATTTGCCCTCAACTCGACGAGGCGTCCTGCATGGTGTCGAGGTCGCCTCTCTCTCAGTGCGTGTGTCTCTCTCTCGTCCGCCGTTGGCGGGCTTCTTCGTCTTAGTATCAGGGACATGGTGATTCGAGTCTTTACAAATAACGCTGGCCGCCAAATAACACCGTCCCACATGTATACTAGACAGATACACACATGCATGGGTGATATGCAGGCGCACACGCACAGCCAAGCCAAGTTTTCCCCACCACCCCAGCAAAGAGAGGCGACGGATGATGTATGCTATGTATGCTATCAATGGGCGAAGCAGACAGGCTCGGCCTGTTTGGGGGTTGAGCTGATCGCCTCTTACACTTATTATAGGAGTCTTACATTTCGTATATTCGTTTGCTGTTGGCTCTTACATTGAAGTCTTTTGCTTTTCTTTTCTTTTTGGCCCACGATAATGAAATCATCATCATCATCATCACCACCAACCACCAACAAGCCAAGAGGGCAGCTAGCTAGCTAACTAGCTAACCTAGATCGCTCGCACCTACGTGACCCGCAAAGAGCGCCGTATCGAGCATGACTCTCTTGTCAAGTGACAAAGTTTTGGTAGGACGATAGCGGATTGGGCGCGCATTGTGATAGCTTGGACGAGGTATTCGCTCGTTCACCGAGAAATTGCTGGCCAATGGGGCCGGGCTCTCCCAACCTGCCTACCCGTTTGTCCCTTTTCCGTCGTTCCCGTCGTTCGGGCTGGCGGTTTCGCCGCACTAGTCTAGTAGCAAAGTCTAACAATGACAAACGGTGGGCTGATGAAGAAGGTCCGGGCGAAATGAGGGCATGACAGTGCAGTACGTGAGCCCATCTTAGAGACAAACAGTAGATTATAGGACGGCGCAATGCAGTAATGTTGCGTTCGCTTCGGTGCCTACATGTATTTGTTATAGTACGAAAGCAGTGCAGGTACCCAGCTGCGTAGGACAGGTTCAAGAAGGCCATATGAGCGACGGTTACTTCTACATATCTATGGATACTCACCATAACTACCGTTCCTACAGGTGCCGACGGGCAATGACAGGCGGAGAAAACGGTCATGGCCATTTAGAAAACACGCAGGCCAAGCAGTCCACGCGATCGAGGCCGCGATTAAGCTAAGGCCTAGGGACTTTAACATGTATATACATACGGTATCTCTAGGTATCTACCTACATAGGTACCTAGGGCACTGCCAAGGGTCCCTGGTGGGGATGAGCTAATCTGGGGCTCACTAGCATGGCCTAGATAGTCTAGCACGAATCGAGAAGCTGCTCCCGGGCGAACTGGCGGATGACAACGCCCATCCCCATCTGCCATCCCATTCCCGCCCTGATCTCGAAAATACGGTGCATCTACCCGGGCTACCCTGGTTATACTTAGAATCAGCTGCCGACCTCACCTCACCTTGGACTTGTTTCGTGAAATCTTGGTCTTGCACTGTTGCTCCCCCTCCGAGATCGCTTCACACGGAATAGAAGACGCTTTTTGTTTTGTTTCGCATCAGCAGGCGTAGATGAACACCGGCA
This sequence comes from Xylaria sp. Z34, assembly GCA_037356055.1. Lineage (NCBI taxonomy): Eukaryota > Fungi > Ascomycota > Sordariomycetes > Xylariales > Xylariaceae > Xylaria > Xylaria sp. Z34. The sequence goes on along the minus strand of JBAWJW010000074.1, from coordinate 184,441 downwards.
TTCGTCGTATCATCATCGGCGTCTGCTCCGTTCGCACAAACCGTTTCTCCGCCGCCACGACCCCTCCTCGTTTCGGTTTCGGCACCGCTTCCACCTTCATTCCTGAACCCCCATATTCAGCCCCCTCGGCAAGATTCCCCTTCAGCACCTCAACCGTCACCATGGCTCCTCCAAAAGCAGCACTCGACTTTTTAGACTTTGTCAACGCGTCTCCAACTCGTATGCATTTGCCCATTATGTAAAAATAAAAATAAAAATCTATACTCCTACCATGATTAGCTAATTCGTTCTCGGCTGTCTTCAGCGTACCATGCCGTCCGCGAGTCCATTGCCCGCCTGGAAAAGGCCGGCTTCACCCCCGTTAAGGAGCGCGACAATTGGTCCTCGACCTTGAAGCCTGGTGGGAAATACTATATGACCCGGAACGGGTCGACCATCGTCGCCTTTGCCATTGGCGCACAATGGAAACCGGGCAATCCCATTGCCATGCTCGGCGCACATACTGACTCCCCCTGTCTGCGGGTCAAGCCCGTGAGCAAGAAGTCTAATGTGGGATTCATGCAGGTCGGTGTTGAGACGTATGGCGGCGGCATCTGGCATAGCTGGTTCGACAGAGACCTCTCCCTCGCCGGTCGCGTGTTGGTAAGGGACGGAAAGGGAAATTTCGTCCAAAAGCTAGTCAAGATCGATAGACCCATCATTCGAATCCCAACCCTAGCTATTCATCTTGACCGCTCGTCCGAGTTCAACCCCAACAAGGAGACCGAATTGTTCCCCATTGCCGGTATGGTAGCCGCGGAACTCAACAGGACGGGCAAGACTGCGGATCCCAAAGCCTCAGAGAACGAGGACAGTGCCGAAGAGGCGTTTCAGCCTCTGAAGGACATGTCGGATCGTCACCACCCCTACATCATGGAGCTCATCGCCGAACAGGCCGGTGCCAAAGTCGAAGATGTAGTCGATTTCGAGATAGTCCTATACGACGTACAAAAGTCGTGCCTTGGCGGGTTGAACGAGGAGTTCATTTACTCTGCAAGACTTGACAATCTGAACATGACGTACTGCAGTGTCATGGGCCTCATAGAGTCGGTGAACAAGTCGAGCCTGGACCAGGAGACGTCCATCCGCCTCATCACGTGCTTCGACCACGAGGAGATCGGATCAACCTCGGCACAGGGCGCGAACTCAGACCTACTGCCAGCCGTAGTACGCAGGCTCTCTATCCTTGCTGGCACCGGTGGCCGCCACGGCGACTCGGTATCCGACAAGTCCTGGGAACACGTTAGCTCCGACCCAGATGTCGACCTGACCACTGCCTTTGAGCAGACAATGGCCGTCTCATTCCTTGTTTCGGCCGATATGGCTCATTCAGTGCATCCCAACTACGCTGGTAAATACGAGTCGAGCCACCAGCCCGAAATTAACAAGGGCACGGTCATCAAGATCAACGCGAATCAACGCTATGCCACCAATTCACCAGGTATCGTGCTCCTCCAGGAGATGGCTAAGCGCGCAGGCGTACCCCTGCAGTTGTTCGTTGTGAGGAACGACTCTTCGTGTGGCAGCACCATCGGTCCAATGCTATCCGCCAAGCTGGGTGTCCGCACGCTTGATTTGGGTAACCCACAACTGAGTATGCATAGCATCCGCGAGACAGGCGGAACCTACGATGTCGAGCATGCGATCAAACTGTTCGAGTCGTACCTATCCCACTACTCGGAGCTCGAGTCAAAGATACTTGTAGATTAAACCCAATCAGAGATAATCTATGTAGAGAACCCAATCAAATTGAAGAATCAACCATGGTATAGTTTGCCTCGCATATTTGTGATTAGGTCAACTTTCTGGAGCCAGGAGCACCGAAGCGGGGAGAGTTCCCCTCAAATCCCATGTCTGGATGCAAGCCCCATTACTTTATGGTTGAGCACAGACTTCTCCTGCAGGTTTTCGAGGACGAAGGGACCCATCACACTCCAACGGTGCGTATATATATCCAGCTAATTACCCCATAATCAAGATTGGGTTTCGATGACTCCACATCGTAAAAGAGTTTTACCGGATGAGGCTTATTCTCGTCCCGTCACCTCTAACCTTAAAGGAGGCCACGGCTGTGACAACCGCAGAGAGGTCATCACCACCAGATAGAAATAAACATCGAGGTAGTCATGACAAGGCTCTTCGGAGATCACATTCAATGAAGACATCTCGCCCTGTCTTCCTCGATGGTTCTCTTTCCGCTTTCACCCCCCTGAACCTTCTTTCGAGCAACAAAGCTGAACGACTTATAATTTCTTAGTATCAGATAGAGTTGTCTGGAAAATGCTTTTTCAAGTCCACACCTACTCAGATTCCATAGTTCATTAGATAGTCAGTCAGTCTTGCCTGTTGAAAAATCATAACAAATTGTCTATATAAAGACCTGTTCGATCCCCCGTCTTCTTCTCCCCTTCGTCTTCTCTCCTCCACCATTCTTATCAGCATGATATTCCATCACTATCATCATCAATATCCCTACTTATGCCGTATGTTCTTCATTGCTTCTCACATCAGACAAACCTCTTGCCGTGTCAATTACCACGTATCAAATTGTTGGAATTCATATAGCATTCATAATCCTGCCCTATTCCTTTCTCCTCTCCATTGACCAGAGTCATGTGCCAATAACGAAGGTATGATCTTTCTTTTCCTCGGCGAAACTCTGACCATGTGATTGTTATCCTCATGATGTCCTTGATGTTCTCATCTACCCCTTTCCCATCCGTCCAAGGACTCGGATTGATGAAAATCTGCCACAACACCTTGAGCCCGAAGCCTGCGGGCCGAGCCAATGATGTATGTGTATCGTGTGGTTCTAACCTGCAGAATAGCATTTTGACGCCTAGCATCGATTATTGTTACGACAGCCAATGCAAAGTTTGTCCAGCTCGCATGCATCTCTCATAGAGGTATGTATTTATTCCTCCAGTCTTTCAATCTTTCAAACGGTACTGATATAAACACACAGTGCTCATCGAATTCTTCATCTCCCCCCATTTCGATCACCGTAATCGTCCTTAATGGAGTGATGACGGTTTGGCTGAGATGTCGAAGCCTTCCGCCTTAACCCAATAATTCGCATCATCCGGGCGTTTGATGATTCCGACCGCCATATACGACATCCGTCCGTGACACCTCTTCCAAGACATCTCAAGCTGATCTTAGGCACTTTATTTACCGTGCTTACTTGCAGAGATCGCTTCCCGGGGTAATGATTGACGCGTGATTCGCAAACACCCCTTCAATATCAGCTTAACGGGCTTATTTATCATGCTCGAATCGCGACGTTCTGAACCTTCAAGATAGTGTCAAATCTCGTATCTCTTTGGTTACAGTACCGGAAGGACTAGGTGGTATAGTCGTTGAGTTTTGGAACCACCATGTGAATCCTCCCCACTCTCAAAATGTTGTACCGCTTTCCGCTACCAGTTTCGCCGAGCTACCGGCATCACGGAAACGTTCATTCGCGACAATTTTGAGATCTCCTCTGCTCTGAAGGAAGACCCATCCCGCCCCGAACTCCTTTGAATAAGCGCAGAGTCAATCTCTCCGATGAACTACATTCCTCTCGGCGCCCTTTGATATTACGGCTAATGGAGGGCTCTTATCATATTAAGGAGACGGACGACATTTGAAGTTCAATGAGAACGTAAGGACATCTCTCGCGGCAATGTGAACACTCTATTCAAAAGATGAACCGGCGACCCTGTCGCTATTTTTCTTCCAAACAAAACCCTCTGGGTCAACCGTCCTGGAGATAAATTCTTTCAACTCTCTCTCATCCCCGTCGAACAGCAGGATGTCCAGCAAGACTCTTTCCGACTTCTAATGACTTCTTCAACTGGGCCTTCGAAATGCTTTGTTAGTTTTATTTCTTTTGATGCCACAGATGAATGGATGTTAACCAAAGCTTGAAGGTACCTCGACTTTGCGGTCATGAGTCTCAGCTTTTCATCATCATCATCATCATGATCAAGATGAGGCATCGCGACAAGATGACCAAGATCTAATAGCCCCGACACTATTTTTGAATTCACCACGGTTACTCTTGTTGGAGAACGTCGCTATCATTTTCAAGTCAGCTTCATAGACGGCGTGCTCCGCCTTGTACCAAGGGATCTTACGGAGCGTGCTGATCATGCACTCATAAGGTTCGCCATCCCCCTCGCCATAGATCAAGGCTCAGTTACTCGCCGCATTGTGCGGATCCTAGCCACCGAATTTGTTCAAGCGTACATGGAGACGAACATGACGTCCACCCTGACCCTTCCATAACGGCTGGATAACCGCCACGTATACCATAATCGCATAGAAGAAACATACCATCCTTGTTATCCTTGAGTCAGAATGTTCGTCGGTCCTAAGCCAGGGCAACTGGTACAAATCTAATTTCTCCTCTGCTTTGCCAATATTTTTCGAGATGGGAGGGCTCTTCACGGCGTTTTAGTGCTTGGCTGATGAACCACCTCACGGCCCCATCAGCTACAATCTTGCTCATTGCAGTAGAGCCGGTCAGCCTCCAATGGGAGGATGGCATCAAACTGCCCTAAGCTGCCGCGACATGATCCGGACGCTCAAGATTTTCGACGTCGAGGTCGAGATTATGGAAGGCCACTACACAAAGCATACCGCTTCTACAGAGCTCGAAGCACATTTCGGTGCTCACCAGGAAACGAAAGCACACTCTGTTACCCACCAGAAAACGACCGAAAGAAAACTTTAGTACCACTTTTGTCGTATACGGGCTATCCTACTGCGTATCTGGAAGAGAAAAAGGGCCAGTGTACAGTAGGCTTGCACATAAGCTAAATACGTCCCGTATTGTGCGTTTGTTACCCTAGGTTCGACCAGCCTTTGCTGTTGCAGTGCGACCCGAGGCGCGTATACCGGCCTGACAGCGCGCGGACTATGAAGTATGTTCTGCATACTACAGTAATTATCTTCTACTATCCACAAGCGCCCTCCTTAACTTCCGATGGCGATCGCCAGCGTCTCAAAAATAGAAATCGGAGAAGAGCAGACTATGTGTAACGTTATATAGATAGGGGCAGTATCCTTCATTCCCCCAGAAGCTTCACCCCGACCGACGCAGAGGGACCAGAAGACGTCGGCATGCAGCAAGTCATCTCTCTTGCAACAGATATTTGGCGAAGAAAATCAGCGCAGACTAGGTAAAAGAAAAATCAGGAGATCCGGTCATCCGCGTTGAACGCATTCATGCTTGCTGCTGGCATTCCTCCCGTCGGCGAAGACAAACGCCGCCGCCAGACTCGCCGCACGCTCGAATCAGTCGGGCCGAGTACAGCAAGTCTGAATGTTTTCTTTCTCGAGTCCAATTACTACAATGCGAGCAATCGCTGCTCGATGACCTTTTGCACGACGAAACAAATTAGACGACACGACCTAGTTCTCCGTCTGGTGTCACAGAGTAATTCTTCGTTTCCTTCTATACTATTTTCTGCACTCGCGAAATGTCCACCAAAGAGGCAACCCATGCATGGCCTGTTTTCCGGCAACTACCGTATGTCATGGCTGAAGATCTACAAGAGTTTCTTAGCCCCTACAGGCTGAGCTCCAAGGAAAGAATGTCGATTCTGGATATTATACAGGACGCTCTTAGAAGCAGCTTCAACTGGCACTCTTCCACGCCATCGACAACGATGAATTCCATCCTTGCCATAATGGTATATTATTGGTCTATGAAAATCGGCGCCTGGGCCTTGCCCCCATGGTTGGTGAGTACGGCAGAAATTGATTTAGGACGAGAAACTCAGGTCGCCGTAAGACGAACTCACTTCGCTGCTGCTGCGGAAGCCTTCATATGTTGTGCCGGCCTCCCTTTTCGAAAGCATATTTGACAGGCTGGAAGGCAGGTGAAGCTGGCCTAATAGACATCCCTGACCTCCTCATACGAACATCCCCTTTCATGGCACACCCTGTTTTCAACACGCACCATTCGGAGACTGAAATTCTACGGTACATCTATCATTTGCAGTCGAAGGACTTGTCTCTAGTTCACTCTATGATCCCTCTTGGCCCTGTGCCGTGCCATGCCGCATTTGAAGTACCCCACCATGCTTCTCGACGAGCCTACCAACCATCTTGGTGTGGAGAACGTCCAAGGAGCTGCTCTGAGCTTATCAAGTTTGCGAAGCCATATCGAGGGCGCGCCACGGCACGCACACACAACATTCGCAGATGGCCAAGTCGCTCGCAGTTCTATTCCGTGACAAAGGGGCTACCAACTAGTCGCACACAAATTTGGAATGCCCCCTCCATCTAATACCCGGGGGATTCCGAAAAGAGAAGAGACACGAAGGGTACTGCTGTACAAGGCCACAAGGAATCCCGTTGTGTAAATAAGCAAAACTTCACACAGTACCCTCATAAATAATCAAGTAGGCTGAATAGTATGCTCATATACCTTTTTTTTGATCTCATTGGGAAAGAAATCTGCCCGGTGTAGATGCTCTTGTGCATTTGTAGATAGAGTAGAAATGTGCCGTTGAAAGAGGCACCCTCAAATGTCATATCTATACTCGTCTTAAACCCATGAAATTTGATTAGAGCGAACTATACCGAAAGTCAGATGAGAGAAGATAGTATGTGAAATGATTGATCTGGAATATTCAAAGAGAAAACTCATGAAAGAAGAGAGAAGAGAAAACCTAGTGTTTCCGAATTGTTAGAAAGCGTCCTTATCGTGAGTAGCCTAACCTATTTGTTGATCGAATTAAAGGTATCTAGAGCAGGCACAGACCGCACAGATGATGATACGTATTAATACCTAGGTTGGAATAGCACATAAACTACCTTTTCAGGTTGATGAGATAGAGCAGGCAAGACGTGTTCCACGGGGCTGCGGTGGTACCAAGGACGTTATCATACTTGTACACAGTTAAATATATTGGAGGCAAACTCGAGCATCGATCATCGTATTCGGAGCATATATACTGTATAGGCTAGAACGGCTAGAGCATTCTCGAGGCTATCATTCAATTGACAAATTGCCGAGAGCATATTACGAAGCCAAATTTGTAATACGAGCGTTAGAAGACATGTCGTCTTTCGAAATTCGTCTATAAAGCCCAAATACAAGAAACACACACCAAAAAACTTGATGTGGTGGTATAGGTCGCCCCTAAACTCCTGTACTTATGCAATGGTAGCTAGAGAACTGCTGCCCTGTAGGTGGTTGCCTCCTCCAACATGTCTCCTGCTGGAGAGCAACGTATGTATGTGGTTCATTTTGCCATCATGATTTGAGCTTATTGTCTTTGAGCACTTGAAGGTATTTAGCAAATGATTTCCTATCAGTCGAGGTGGTCATATTTCGTAGAAACTGCTCGCCATCAATCCCCAGTTCAGGAAAGAGGGTCGACTGTAGATGTTGTATGAAACTGGCTCCTGTTTTCAGGTAAATAGCTTGTTCTAGGCCAGCAATCTCATTCAATACTTGTTTAGTTTGAGCATCTGCCGATGGCCGGAACTGTGAGTTGGATAGAACCTGCCAACAGGCGGGGTGGAACCTCTCGATTAAAATTAATTGATCGAACCCGGGGATGACCGGAGACGGTGATCCGTGAGTTGCTGGATTTTCGGAGATGCTCGCCACATCCGGCCCGCCCCAGACGGTCGCCATTTTGGTCAGGAGACTAAAAGCGATTTTACTAGCTGGGATATTTCCGGAGCTTGGCTCGATCTCTGTAGCGAGGGCGAGGATAGAGCCAATCAATTCCTCGAAGAAGCCCTGATTAGCTTCAGAAATAAGCACGCCTCCTAGGTCATTGTTCAAGATGATGCCGAGGAATGTAAGGTACTCGCGTCTTAGTTCCGCGAGTTGTATCTCATCGTCTGTGCCGCTGATGGGTTCTCTAAGTCCTCCGAATACTCTTTGCAATAAAGGCGTCAGCAGAATGTTAAGCACGTCGAAGATCTCAGTCTTGAACCCAAAAACAACTTGGTCCAAGAGACGAAGAAACATGGCCATTTCGTCTTTCGAAGAACTTCGAGATAAAAGACCCTCAATCCACTGGGGAAGTTGTGGAAGCACGGCAGAGCCCAAAACTCCAAGCAGGCGTGAAAACGCGGCTCTGCACGCGGCCCGAATGTCGGAAGATGTGTTGAGTCCGTTGAGGGCAATCAAAATGGCTTCCGCAGCTCTCGCGAACTCATCCGACACAGCTTTGGGAGGTGGTGGTCGCTGGTTGGAGCTCTGAGCTCCGGGAGTCCAATCAGAAAAGCCATGTGCTAGCGTGCCTAAAGCCATGATGATGTGATGGACTTGGAGTATGGCTTGCGTATCTCCTGACTTCGCCTGCGGAAGATGTCGTTCCATGTCGGTAAATAATGGATCCATTACAGAGCGAGCGTACAGAGCCTGTTTGTCTGCCGGCGTACTAGCCGTGGATGATATACAACCAATCGCCTCAAACAAATACAGTTGGGAATTGAACACAGCATCTGCTGAATTATCGGTCTCATCTGAGGACATGTCGTCGTCTGCATCATCGTTGGGGACTTCCGCTTTGATAGGAAGTAAGTCGCTGATGGATTGAATGACCGTCTCGGCGACATTGCCAACTTGAGCCCTCAAATGCTTCACGAAGCGGAAGAATAGATACCAGGAGCGTGTGCGGATTCGAACGTGGTTGTGATGGATGAGGGTCACGAAACTCTCTAGAACCTGGCCAATCATGGAAGACCGTGCCTCAAAAAAGGCACTGTATCGGTGGCATATTTCCATGTACTGTAAAAGGATAGCCGGATGCGGGAAATTTGCAACGCCTACAATCAGGTTAGTATACTTGTGTTGCATGTGGACTAGCAGTATTCACCTGACTGTACCATCTTCGTCATCATCGCGGCCAGCCTTTCGTTTGCCTCAGGGGGTGGTCCAGCCTTTAAGCCCAGTCCCTGGCTGGGCATAGCAAGCTCGCCAAAGAGGTACATTTCGTGAAGGGCCAGGTCAAGATCCCTCCAATCCAACTGAGAGCCTTGCTCATCAAGTGATTGGAAGATTCTGGCGACAAGGTTTGATAAGACATCTATGTAAAGATTTGGATCCACAGCAGCCACACTTTTCTGTAACACCTGTAGTTTCTTACGAAGCTCCTGGAACTCAGCCTCATCTGTTTGCTCGTCTTCGGCACCCCAGGACGAGGTTTCATCGTAACGCATTTTCATGATGATGGCATTCAAGATCGGTGTGAGCATCTCGGAAAAGATACTAGGAAGCGAGTCTAATTTGCGGAAATACTGCAACAGATCGGTCAGAGATGGGATGACAGTGGAGCATACTTCATCGTATTCATCAGAGAAGAAGCGTAAGAGGAGGGGAACAAAGTCGCGAACTAATGATGTCGCCTTCATTTTGGTAGCATCATCTGTCGCACGGTCTTCTAGTACCCTCACAAGATCAGCCATGACCGTGTTCACGAGCTTGGCGACAGCTTCTGCTAGATCAGTATCATACAGAGATGTGCCTTTGTGGTCGTTGAGTGGGGGGCTGGCAATGAGTGTTGAGATGATTGCTCGTAGATCGAGAAAAGAGATCATCTCGGTCTTGTCCACTGGGCGCATCTTCTTTCCCACAATCTCATTGAAGGCGTCGATAGCTGCATCCCGAACTTTATCGGTAGCACCTGATGCATTCGTCCTTCCAATAAGCGGGAATATCTGCCCGAGCATCTCTTGGTTAATAATTAGTGAGATATCGATCCAGCTAACCCATTTCCCAAGAACTTTTAGTGTCATCTCGACAATGCCATCGTTCTGGTCGCGATATAGTCCAAAAAGATCCTGCCAGGACTGGGCTATCTTCCCAACATCTCTCTCTCGTAAAAGATCTTTTAACTCTGTGTGGACCCGGACTTGAGCGTCCTGGCGTGCAACCAGAACATCGGCGATCTCGTCGTGGATAGAACCAAGGAGACGCAGGTAGAGAATGACGGCTGCAGCATTGTCACGCTGTGAGCTACCGGGGGTAACAGTAAGAGCTAGGAAATCGTCGACAAAGCTTTCCCATCCTTCTCTGTACAGACTAACGAACAGAGTGGTGAGGATCTGGGTGAGCTTGTTCTGGAGACCGACTGAGTCGGGCTGGGATTGTTGACCTGCGGTGTAGTTGGCTCTGATGTATTCGAGGAGAACATCTCGGAGAGAGACTAGGCTCTGGGGCGTGAGAGCTTGAACGTGTATAATTTGGTTCACTATCTCGAGAGGAACCAGGCGGACGACTTCGGAGGGATGCTGTCGTCTGGTGAAGAGAGAAACGCAAGCCTGGCAAACCTGCCATGCTTGAGGATCATAACGCAGGCGGTCCAGATACTCAAAGGCTTGACCCTTGAGGTTGTTGTCAGAGGCAGGGTTCCAGGCAATCTCGATGGCGTTCTCGATCTGTTTGCAAAAGGGTTAGCCCGTACGGCAAGCCATGCAGAATATGCCCTGTCAATATGATGCGAACAACGATGCTACTGCCGGTGGTGACGTCGGGCGTCCATGCGATAGACAGACGATGGGACAGTTCGACGGCAGACTGCAGACGGCAAGCAGGAGGGTGGTGGGGCGGAGGGGAGATGATACCTGAGACTCCATGTTGCTGCTTGTATTCCGATGCTATGACAAAGAAGACACCGAGCTCATGGTCGGGACAAGCAGGGGGATGTGGCGGGCTGTGGCCAGCCGATTCTTGTTAGCCTTGTTGGTGCAGACCCGTCGACAATGATGGATGGCGGCGACAGCGATAACGATATGTTGTTATGTTGCTTGCTGCTTTACGTAGGTGGAGGACAAGGCTTCTTAGGATGACGACAGAAAATGGCAGGGCACACAGAATCACACAGACACACACAAATACACACAGCGCTTAGGAAAGGTGGCATGGAATCGTCACCCCACCTTGGTTTGTCGATAAAATGTTTCCTAGAGCGGTGAATGCTTTGCGCCAAGATTGCAATGCTGCCCGCATTGCCCCGCCATTGCCATCAAGACCATCAGGTAGGCTTTAGCATAGAACATTTAACGGGCACGAGTTCCCCACTTTCCGAACCCGTATCAACCCAACCAACCTGAGGTGAGTCCGGAAAAATCCCGGCCTTGGGTTCTGCAACCTTCAGTGCCTTACCTGCAGCCAATAAAAGTAGGTACTATTTATACCTACACGTACTTTAGGTAGGTATTACGCAGACAATTATCTTGTTGTCGCTGCCAATTGCACCAAGGACTTCAAATTCGAGGCTATTATAAATTCGAATCTGGATATCGTTGACTGGGTTGACAAAACTATATCTGCCATTGAAACAGGTATTAGCCTATATATCTCGATGTGTCCTCCAGCCCCAACAGATGAAATACTAGGACAACGTACAGGTCATCGGAATATTAGGGGAAATGGCCAGAGTACCATTGATCAAGTAAGTAGTTCAACATGTTGATACTTTGCGCGGGTGGCAGGCCTTGTTGTCATACAACCCCCAAAAGTCCGGTCGAATTAGCTCACAGAACGTCACATACAATGTGTCATATTTCAGAAATTGAATTGCTGCGACACTGCCATGGGTACCGTGCATTAATACACCAAGCCAGAGACTACATCCTCCATGAACAATGTTTCTCTAAATAGAAATAAAAATCGCTATGAATATTGGTATATGCTGTGATATGGTCGGTCTGGTGTCTGACGTATAACGTACGTACTCTTTAGGACGGAATCGGTAATACGGAGTCATATAGAGAGAGCAAGGACCATGGCGCATGAACGAACATCGCTTATGTTAGTATGAGGTATTTCGAGGATGCACAAAGCTGTAGACTCGAGGGTTGTCTGAGGATTAAGGGAAGAGAGTAGTCGGCCGGAAACCCGTAACTCAATCCGGGTCAGCAATCTTGGACTGTGCAAACCAAAAAAGCATGCCTTGAAGGGAGGTCGGACAGCGAACAAACATCATGGGACATGAAAGAATATGGAAGTTGTGTTACCAACATGGCTTTTTGTCTCGATTGTAGTTGCGGTCAGCGTGCCCCTTTTCTTTGCAGGAGCTGGGTAGAAGATGCGACGCCAGCCCATTCGGTTCCAGAGAGTCGGGTAGATAGAGCGAAGATGGTACGCAATTGTTAACAACTGCGCCTCGCCTGAGTCTTAAGTAATGTCGATCACCCCTCTCATAATTGGATACACTACCTGCCTGAGCCGTGTGTACTATGAAGGGTGTTTTGATTAAATGCGTGTTACACACTGTAGTTAGATGAATGTGTTGATCGGGATGCGAAACAGGTCGGGTGCCTCTGCATTTCTTAATTAGAATGTCTTGTTGTAATTAGGGCGGGAATAGCCACGCCTTCTATGAGGCTACAAGCGCGTGCCACTGTCGCAATACCGGGCAAGACATACTATTCATTCTACTTTGCACGACTTCGCAGAGACGTCATCATCCTAATTACCTATCGCCATAGCCTACCCAGAAGTTTCTATTCATACCTATTTGTCCCGAGGCAGCCGTTGAGATTTTGGCAACACCGAATCTTACACTAATAAGTCTCTATATGATTGGTGTATGCTTTAATGATTAAACGCCACAAGCTTGAGTTTCGGAGATGGCAAGCAGCCCCTCCACAGCTTAATTGCAGGACAGCGCTAACCCCAGTTATTGCGATCCCGCACCAAGACAGGACAAGCAGGTCCACACAAGAGCTGGGTTGACCATACCGTTATAGGCCTGGATGAGCTTTTCCGGATTTCCAAGCACGGCAGTTAAAAGTCATGACAGGTGAATTCAAAGTCGACTAAATCATCTGGTGTGGCCAGACGGCCCTTTTCAGGAACCTGCCCAGTAAGCTCTTACCAGATTTCTCCAGGTTAAAGACCATGGCAGCGGTTCACTTACTTATTTCCCAACTGAGCTAAGCCAACTAAGTAGGTATCATAGTGAGAACGAGAAGGTATCCAATGGGGGCAAAAACACGGTCAAGCCTTCATTAACACTTTGGCTGAACTGGTTTACTTCTTGTAAAAAAGGGTGGTGCAGTTGGAAATGCAAGGAACAAAGCGTTCCTGCATTAGCGCGAGATTCCTTTATAGTACGCTAACGGGGGGTGGCTGTGATCGGCTCAACTCAGCGCACACCCTTACACACCACCTACAAAGCAACAATAATCTGTGGAATTGCAACATCCAGTTATTAGCAATCCGACGCAGCTCTATCGCTTACGAAAGATCTATGTAACTTATGTAGCGAACGATAATCATAAGAGTAATAGCATCAAGCCGTCCCAATAAGTATTGAGTAATTATCTAAAGATGAAGAGACGTTGCTCCTGTTGTCAAATTCTTGGTTCTCGTGGGGAAACTAATATATGGCTAGCTCATATACTACAGCACTATCAAATGTATAATAGATAGTGAAACACTGTAAGTAATCTAGCTTGACTATTGTAATGGATGTCTTCGTGGATTAGTTCTTCGGAATAGTTGAACATTATTTCGTCAATTTCCTTAGTTGATTTCGTGAAACGAAAACAAAAAGGAACTTAAGCTTACTACGTAAATCAATGTCTTAGAATTTTTTGTTTCACAAATTTCATTTAGGTCCGAAACAACAGCAATATCATCATTATAGATTGCAAAAACTAACAAGTCATGAATCATTTTACCGGGTTCAATCTATTAGAATCTGCAAACTTACCGTCAAAGCCCGCACGAGCCAGGCTCTTTGGGAGTGTTAGTACTTTACATCCTGGTCACTGGTGCTGAGCTGTTTACATGGAGCATTTCATTGGCTAGTTCATTTCGGTCCATCAGGATCTGCTTGTTTATGCGGAGAATAACAGTTGCACACCCCCTTACTGACATCCTTACCGCATTTGCCAATGAAAGCTTAATATCGCATGCAGCCCTCTCCCCACACCAAATTAACGTCCATCGTTGGACCGAGATGGTTCCATTCAACGGCATGACCAGCATGGACGCGCTTGGCCTTCAAGTGAGGCGTGCCAATCAGCAAGGATACATCTGCTCTAAGCCCTCCCTCCTTCGTCGGGTCTTTGACGCCTGCTGGGCCATTCAGTACACAGGCCCTTGAATCTTTGTGGGTACCAAAGACTGGAGGCAACAAACAAGCACTTGTGGACAATGAATCTCGTGATGGGAGAGGGCGATCTATTCTAGACAGACCCATTTACTATGTTAGTAGTTCTCTTTGATGTGGATCAACCGGGCAAGTTAGTAGCACGGCCCCATAATGGCACGCAATCAACCTCCACCGCCCTTCACAACTTGACAAGCATAAGTGCCTCCCCCCTGAACCTAGGGAATAGCCCAATCTGTCTAATTTCCCAATAGCGTAATAGTCTTACTGGGGGGGTTTTCGGTGAGGGATCGTCCCTCCTATTCTTTGTCCAGAGAGCCTATTAATACCTGACATCCTCATGGCCTTGGTGTGTCTCTTCTTTCTTCTTTCCTCTTCAGCCCAACAGCCAATTTGCAACATCTGCTCAACACTTTGACTTCGGTCGTCCACTCTTTTTTACAACGCTCTAAAGCTTTACGCTTCACCCACACTCTTTCACCAAACCAGCTACTTGTCGTTTCACCAAACGTACAAAACAAATATCATTCAAGATGCGTTACTCTGCTGTCGCTCTCTTCGCCGGCGCCGCCCTGGCCACCAGCACCGTCTACTCCACGGATGTTGTCACCATCACCTCGTGCGGCCCCGAAGTGACCAACTGCCCTGCTAGCTCTGGCGCTTCTTACCCTACCCAGGGTGGTTACCCCGTCGAGTCTTCTTACTCCGCTGCCGAGACCACCACCACCAGCGAGGCTGCTCCTACCACCAGCTCCACCTGCACTGAGGAGAGCTCTGTCGCCACTCCCACCGGCTACCCCGTCCAGACTCCCTCCGGCTCTGGATCCGGATACCCCTCCGGAACCCCCTCTGGAACTCCTTCGCAGACTCCCGAGTCTTACCCCACTGGCTCTTACCCCGTCGGTGGTGGCAGCAGCTACAGCTCTGCCGCCACCTCTGCTGTCTCCTCCCCCAGCAGCTACCCCGTCGGCGGTGGCAGCGGCAGCAGCAGCTACAGCTCCGGACCCTCTGGCTCCGCCTCTTACCCTGTTGCCTCTTCCTCGTCCGCCTCGTCGGCTCCCTACCCGACTACACTGGTCAGCTCTTCTGCTCCGGCCTACCCTACCACCTCGGTGATCCCCGTCACCTACACCACCTGCATCCCCACCACTCTGGTCAGCTACTCTACCGTGACCTACGCTCCCAGCAGCAGCCCTTCGGCCACCCTCCCCGGTAACCCCGGCAGCTACCCCGTTCCCACCAACGCTCCCACTGGTGGTTACACTGTCACCCCTTACCCCACTAGCACTCCCATCCCCACCGGTGGCGCTGCTACCCTGGGTGGCTCTGCCTTCCTCGCCGCTGCCGCCGGTATCGCCGCTGTTCTCTTCGCTTAAGCGCACCAAGCAAGCACAATTGCTGAATTCCCTTGTTGATAATGACCTCTTTGTTTTGTGAACAAGCCCGGGAAGGGGCGCCATGGCAGCTAATGATATCCGGGCCACACCCAGCACACCCAAGCGGTGTCTGAGAGAACCCAATCTTTGTATTTAGAATTTCTAATTGTAATTAGACGGCTTTGTTTTTGGGATGTCTTGTTTTTCGCAATTTACTATTGCCTGAATCAGTTGTCCCAAATTCGCCATGTATTTACAAGCTGGTAGAAATCGAAAACCTTGAAACCTATCTCTACTTTTGCCGTAATTATCTCAATGTGTGGTGAATGTTTATTGTGATAAGCTGATCCTCAAAAGTAGTGTGTTTCAGACCCTAGCTCAGTACGACGCCTCGTGCGTGTTTCCCCCCGGAAATCGCGTGGAAACGTTTCTTGCTTTCCCCTGTCGATCATCTCTTAGCCTCGGCGCCACGCCCCTCTCGCGCAGGGACTAATTTCCGCCTAAACCCCTCCACTTTCAACGGGCATGTGCGCGTCTTTTTGTCCTCCCCTCATGACTCGCCCTCTAGAATTGCACTTATTTGCGGTCCAGCTCCATCGATGACCGAAGAATAAAGAGGAACGGCTAGATCGGCCGCCGATGAAGTGGCTGTGCATGGTAGTTGCGTTGGCACCAAAATTGTTTTTTGTTTTTTCCTATAATCCCTCAAAGTGTGCACTAAGACTAATTACTAGTAAAGAACATCAAGATGTAACAATGGTAACTTCTTTTGGAAGTTGTATAACTACGCAGGCGCTTAGAGAAGCACACGACCACTTATATTAGTTTTGATGGTCAACTGAAGAAAGTCTTCATGACCACTTATAACGAGGATTCTAGGGCAGAAACTCATCAATGGCGTCAGATCCTAGTCCACGCGTGTAATCTCAATCCCGAATTTCAGATCGGCCGGTAGCCCAAATCAGTATCCAAGCATGCCAACATATATGCTGTAGTTAGTTTAGTTCGTTCCTCAACCTCTTTGTTACTACGGATAAATACGCCAAATTGATGACGCATGTATGACTTTCTCACAGCAAGATTTCTTAGTCACTAGTACATATATCACTTGAAGCGATGGGCTTTGTACGTGCATTGGCCAGTATCATTATACAGATTATTGAAACCCCTTAGCCAAACAATCACGCTCTCTTCCGCGGGGTATGCATCTGGACATGTCGCTCGATTAAGTCTATGACAGTGAGGTGGTTGAACTCCTGTGCCAGCTGCAGAGCCGTTCGCCCCAAGTAATCCTCGGCCTGGAGATCAGCGCCGCCCTTCACCAATATGTCAACGCAGTCCCTGCGGCCTCGCGCGGCAGCAAGATGTAGCGGCGTCTGCTTGAGGATGTCGGGAGCGTCGGCTTCAGATTGATGGGCCAAAAGAGCTTTTACCATTTCACAGTCGTCGTTTTCGACGGCGAAATGTAAAGCTGTCCAATCCGCCTTCCGGGAAGAAGAATACTTGGTAGGCGGTTGCCATCGTTCGTTTACCCCGTATCCTGCAGCAATCAAACGGAGCGCTATCTGTTGTCTCCCGAGCGCGACGGCTTCGAGAAGTACCGCGCCGTCCTTCCTTCCACCATATCGTGTTAGTAAATCGGTGGTTGTCTTATTCCCCATAGCAACGGCAATATTTAACGCAGTTGAAATACCACCAAGCCCAATCTGCTTCTCGAGCAGCAGATGAACCACTTCCACGTGTCCCGCGGAAACGGCCAGGTATAGGAAACGATCCCCTGTAGCGACTGTGGTGGCGTTCTCGATCAAGGACTTCACTTTTTCCACAGAGCCGTTTCCGCAGGCAGTAGCAAGGCAATCGGAGCCAGCCTGTGCTCTGACAGCCCTTTCGATTGAGGTAGAAGGGGACTCTATTACGAGTCCCATTGCTTCGTGGTGCCCGAAAAACGCCGCCCCTGTAAAGGCACCAGCTGCAGCTTCATGATCTCCAGGGTATAGTTTCGCCAGCTTTTTTATGAGTGCTGCGTCATCATTCGCCACTGCGTATCTTAGCAGCCCCAAGAAACCCCCTTGTTCAGAGAAAGTTTGCCTGTTGTTTCCCGTAGAGGATGCAATGCAGTTGGCGACGTCCATGCGTCCTGTTGCTATTGCGTACCAGAAAGGGTTGACTTTACCCATATATACGGGTAAGGCCCTGTCGATCATATCGTATGGATTCCGGTAAAAATATTCTACTAGCTCGAGCCACCTAAACTCGCAAGCAAGCCATATTGGGCTTGAGGGTAGTTTGACTCCTATGGTGCCAAAGCGATACCGGGTGTTCGTGTACGGCAGCCTTGCGAGGTGACGCCATGCATGAAAACTGGATGCCACTGCATAGGAGCACGCTGGATGTCCTGATGTT
Source organism: Xylaria sp. Z34 (assembly GCA_037356055.1). Taxonomy (NCBI): domain Eukaryota; kingdom Fungi; phylum Ascomycota; class Sordariomycetes; order Xylariales; family Xylariaceae; genus Xylaria; species Xylaria sp. Z34. The sequence goes on along the minus strand of JBAWJW010000074.1, from coordinate 166,542 downwards.
GCTTCTGAGATAGACTCAACCGGTTGCAGCGCGAATGTTTTCAGAAGATCACGGAGTGCCGGCTTCAGTCGTAAAGATCTCGCAGCATTAACATGATACACCATCCAAGTGATAACGTAGTTACTAGGAACGCCACCCCCGATATCAGAGGATATTACTGCAATAACTGCAATGATAATTGGCGGATAGAGATGCGCTAAGATGTCTCTCCCGTAGTCCATTGCCCAAGAAGCCGGGAAAACTTCACCTTCTGACTCAGAGCCACTCTCTTCACTGACTCTATCTTTAGCATTGAAGCACGCGAGTCTCTTAATTCTCTTCCGGGCTATTTGGCCCGGATCTAGAGCTTGGTTCAGAAACCGTAGGCAGGCCCGTGCAAGAGCAGCATGGCCCTCTTCTGGCGAATAAACCTCGATCTGCCGGTTGCCAAGCTTTTCGAAGAATTCTCGAACAGATAAATGCGCGAATTCAAATGATTTTTCTCGCAAAACAACCAGATTAGCGCAGACATCTAGAACCTCGACCGCAGTGAATTTGGTGCTCGACTCCGTAGCCAGCGCGATCGATGCAAGGGCGGCGAAGCCGTCGAGTGACATTGGCTCCTGAGCGTACAGGAGCCATTGAAATGTGAAGGTCGCGAGTGCCAGAGCATTGTCACCAGAATCTATTATTTCTTGGTAAATCTCTCGGTATGAAGCCTCGAGCGTCGTAGGTAATGCGCCCAAGCGAGTGCTTACGTCTGCAGCTACCTTGAGGGGACGCAAGGACTGAATTTGCAGATCAACCCATCGGAACCTAGATAGATAGCAGCACGGAATTAGCTGGCCGAATTGTTTTCTTTCCTAGGAGTGGGATCTGACTCACATTCCTTTGGCACCATCATTGAGTGTTTCGATAATGACGGCACGCAGACTCGGGTGGAGATTGCCACGGAGGAGCTTTGCCTCAGCGAGTTTCTTGTCACTTGAGACATTAGCTACATTCCTTCCTTGCCGATACCAACTCACATAAAAGATGATATATCTTCGGCATTGTCGTTTGCTCCTATATAGATGTTTGGAGCGCCGGCTAAGCTCAGTGAGATATCATAATTGCTCCTACTCGAAATAAAGATCCGAACCAGTGCGGTCGACTGCTGGATAAGATTGCTTAGCGCGTCTAGAAGTTCCTGTCGACTTTCTTGGTTGAGTTCGTCGAGTGCGTCAAGCACCAGAGCGACCGCAGGATATTCATCAAATAATTTAAGGAGAACTTCCACGCTCTCGTCTGTCATCAGCGCTAGGTCCTCGGATTCCCCAGCTCCTCCTTCGATAGCATCTCGGTAGCACTTCGCGACTGGTCCAAGCATCGGCTGCCTGGGACCAACGCTGGCTAGCTGCCGCACGAGACTTCTGAGGATCTTATCACACTGTGCTCGTTCGGGCTCAGCCGGGTTCCTCGTACAGTAGAAATATGCTACATGCTCATGGCCCAGCAGCTCATCTATGACTAGGGACGTGAGTTTGGTTTTTCCGGATCCTGGTATACCATGTAACCATAAAACGGATGGGGAACTACTCCTTCTCCATTCCTTGAATTCTTGTTTCTTTAGAAACCACTTGCCAGACCCTTCAACTCTACCATTTCTTTCTTCTTTATGGTGAGTACCATGGGGTATCTTAGAGACAGCATTGAGGATTCTGAGTCGGTCTTCTCGTCCTAACCCGTCATTAATTTCTTGCAACCTACTATCAATGCGGTCGATCGGTTGCTGTAGCTGCTCGAAGGCAGTTCTCAACCAAATCGACTCGCTCTCATTTCGAGCATATATATCACCGAGTTGTTTTTGTATGACCTCGATTAAGTTAAGGCCTTCTCCTATATTTGCGGCTTGGGCGACGCCTGCAAGGCGTCCGAAAGTTTCCAGGGCATGATTTATAGGTGAGTATTTTGTTTGAAAATCTTCTTGGGACTGCCCAATGCTTTTGAGAATCCGCTTCCCTGTGCTAAGTTTAAAATACTGTATGACGTCTGCGAGATACCGTAAGATCGCGGCGTAGAGATTGATTACTGATTCAGTGAGTTGTGTTGATAGTTTAGGACTACAAGATGTGCAAAGCAAATGTCATTACTTATATCCCAGCAGGTCCAAGGTAAAAATATGCACATACATTTTCGACTCTCTCCCATTGAGATAGACGGACTCGATAATACAACACTGCGCCATGATACTTGCCAAATTCTCCACGGAGACTATAACGTAACCGAAAACCTCAAGATCGTTGATGCCGGTCTGCATGATCAGTCTCATGGCAGCCCAGGGCAATGCCGAATGCCTGGAATCGTACTGTATCGCAATGTCGCCAATCGCCTTTACGGAAGATATAAAGTTAGCATATAAACAGTCCGGATGAAAGGAAGAGAAGGGGTTTAAGTACTATCAGTTTCTTGACCCACACAGAGATTTTCTCGAGGATGTCGCGGATGTATATAGTACGACTATCTACAACGATTTTCCATCTCTTTCTAAGACAATCCTCCTTCTGTTTGCCGACAGCGGCCAAGACATCATCGAGAACTTTAAGGGGTGTATTCGTCGGTTTATCTACGGCGTTAAAGTGCTCTTGATCCTCCTTTTTTAATCTTTGCAGCGCCTGTTCCCATTTGCTTCCAGTCTGGCTTGTCGAGGCGTCGTTTGTACCTAAGGTTTGCGCAGTTGGTAGTACCAGATTGGGATATGAGATATGTGGTTTTGCTTCTCGGGTATTGTTCATGGTGGTTTTAAAGCTACTTCTCTGCAATACAAGAGAATCGGTCTTTATCTTCCGATTTGAGCTCTGGATATCATAGACATAGGTTGGGGAGAGCGTGAAAAGAGGCAAGTGAGGAAGGTACATTAGTGTCTTGCTAGTCTGCCTTGCTGACATGGATTGATGCAAGATTTCACAGCCACGATACTACCTAATGATACCATCGCCGATGACGAGCCATCGATCACTGACATATGTATCTTACCAACAGGTGCTCTCAGCTAAGGCTAATCAGCGGCTAAATACGTAGAGCTCGTTTAAATGAGAAAGAGTAATTATCGAATGATGCCAGGCGACTCAGCTCGACTTGCAGTGGAACCCGGCAAGGACACAGATCAATGAGGAGGCGCGCTCAGCAGACAACTTACGCCTTCTGCTCGATCAACACCATGCCCTTCCGAGTGAATAAAAATTCGAAGCTGCACATCTAAGATGTGTGAGAACTTATTGAACTCTACCAATAGCCTCACGAGAGGAACATGCGACTACAGTCGGTTGGCTGTCTTGTGTCTTGTGCCACAGCACAAATATACTCGCAATGGGAAGAAAGATTAGAAGTCGTCTTAATATTGAGACGGAATCCGAGATTAATAGATGGTTCTCTATTCATGTGTTTGTATCCTGTTCTTGTGTTCCAATACCGTTATTATTCGTTTAATCCCCGTCTCCACATCATCAACGCCTTATCCCCGCTCCATTTTAAAGATAGTCACGCGAATGGCAGGCTTACAATGGTTTGGGGAGAATGAGCAGAAAGCTTCGCTTGCATAATGCTAGGTTGCGGTGGGGGTCCCTCTCAAGACTTCAGCGCTTCAGATTTTACGTTGGATCGGATTAACAAAATCATCTCCTATGCGTGGTACCAACGAGACCAGATAGGCGAGATGAGAAGCACGGCTGCTTAGGACCAAAACTGGCGAGCTGCCCTAGTTGTTTTGTCTTACAAATCAAGAAAAGAAGCTGTTTAATAGAAAGTTCAATACGAGTTCAGTGTCTCAGTTATCCAACGGCTCATGAGGAATTCGACACAGAGAGTCTTTAACCTAGATAAAACTAGTAGCATAGTGATCGGAATCTTATAGTGAAGTTGTCGTCCAAATACCCAACACTAATAGATAGATATCCTTACATTCAACGCGCCTATGGATACAAAGCAGAAAGATATGTAAATTTTGCACAGAGATTTTGGTGTAAGCCCGTGAAACGAGAGACCTTCTACCTGCTAAGAGTACAGAAAAGGCAAGTTTCACCAAGTATCAACATCATAAATCCAGAATATCGGTAGCGCCCGTGAGCACCTTGAGCCGATATTTTTTTCGCTCTGAGATCACCATCCAATGGCTCGTCAAGCTTCTAAAGAGTATCGTCAAGTTCATTTTCTACCAATGCGTTAGTGAATGTGTGTTATTGCTGAGACATGTAACTATATATACGTACCATCCAGTCGAGCGAGAGCGGCTTTTGTTGGAGGAAAGTTTACGATTGGAGCATTGGTTATGATTGCGTGAAGCGGAGTCAGCGGCGCGTCATGGTCGAGAATGCGGATGTTGATTATTCGCGCAACTTTGTTACACTCCCTAGTGAAAACAATAAGTATGAAAAACCGCAAGTATAAAATAATAAGTGGGAGCATGAGTAGCTTACATGGCCCGCTCACGCGTTGATATCCCGCCTATTTTTGTTACGACGCGCCGCATTGCTGCCATTATATATTTGTTGTTGTTAGGGGTGGGTAGATTGCTGGCTAGCACATTCTGGGTGGCGATATCTCTGCTACGAGCAACAGGTATACAGAAGGAGTCGGACTCCTGGTGTTTTATGTTGCCATCTTTCTCGGAAAAATGAAACCGAGCTGCTGGCTGATGCAGCTCGATCCATGCTACGTTATATATAAAGAAAAACAAATAAGGAAGTAAGAAAGGTATGTGTTGCCTCGCTATAATTAGTTTAGTTCAGTATAATCTAAGTACGATGAATACGATAGAGATGAATGTAAGTGTATAATGGATTGTATAAGCTTTATTTATATTGCGACGAGGCGGATAATCCCCCCGTCGGAACAACGAAACATAACACAATACAAACATTGGTCTATCTTACAAAGGGAGAGCAGTGTGTCTTCGTCATGATTGGTACTTATTGATAGGAAACCTAGCTTACAGTTGCTCTAGTGACACGCTCTCTACCAGCACCCCTTCCTGAAACTTCATCGAAAATCTTACGAGGCTTGTTTACGATTCTTTGATATCATTGAAGTGTTCTTGATCCTCCCTTCTTATTCTCTATAGCGACTACTCCTATTTATCCCTGGTCTAGCTTGTTGAAGCACTGTTTGATTATGGCCTCGAGGTTACTTCCCGATCAGAAGCTGTTCCTTGCTGGGTTCAAGTGGAAACAGGCAGTCTGAAAGATTGGTAGGTCCATTGATGGCTTGTTGACTTGTGTTACGCAATGAGGTGTGGAATTTCACACCCACGACACACTACCTGCTCATAATATTTTATGGGTAAGAAAATACATAAAGTTCCCAATCGTGAGAGTATATTTATGTTGAGATACGGATTTGCCTTGCACGTACTGTAACCAATTTTTATTGATGCTTCCATAAAAGGCTCTTCAAGGAAACTAGGCGCCCAAGAAGTGTGTAAAGCACATGCGACTAACTTAAATACCGTAGATACTGGACTCAACAAGTCCTACAATAAGATGGTATAAGTAGCAATACATGTTTGGATGTTCATAGGGATGAAACTATAAATAGTAGACCTCACTGTGCAAAATCATAGGTACACAGGAAGACTAGATGTTTTTAAGCTGACATATAATGCGAGGTTGGAATCCAGGGAGAACGAAGAGAAACCCTCGCCTACTTAAGAAACAACAAAGAATCGCAGCACATCTTCAATGGAAAGATACGTCCAGTTCTTAAGGTGCGTGGTATCACTTCGGTCACTATAGTGCGACTTGGTTTACCTTCCATGTATCGGAAAGACAGATTGCTCATTTATGAGTCGTGCCGTCTAGAAGCGTGGTACGACCCCAACACCATCCGAACACGGGACAATGGGAAGGAGATAGATGCTCCAACAAATACCACTTCCCGAAAAGGGCGAGGAGGTTGACCATGGATAAAAAGAGGTAGTAATCGATTATTCTTCCTCGTAAATTCAGGATTCTCATAATCCGGTATGATTTCATATGAAACCACATGAAAGTAATAATAACCTCGTCTTCACACTAAACAAGACTAGGTAGGTAAAGCAGCAAGCACCAGGACGAAAAGGTCCCTCCAATTCAAATAAATGACAGATATGTTCAAATAGGTATATAATTTAATATTTAATGGAAAGAGATACTGTCTCGAATCCAGTGATCGCATGAGGATTGCTCCATTCCAGCTCTACATGTTCACCGAATCCTATACTTGACCGTCCAAGTCTTCTCCTCCCGAAAAGAGAATATAGAACCGAGGCCCAAAGGAGGGGAAAGATAGATTTCCCTATCTTACCGCCCATGGCATTTTCAGCAATGTCGATCCTCCGACCCGCAACGCGGCCAGGGCGCGGAGGCCGAAAAAAAAAAAAACGGTTGAGGCCCAAGGGTCTCCTGCCTCTTTTAGGCATTTATGCAGGGACCTGCGGAGACACGGAAAACCTAAGTCGCGCATCTTCTGCCCCCCCCTTTCTCCATCCATGGATCTATCCGTTCCTTATCTTGCTTCCCCTCTAATACACGAAAAAAAGAAGAGGAAAAAAAAACCTTGCGGCCTTATACTCTTTTTTTGCCCGATCTCGCTTTGCTCTGCCGTCCCCGCATTGAACTGGCGCGAAGAAAAACATCGCGGCTCCGCACAAATGCAGGACAAAATTTTGTGCGTAATCTAGCATACGCTAGATCAATCGCAGGCAAAGAGGAAAGAGGCAGGAAAGTTGCTAATTCGCTCATATCGTACCGCTTCTTTGATGATGTGGCCACTCCACGTGAAAGATATCCCTATAGCGCCCAGTAAATGCCATTGATACCGCCCTCATGCGCGCTTCAAAAAGAATGAATGTCTTTCTAGAAGACATTGCTGGTATAGATGACCATCTAGGTCTGTCGCTGGAAACCGGAAAGAAAAGGATCAAAGACGCCTTTGTAAAGTATATCTATGTTGTTGAAAGTTGAATATCCAAACAGGGGTATCAAACGCTATGAAACTGCATAAGTGAATGACAAATGATGTGTTCGGACAGTATAGACATGGGCACTCCTCAATGCGCCGGAAGCACTAAGGACAAATGAAATGCACCAATGGATAACGGGCTAAAGCTTCTTTTAGCGAATGGGAATTGACATTCGAAAGGAACGTATTGTGCGCCATTCGAAACCCTATGCGCTTTGATCGACAGAATGCCTATATCGACGATAAACTAGGATGCGCCATGCTCCACCTGCATATGTGCTTCTGACGTGGACACGTCCACCAACGCATCCCGAACATACGTTACTTTGAGCAAGCGCGAGTCCACCGCAAAAACTTATTGGTAAGTGGAAAACCCAACGCGTTTAGGGTTATAGAATTCGACGACAAATGTAAAGATTCTTGTGGACCCGTACAGCTTAGCGAGTCTTCAAATTATTGTATACTGACCAGCAAGTGGAACAAGTAGTTTGAATTTCTCTCGGTAACCGGCACTAGCTCATATGAAATGCGCTCGAGCGAAGTGTTCCAGAACGATTTTGTGGATCGGAGAAAGATTGCGAGATCGGATCCTAGGTGTTGTTGAGTAATGTATGGGGCGGGATTCGCTCGTCCTACACTAACTTGTGGACCCTTGGCTGAGACTTTGTCCACATCTAAGGAATTGTCGTTTCGAATTTGTTGACTAGCATGATACGATTCAAGGCCCATTGGTCTAATTTCTCTTTTCTCTTCAAAGGAAAAAAAAAGAGAAGTGCCTATGATTCGTATGTCGAATTGCGCGTCGTGTAGAGCTGTTTGCTTAAGCCGTACTATTCATATAACTGTTGGGTGCCAGTACGTAATCGTGACGTTAAACTAGCACGTGAGCGGCAAAACGCAGGCGGATATGAGCCGCCTTGGTAGGTGATTAGTCGTCTTGCAACGCCGACATCCATCGAACGGGTACGCCACCGGGCCCGATCTCGTATGGCTTTGTCACGGCTTTCCTTGGTGGTAGCAGCCAGCGAGCATGGCCCTCGCGTTGATCATCCAACTTTCCACTCTTTCGCATGAGATGCTCCATCACCGCGATGCGGATGAAATCGGGGTTTTCGCGCATCTCCCTTTGACGCGGACCTGGCGGAAATAAAACCACTGTAGAATTTTTACTCGAATTTGAGGCTTGAGCGGCTTGCCGGGCCGTTCTAGGAACTCCTCTTGAACGTTGCACTTTGTATGTTTGCATTTGAATTGACGCTGTGTAGCCGCGAATAGGTGTAGCGCCTCGGGCCTCGGGTCGAATATTGCTGGTGGGGTTAAGATACCGCCGTATGGCCTCACTGGGTTCTTCTTCCAGCACGGGCGGCCTCCTCTCGTCGGTGAACGGAACCCTAGGGTCGATGGTGAGAATCGACCTTGTGAGAAAGTCATCGGGCGGAATTGAAGAAGCAGTGAATGTAGATAGAGACCGGGCCGCGGACCGCAATGCACGGAGCGATGCCGTCAAGTTCGACTTGAAAACAGCCTTGAATGGTAGAATAACTTGTGTCTGCTTGTCGGCTATTATGTCAGGCTTGGCGCTGAAGTCCAGTCGGTCATTTTCGAGAGAAATCTTTGATAATGGGTCTTCCGGCTGCTCTCCAGGTGGCGAGGTTACTGGCTCCAGAGACCGCCGCGGAGAACGTATCCTTCCGCCTCGAGGTGTAATAGGAAAGTCCAGTGACGGGATAAGGCTGGGCGATATAGAATCTCCCAACGACGGCAGGCTATCGAAAGAAGCCGTACGTGTAGAAAAGGGAGACGCAAACCCGCTATCGCTTTGTGGCAGCGCATCTTGCTCCTCGAGTTCATCCGGAGGGGTGAGTAAAAAGTCCAAGGGACTGCGCTCGAACGATGGCAAACTTAGATCTTCCCCTAGGTCAAACCGGAACTCCTGACTAAGATCCTTTTCTGACACTCGCGATCGCGGTACGATAGAGTCTACTGTCATTCGGGGATCTTTCACATCTTTTTGGCGCAAACTCCTTCTCCTCTTTGGCGGTGGAATATTGGTGATGGCCAGCAGAGCAGCCACCGCGGGTGGTACAGCATCGGGCGAATGAGTATCTCTCGCTCTACGGGCAGAGGAGGATCGCAACCGGTTGCTAGGCTTTTGGGAGTGGTGCCTTTGTTTAATAGGGATCTGTACGGCGCTCGAAGGTGTGATCGGTCGCGGGGCTGTATTCGCCATAGTGGTCGGTGGTGGACCGTTCGTCAGGAGAGGACTACCTGATCGTGATAACGTGCTTTTTGTGACCGTTAATTTTGTTGTAATGTCAAGGTTTATATCCAAAGATTGGTCTGAGGCGAGCAAGCCAGCTGAAATGTCATTCTTACTGAGAGGGGAGGGGCGCGAGTATGTAGTCGACGACGTAGGTACAGAAGTTGGTGGTCGAGATTGTGTAAATGAAGGTGAGGGCCTGCGTGTATGGAGAAATGACCTTGGGGTGATCATGATAATAATAATTGTAATACCCGGGTCAAAACGACCGGGCCTACAAAGAAAGGGACCCCGAATTACCCAACTGGGTCACTAGTGTAGTCAATTAAGTGCTGCGTTTCGGTATGTAACAAACACCGTGGAACCCGGCCGGCTCCAACACCGCGAAGCTGAGACTGGGGGTGTATGCTAGAATAGGCAAGCGGATATGATGTATGGATCGCTGGCCGCTTTCTTGCTGCAGGGTGCAAACTGTATCCATCGGTGGGCCAACATGCCATGAGGCCCAATCGAAAGCAATATGGCTAATCGTGCGCTCTGGGGGAATAAGTCGGTTGTTGCGAAAACGAGTCGCAATGACAACAACCAGACAACCACTTGATGCGCTCTCCTTTGGATTCTTATCCTGTTGTGCTCCCCGTGGTCTTTCTACCCGGTAGGGCTTAGTTAGAAGGACTGATGCAAGGACGCGGACGGTGCTGTGGTGTAATGCGTTTCTGGTGGTGCGACCGGGTTCGCCAGGGGGTCTGCTGGAGATTCTCGTACGTAAGAGCCTAGAATTTATGGCAACGTGGACACACTGCAAGTCACGATCCCAGCGAATTGGGTGAGGCTGATGGTGACGTCGACTGCCCACAAGAAAGTAGGCAGTGTCTCTGATTCGCTTCTGTCCGTCTTCCAAGCCGGTGGTACGGGGGATGGAAGGACAAAAAAGATGATAAATATCCGAGATGCGTGTCTGATCTTTGAGGAAGGAAGTAGATTAAAGCTGGGTGTTTTATCGATCGGTGCCTAATAATAGACAGACAGATTTACTACTCGGGCGTCAAGATTCTGGCACGATAAAAAGGCCAGGTACTGTACTGCTATATTCGATGCGGGTGGCAACCGACAGCGACTCGTGCTCTGCGAGAACAAACAACTTCACTAAGAATCGACGAGTAGGACAAGTAGGACAAGTAGGCATGGTTTCATTATCTAGCAAACAATGCGCTGGCAATCGCTTAGTATTTAGAAATGGGTCTGATGATGATATCAAGCGAGATAGATACCAATGATACCAAGCAACGATTAATCATGATGGCGGGATCAGCGGAACCTGATCAGCCAAGCCCAAGCCCTGTTATGCTGTGGTACCTTCTGCATCGTGTTACAGCAACCACGACTTGGTACTTTGTCATGCGTGCCTTTGGATTGGTGGTGCTCCTCGTCCCACCACTGTAGATAACGCAGCCTGCCTCTTTAGGCCAAGATGGGAGAACCCCAGGCAGACCTGGAACTTGGAGGGGTGGGCTTACCTGATCGGGCAATTAGGCGCTGCTTTAAACATGCAGTCCGCGAATGTAGGTACGGAGCGGCATAGTTTATCAACCTACCTTATCAACGTTGAAATCTGGGGAATCCGAGAATCTGAGGTATTAATATACCGGTAGGTATTCAGCGAATGCTACGACATGCAATAGAATTACCACTATTACACCGGGCTTCCTTTTTCGTGTGATGCTAAAGTTTGCTCGCACGACCTGTCTTCTTGCCGATAAGGTGTCCTGCGAATAACAAGACCCCTATTTTTCCCTGCTATTCTATGATTGGCGGCCAGCGAGCAAGTACACGTGTAATATGTAGTAAGATGAGCGAAGTGATCGATTCCTCCCGTTCTCTCTCATAAGCTTCCTAATTCACCCCATCGCAGGACCCCTCATCGCTACGCTGCTACAGTTTTCATGTATTGTACCTAAACTAGCAATGATCAAAGAATGTGACAAGTTATAGTCTCCTTGGACAATCACTAGTGTAAGTATTAGCACATTGTGGGGGAACAAACGGGCGCGTTCTTCCATTCCCAACACACCAACTTGTGACGTGGGTGGTCGGCCTAGCCATATGACACGACAGCATGTGTGTCGCATGAGGAGCCGGGAGCTCCATTAGGAAGCCATTCCAGTTCTTCAAGCCCTCATCTCTCTCTACCTCGCTCTCGGCCCACGGCTCATTTTGCAAATACGACAAAATTAAGAATTGACTGACCGAGGACAGGCCTTTTCGCCATGCGTCTTCAAGCAGCCGCGGATATAGCCATACCACCATGGGGTGTTCAAGCCTAATCCTATTTGACGAGGAAATGAGTTAATCTTTATCCTTATCTCTACTTAATTAGGCTTCAACCCAACAACTTCCCCAGCTGTCAATCCCACGCGACCCGAGCTAATAATATGGGGCTAGGCTGTGAAGAAATACGATTCCCCTATCTCCCTTGCTGACTGACAGCTCGCGTGAGCTCTCCGACTATAAATACTTTCCTGTCGTGCTCCGTCAGCTACACGTGATGTCCGGCAGTCGGCGGCGCCCATAAGCTGTCAACTCAATTGTATCGATCGTCGAGACCCTCAAGGCTACAATGTTTTGAGGTTTTTATAACTTGAAGCTTGTCTTCGTATCGCAACACAGGGAAACAGCCCTTGGTTAGTTCATCTAAGGTGGCAGGAGATAAGACTTTCATCATCAACCATGGCAGGGTGCCAGAATCCCAGCGCCGTCTCTGCGGCCATTGGCACTAATCATCACTAGTGTGCGGGTTAGTTTCTGGCATCCCGCACTCCAAACAAGGAAGGGAGAACAAAGTCGCCATGAAGATCGCACTGCATGATTGTCGTTATACCCACCCAGGTGTTTGTTTAAGGACGGAATAACCAGCAATGGCGTTCACGGTATCGATATTGGCCTCGTTGTCAGTAAGAGACCCGGCGTGGGCAGGAATACCCTGAACGGAAATCTCCCGAGACTAACACGGCATACATACAACAAATCTCAGCCTGATCATAGGTGTCGGTCAGCAGTGGGCGCACCGGTGTCATATATAAGCTGCAGGTCATCTTGTGAGAATGGCCTGGAACTTTTTGATGTTTTATTAGCGAATAGGATTTGAAAGAAAACAGGAATAAGTGTGTTACACCATATGCAAAGGTGCTGACTGGTGAGGAACGCCGTGTGCTCGGAAGATGCGGAATCTTGGTGGTTCTCGCAATCGAAACTTGAAATCTTTGACTGCCTTCGTTCACCACCATGGGGGGGAAGTGGTTATCTACGCTCGTTGGGCATCTCGCCGTTCTGCAAGGTTCAAGGATTCCGAGCTAAAGGCTTTATCTTTGAGGCACTAAAAACGCAGGACCGCTGCCATAACTTAGATTTATTTGCGAAAAGATAAAAAAAAAAAAATAGGGAATTCGTCATGGGCGTGGGACAAACGCGGGGAAGTAGTAATGAGAGGGTGCTTATCAAGCCTATCGCTGTCACATGCGTAGGATGGCTGAACTCATCGTACATATGCTACTCCACCATCCCACCCCAAGACGATCGAATAAAACGTCTGGGCAGGAATCTGGGGTTGAGACACGGGTAATGCAGGGTCGGGACGGATGGCAGGGGTCGCCGATACCTGAGGCACCGCTCGCTCTGCATTGCTTCTAGATCATCGCTAAATCACTATCGTGATTGATCATGGCTAGCTGAGGTAGTGCATCGCACATGCGGTAGCGTGCTGCGGTAGCCGTAGGAACTGTTACCCGGGTCGATCTCGATGTTATACAGATGCGTGCACTGCTTCGGTAGATTTTTTACTAATGCGCTCATGGCTTTTACGAGACAATTATGTATTCTGTTCATAACCTTTTCACATTACGATCAATCAATATTTCCACAATCGTGCAAGGTAGATTCTTTTTTTCCATGAAGGGGTCTGCATCCAAATACCGCTCCGAACACCACACCGTACGCCATTACATGCCGGTCCAGATGAAGATCCCAAGTGATGCGCACTGAAAATGAATAATATAGCCCCACGTGCAACGCCAGAGTGTCATGATCCAAAGAGTCCAATCTCGTACATTCGTCAATATGATCGCCCAGTCGCGCGGAGCAGCTTTGACAAGTCCTATATCCACTTCTCTGACTGTCGGCTTCCGAGGTCTGCCTGGCTCCGGGTCGCCGTGGCTGGCCGGGGGTTGTCTGTTCTGCTATTGTATCGGATTAGCATATCGTTGCTTCTGATGATCTCGTCGAACGTCGGGACTGCCTCTTCGCTTTCTCGTGGGGTCTGACTCTGAAGCTGCGTCTGTGACTTGAACCGTGTCATCCGAGTCGCCGCTGTCCCCAGTACCCTGCGTTCTGTGTTGCCGATAACCTCATCACGATCAACGTGGAACAGCTTCGGGAACCACGACCGAAGCAGCGGTCTTAGAGCTGGCGCCGAGGCCGTAATGAGCGCAAGATTCGTCTCGATGGCGGATGTCACGAATCCGATGTTGGCATCAGCGCTCAATGTTGTCTTCAGCATGAATAGACCTTGGATCAGCAGAACGAGTCGGACAATGCTCGTGATTGTCGTACTTTATATACCAGCAGAGTCAGCCTCTGAGAAATCTTCCCCTTGGCCAAAATGCCGTCACTTGGAAACTTACAGAAATCCTAGCAGAAAGATGAACATGAGAGCAATCTTTGTGCGCCTCGGTATTTTCAAGTCGATGAATATCCTCAGTGGCAGTGCCAGTATGAGTATATCCGTGAGGATATTGAACGAGGACGAGACTGTGAAAAGAACCCTCCTGTCGATGCATGTCCCCTGCAGGCTAGTCTCCCAGGTCTTATTGATGGGGGTGCACTGGAGTACAGTGCCGAAGAAGACTGCAATCATCATTCCTATGTTGGCTGTATTCATCCAGAGGATAAAGCGCTTCACGCCAGGCTTCTGCCCAAATAGTCGCATGAGCAGCAGTAGTATCGATGTCTTTACCAGCGCCAAGATTGGGTTGTACAGGATTTCGATGGCGTAATTCCATACCAGACCCGGGACAGGATCGTGAGGTGGGATGTCTTGCCATCTAATCCCTATGAAATTCGTCTTGATAACTTTCAATAGGTCAGCATGCATGGCTTAGAATAATTGCCGCTTTATTCAAAACTGACACATATAACTCGCTGCCGTTTCCAGCATTGACAATACCTATAGATCACATATCGTTAGTCAATTCCCATCACAATTTGTTGTAGGTCGTCAGCCGCTCACCATAGCTACGCATACTAAAGTATCATCTATTTCGCACATTAGCCGTTTATCTGTAACGTGAACACTCTAAGTTGCTTACCCAGCCCAAATTGATGTGATGATAACCTGCCAGCCACTCTTACACATAATACAATAAAAGCAAGGCCCGTGAAGGCTATGATGATAGCTATTGCAAGATTCTGCTGGATGCTAGTGTAACGAAATGGATCTGTAGATGACACAGCCACTCCCGTGATATTTTCAACAGCGAGAAGCTTGTCACTCGTCGGTAACAGAGACATGATGAGGGATTGTGCCATGGAAACAGAACGTATTATGGTAGCTGGCCAAACGCGCCGACGAAAAGAGCGAGGGGGAGGAAGTGAGAATTAAAACTCGCCATAAGTCCATAACGAGGGGGCTAAGTCTTCAGATATAGTAGTATAGCATTGCGAAGGCGAATGCAGGTGGTTGACCGGCCGAAAAATGATCTACACCTAGTGTTGGACTAGGTGAGCTCTACGGACGGCATCAGAAGAGCAACCGGATAAATCAGCCTCATGTGTCAGATGGATCGTCGTATCGGATCGCCACATGGCCGACATTGGATGGCAATCACGAATCGTCCGATGTCGACTCGAAGGCTTTCCTCTTGGTCATTCGCAATTTTCACTAGATAATGAAAGGTATTCGAACCACCTAGCACGGTAGTAGTTGAGACGGCACCATCCAGCATGACGTACCCTGACGAGATACCCAGTGTTCATTGTTGGCAACGTAGACATATCTTTTCTATGTCGCCATTGACCCCTAGGTCGGCGAATACTTCCGGACTAGTGCCCTCTTTGGACGTCTGGCATCTGGTGGTCCAACCTGAGGTGATTACAATCCGGATCATGAGGAGGGTACGGGTGCATCCGAAGAGCAATCCTATGATGGGATGAAAAAGATCAAAATGCCTAATAGTGAAGATCAGACGATGGGAAGTTGTTGACCGCAAGGCAGAGTTCATGCCAGCTGGAGTAGCTCGGTGGAGGCGACCTAGTTCATGAAACATGTTTGGACTTATACGCTACTTGATTGGATGTTGATTTGTTCCGATGGCCGACTTGTGGCGAGCAAAGGGCCTGGGGCGTGGTTTCCCACACCTCGCCGGCTACGAAAAGGGCCGGTTGAATAGTCTGGGCTGTCGCATGTGTGTGGGTGCGGGTAGACAAAGGTCAAGAAGGCCTGCCCCATCCGTGCGCAAGCAAGGTGGCCCGATTGGGGTAAATGCATGAAGACAAGCTGTATGCCCTGAGGATCGTTCCCGCTCGCTGTTGCCAATCAGCACACTAGGGAGCAGCCCTTTCACGATGGCGAACGTGTGACTGTGTGTCAGATTCTGTCGATGAAATCAATTCTCGATGATTTTCGTGCCAATCTGGGGGATGGGCGGGAGATGCATCTGGTCCACCAGCTAAGAAGTCATAGCATAAGATAGTTGCCACAGGTATTGAATTACCGATTGTTCCCTCAACGCACGGCAATACCATTTGTGTCTCGATATCGGTATCCTCCCCAGTAAATGAGGTTGGCGAGAGAAATGAAATATACTTCAAAGATGAATAACCCTACATAACTAAACTGAGATAAAAGCGAAGGGGTTGATTCGCCTACACTATCTGCATCGATGACATAGCTATCGAGAAGTACTCAAGATTGCACGAAGGGCGTTCAGAGGCGGAAGCGTGTTACTAAACTACCTTATTGAAAGGTAAAGATGTCAGAAGTTGCGAGTAGGTGTTCAAGTCCTGTTACGTCAAATGCGTACCAGTCCATCATACTCTATCAATACTGTGAGCCGCGCCCTGACCTCGTGTCAACTATTCATATTCTTTTGGCCAAATAGTACGGAACACCTGAAACAGTCGCGGCATAGATGGATAGCTGCATGCCCTCGTCTTTTCCCAATACGAATATGTAATCACAGGCGAACGCCGATTTCCACATGGATAGCACATAAAAGGTAGGTGGAGACAGTAATCGAACGATCTCTTTCACTTATGCTATCTAATTCTAGATATTGATGTGGATGAGAAATCTAAGCTTAGTTATCAACTTTGCGCATATGTCTGCCCTATATGCTCGCCCGTGTCAAGGATGGGAACATTATTGTTGATATCTTTAGGGTTATTTCTGCTTGACTTTAAGCTTTTTCTTTGGTGGATCTTTCCGAATATTGCGTTTGCGTGAGTCCACGGAAGTGAATCTGAAGCGCAGCGAGTCTTCGTCTGAGGATGAATCTGACTCCGACATACTCTTGTGCCTCGGTCGACGGCGATTTACATCCTCCCAATCGTACTCCTCATTCCAGTAAACTTCATTATCGTCATCTTCTTCCATTTGACTGCCTGAACCCGCCCGCCGTTTCTTTGAATCGATGTCACACTTGGTGATACTTTCGCCCTTGTCATCCAAGTGGTTTTTGTATTCTTCGCTTGTCCAAGATTGAACAGATAGCGTGTTCTCCTTGTAAACAATAACCTCTCGGGAAAGTTCCGGATTGAAGAAATCGCGTAGCAATGGGAATACGTTATAAGCAAAGCGAGCAAAAAGAAATTCACGGCAAAGCCCTTCTCTATACTGAGTGTGAATCGGTACATTGTGGTATGAGTGAGCAAACTCGCGGGCTGCTCCGTTATTGTCGAGGACGTGAATCGCAAATGCGTACGGCCGAGCCTTAGCCGTTGATGTTGGTGGTTGCGGGTCTGATGGTTGAGAGTTTGACGATGGAGGGTCTGGTGAGACGGTCACGGGCTTCGGTGCAATAACGAACAGGCGTTGATCTAAGAGCCGATGGAAATTGGAACTTAGGCGCACTATATTGCGACTATCATCGATTGCATCTTTTTCGCCAGTCCCAATATGGCAATAGTTCTTCATCCCATTATGACGAAACCACTGCTGTTTATTTGATGGGATTAGATGGAAGCTTTCCACCGCCAACTGAGATTTTGTTATGCAGCAGCGAGTCACATCCGGGCCTTGTTCTAGGTCTTGTTCCAGTCTAGGCGGCTCATGCCGTAGTTTCCATTCCTTAGGCAACTTATCATGGGGAAATTTCCAAGCTGAAAACGACGGCACAATCGGATACTTGTAGTGTTTGTCGTCTACAAGCGCAGATGCGGCGGACACGGGCGAAGACGAGCGTGGAGTACAAGCGTGGGTTCTACCACCCGCTGCTCGAGGTTCTGTGCTCTCCCCATCACATGGTAGATCCAGAGGCGGTTCGTGGCCTTCAAGCTGTAGCCAGTAGCGCCCAGGTTCGACTATACCATCATTGGGTGTTTGAACACGGGTTTTGCCGAACTTATCGTGGCTAAGGTAGACTTGTCCAAAGGCGTTGTTGGCGACGATGGCGCCTATAATCAAGACGGTCCCATGATGAATCCCCCAGGTCTTGACCTGGCTTGACCGTTCGACGCAGTCGACAGCGGCAAGTTCGAAGATGACATTACACTCGTAGATGCTGTACCCGGGGTGTAGTATGCTAACTTTGCCGAGTTCAGGACTCTCATCAGGCAATCCCCTCAGCTTCTTGAGGAGAGGATATGCCATCGGAAAATAATGTGGTGGAGTTATAGCTTTGACGTCGTTGCTGAAGGATGTACGGCAAAGAAGGATATAATGGGCTGGATTGCCTGGGCTGCTAACGTCGTAATAAGAAAGAAAGGAAGATTTGGAAGATTTGGATTAACCAGAGGTGTTTGCTTGTAAACATGAGACAAGGCAGCAGACTGTCTGTCTCACATTATGTCACACAGAATAGGGATATTGGGATTTGCAAGTACCCGTATACCAGGGAGTGGGCGGCGACAGCATGTAAATATATTCAGCTACCCGTATTTATTCTCGTTTATTGTGCTTGCTCGATTCTTCGATCCTATGGAGTAATTCACAATAACAGCGATATGGACCTGAATAGGCAGGACTGGGAAGCAAGAGCGAAGCTCTCATATAACTTCATCGAATACCATTTCAAGCTTTAATTCATTTATCCTTGTTACACATACTTAGCATATTTATTATACATTGTTCCGTTAGGCTTCAAGTATACCTACCAGTCCATATAAAAAATTTAAGATTCTTGGTTGGCCAGCCGAGATAAACATAAAAGTTAAATCGTTGCAAGCAACAAGTTCACGATGATGAGAGTGGGACTCGAACCCACGCGGATTGCTCCACTGCGAAATTTGTTCAGTTTGACCTGAACGCAGCGCCATAACCACTCGGCCATCTCACCATGGAGTAATTATGGTTCACTAAGCTCTTATGATTTCCTCTTGAAAGATCGGAGCAGATGCTAACCTACTGTATCGCTTCAAGCATGCCACTAACCTCAATGGCAAGCCTGGGATAACCAGGGGATCACAGAGGACACATCGCTCTGTGGGCAAATAGTTTACGTAGGTAGAGAGTTTGGTTTGGCACTCATCATGTCATATATATCATGCCACAGAA
The DNA here is from genome assembly GCA_037356055.1 of Xylaria sp. Z34. Classification (NCBI taxonomy): domain Eukaryota; kingdom Fungi; phylum Ascomycota; class Sordariomycetes; order Xylariales; family Xylariaceae; genus Xylaria; species Xylaria sp. Z34. Next base: position 147,565 of record JBAWJW010000074.1, on the reverse strand, counting down.
AATGGGCAATTGCCCCGCGTGGGCCGGACCACAGCTGTCGGCAGCTGTCAGACAAACCCGAGCCACCTACGTCTGCGACCCCTGTCATAAATAATCCATAAATTGTAGCTGCCATGATGCCATTCAACCAAAGAGCTCATGCAAATGTCTATACCACCATAGCATACTACAAGACCTCCCGGGGACGAGTCGAACTCGCCTCACGCCGAAAATGGCGACGCCCGACACGTCGACGCTGACGAGCTCAGCGCAGGTCTTCACGACGTACACATTGCCACAGATCCGCGCCGTCCACAAGACGCTGCACACCCAGATCGACGAGAAATCAGCCCGCCTGCGCACACAAGTCGGCAATAGCTACCGCCAGCTACTCGGCACTGCCGACACCATCGTGAAGATGCGAGGAGACATGCTGTCGGCACAAGAGGTCCTGGGCCACATGGGCAGCCAATGCGGACGCGCCGTCGTCAACAACAAGATAACGGGCCTGGGGCAATTCCGTGGTAATGAGGACGCTGAGGAAGCATTGGGACAGGCTGCGCGTGTCAAGCTGCTTAGGGCCTGCGGACTTGCTGTCAGCCGGTTGCTGAAGGTGGCTACGAGTAAGGATGCCGAGGGAAGCAGGGGCGACCGCCTCGTGTTGGCTGCGAAAGTCTTCGTACTCAGCCGATTGCTCGTGTCTAGCTTTGGAAACCTGAAGACTTCGGATGAAGAAATCAGGGCTGCGGTCGAGGCGGCGAAGAAGAGCCTGGATGGGTTGAGGAGAAAGCTAGTGCGGGCGGTTGAGAAAGTGCTGCAGAAGATCGGCGAGGGAACGGGTATTGTCGATATACTCAAAGCCTTGTCTGCGTATAGTCTGTCATCAAGTTCCGGCACAAAGGACGTCCTGCGACGCTTTCTGAGCATCAGGGCCGAGGCGATTACGTACGAGTTCGACTACGAGGAACATGAGAAGGCCAGGGGCACAGACAACGTCCTCAAAGGTCTCGAGCTTTACACCAAGACGCTAGTGGATGTGCAGGCATTGATCCCAAATAAGCTACCAGAAGCACTACTAGAACTCAAGAAGAAACCACTGCTAGCCGACGAATCGCTGCGAGCTCTGGAGGGTCTCAGGTTAGACGTCTTTGAGAGGTGGTGTGGCGACGAAATCCGATACTTCACACCTTTCATAAGACATGACGATCTAGATGGGAAGCAAGCCAAAGAAATGCTGACTGGCTGGGCGAAGAGGGGTGGGGAAACTGTTCTCGGCGGCTTGAGCAAAACACTCGAGCACATCTCTGAGTTCAGAGCCATAATAGAAATGCGGACAAGTACATTACAGCAATGGATTAGGAATGGAGGAAAGGCTAGAGGGTTTGATCCATCCATCATGCTCGACGGGTTGCGGAAAGCCATCAATGATCATCTATTACAGCTCATTGAAACAAAGGTCTCAAAGCTCAAGCTTATTGGGTCTGAAGTGACCTCTACGTTGGAAGCGTGGCAGTCAGGGATCACTGATCGACAACGCGGTCTATGGGATGACGAGTTGCTTGGGATGGACTTTTCTGTTGGCGCTGCGCAAGTCACACATGAAGTTGTATCCCGTGTATACGGAAGGAATGATGCTGTGGCGCGAGCCGTCACTCGATTTGAATCGTGGTATCATATAGTTGACAACGTCGGGGACCTGGTAGAGCAACTCAGACGACAGAGATGGGATAACGACGTAGACGAAATCGAAGACGAGGAGGTCATTGAGACGAGACAGGATCTTCTAAGCAGAGACGATCCACAACTACTACATACACGGCTTAATGAGACACTGGTAAAAGCCTTCGAGGGCTTAGACGAACAGCTCACATCGTTATGGCAAGCCCGAAAAGATGGACTGGACAACGGCCAGATTGCCATGTACATCCTCAGGATACTGAGGGATATCCGGAGTCGTCTACCCAAGCTTGACGGCGTGCAGTCCTTCGGCTTGGACAACGTGCCCTCCCTGCACGAGAATCTCGCAGCTCATGTGTTTGTGACGCCGTTGGAGGAGTTTACGACGACGACGCTGACACAGAAACGGGTGGCCGGCAGAGCCTTATGGGAGGGCGAGCCAGCCTTGCCTACTCAGCCTTCTCCTAGCACTTTTAAGCTTCTACGCAATATCACCGTGTCCATGGGCAACTCCGGAGTGGACCTTTGGACCCCAGTTGCTGTCAAGACCTTCAAGCGCGTCTGTGGCCAGCAGCTCGTGGATGTTTGGCGCAAAGAACTCGTAGCATCTGTGCCAGATTTGGATAAGCCGGACTCCGCGTCTAAGGTGAATGAAGACAAGAAGAGTGAGACATCGGAAGATGACGAGAGCGCAAAAGAAACTCACGAGAAGACATCTGGGCGTAGTAAAGACGTCTTTATTCAGTGGTTGTTTGACGTCTATCTACTCCAGCATTATCTCGATGTCGGCAAGGACGACTCGGATAAGATACTGAAGGATCTCGCTTCAGAAGTATTAGAGAAGACGGGGCTAGATACCGAAGCAGACAACCGCCTTTTGAAAGCGTCACGAGAGTACTGGAAGAGAACGAGTCTGCTGTTCGGTTTGCTCGCATGAGATACCCATGTAGCTGAATTCATTGTACGTGATGTGGCATTTGCATTTTTTTAAGCAAAATTCAAGTCATCGAATATCTATCTACACGTAAAATGCAGCATGGGACGAATGTCCTATTGCATAATATCTACATGCCTGTTCGCTAGTCGCTGCTCGCTCTATTCCGCCACATCTCCGCCTTCTGAAACCGCGCACCATCTCATAGCTTATGCCTCTTCTGGCCCGAGGCGATCTTCTGAAACTCCTTCTGAGGAATCCCCCTGACGAAGCGGTCCAGCCCCGCAAAGACCTCGGCCACATTCTGCCTATCGAGGATCTCGCGCTCCGGCTTCCGGATGAGGGCCTTGATGCCGGTCAGGGAGTCGCCGATGAGGTGCTCGCCCAGGCGCTCGTCGACCTCGTGCAGGACCTGCCGCAGGAAGGCGGCGTCGTCGCCCTTGTCGCAGGGGAAGACCTTGTTCACGTAGCCCGTGGCGACGAGCTCGTCGGCCGTGATGCGCTTGCTCATGATCAGCGCCTCGTTGGCCTTGCTGATGCCCAGGCGCTGGACGAAGGCGTGCGAGGCGCCGCCCTCGGCCACGAGGCCCAGGGACGAGAAGGGCGTGAGCAGGAAGGTGTGCGGCGCCGCGTACACGAAGTCGGCGAAGGCGGTCAGCGCCGCCGAGAGCCCGACTGCGGGCCCGTTCAGCGCCGCGATCAGAATCTTCGGATGGCTGTAGAAGGCCTGCGTTATGTTTAGGTTGTTGGCTACGAAGCTGCTTAGCCACTCCTTGTAGAGATCCGTCCCTGGCGGGAGTTCACGACCCACGGAAACATCGGCGCCGCTGTGGTGAAGGGTGTCAGTGGAGGTTTTCAGTTTCGTTTGTACATGCTGATGGTTGTGTGTTCAATTTGAAGATTAGGGGTATGAGAGAGTGAGAGGGTCTTTTGTCACAAGCCAAGGCAATGATGACGATGATATTATGCTCCATGCCGCTTATATTTCAAGATAGCACGCGATAGCCCAAGAACTTGACATAGTTTTATCTCGAAGACCTTGTCACTATTGAATGAGGATTACTTACGCAGAGAAATAGCGGCCCTTTCCGGTGAGGATGGTAATGTAGATGTCGTCGCGTACAGCAATTTCTCGCAAGGCCTTAGCAATTGCATAGTAACCCTCCAAATTCAAAGCATTGAGCTTCTTGTCGTTGTCGATGGTAATGGTAGCTATACGCCCAGAGTATGAGACCTTGACCGCGTCCGCCATTGTGTGTATGTCTACAAGTCTCGACTGCCTTTCTCTTATACCGAATCAATTCCTGTCTGTTACTGAGGGCCGTCGTATTAGAATTATGAATAGATAATGAGGCTCGCGTGCTACTGCGTGGTTGTAAGTAACGGTGAAGTATCAAAAGGACGGGCCAATCGGCCCCGCAAAATCTATACCGAGGCTCCTCTAGGTGACCCACACCAGCTACCTTAACCCCACGTCAAACCCACGTTTCCCCCCGCGACCTCGGGAAATAGTGAGACGACGGAAGCCACGGGGGTCCCGTCAGTCTGGTTCCGTTCTCGATAGCGGGCTTTAATGTGGATGTATAGAAATTATAGATCTAGCTATTTAATTATGAGAGTCACTTCTACGCTGTCTCTCCTCAGAGTTGATACTACTTGGGGTTTTGTTCAATCTCGGCGCACACGTGACCATAGAAGATACAAGGATGTTCGAATGAAAATCCGATCTCCTTGTTATATGTGAGCTCATTTTTCTAATCTGACAGTGGTAAGCCTTCGGTTGGAGATTGAATGGCATGTTGGTTTTCTATATGTGCTATCCGTGAATCGTTTACCTACGATCTAAATACTTACATAGACCCTCGACAGTGAAGCAATCAATCGTAGCGTTTGCAATACCGCCACTTCAACAGTGCAACGTTATCCGTTATCACGAGGCGGGTAAGAAGGCGAGACGAGACGCTACATGTCAATGCTATCCAATGCTTTTATCAATTAACCTCGTAAAACAAAATCAACTCCCTTGTTACTAAGTAGCGACATACCAAGGGGGCGGAATGTTAGAAGTGCAATAAGCCTTGCAGAATTTAGTTGGTACGCCCTGCTGGTATGGCGTATGAAGTAGGGCTAGTTTTCAGGGGGTTGGCTGTTGGTCAGTTGGCCATGTACAAGTAAGTAAATCTTCTGCACGCTTCTCTTATTAGGGCTGCCAGCAAAAAGTGGTGGCCCTACTACTACTAATTTCAATTATAGAAAAAATAGCTATGGCACCCGCCATCGGGTAAGGTTGTTAAGTAGGGCTGTGGTAAGACTGAAGTTGGCTTCTACAAGCTTTCCGGACCCACCATGGTTCCCGCAGCAGTATCCATTTCTGCCCTATTGGTATTCTAATAGCATATTATGCGACGGAGCTTAAATAAGACAACCACTGACCTACCTGTTAGTCTATCGTGCCTGACTCTCTTTGTGGAACTATTACTATCGGTGTTAGAGGAACTAAAAGATCGTTGCTTCCCTGGAGAGCACGGTCCCCTTTGCCTACCGTAGGTACCTAATTTAGTCAAGGTGACAACGCTACTGTCACACAGTTCTCAGTCTCACAGTCTCACGTCTCACACCTCACCGCTTTGTCCACCCTTCATACGTACTACTCGAAAACAAGATACAAGATACAACCTCCAGTATATCATACCAAGCCAGCCAGCATGTTTTCTAGCAGGACAATACGCCAAAGGTCGCGTCTCGTGGCACGCCAATGCCGTCGCCAGGTACCTAGACCACGTTTCTCCAGCACCAATACCACTAGTACGACAAGCTCGTCCTCAGCCGTCGGTGCCAGCGCTGCTTCATTCGCCGCTGGATTAGCTGTCGGCTGGGCACTCTATCGGAATAGCGCCAGTGACAAGTCGGAAATTAAGGATGAGAAAGGACCGAGTCTCGTCGGCGGAAGAGTATCACAAGCCGTGGCACAGATACCCCACGTGACTAGGACTGGTATCACGATCACGACAACCCCGGATCTTAACGAACTGGGCACATCAGACGAGATCGCGTATACCAAGCCGCCGACATTGGGGGACATCACGCGGCTGCTCAACGAGAATGCTTTCACTGTTCGGGCCGCACCCGGTGGAGTTGACCGCTACGATGGGGCACAACTGGCTTCCAACAGCCCGTGCGAGGACGCCTTCATACACGGTAGTTTCTCCAGTCCCTTCGGTACCGACAGCAGTAATGCCAGCAAGTGGATGGCATGGGCCGTCTTCGACGGGCACTGCGGCTGGCAGCTCTCGAATCTACTGAAGACTCAGCTTATGCCCTTCGTGCGTCGATCACTGGCAGAGGCCAAGTCCGCAGACGGGAGCGAGGTGTCTGAAGAGGCCGTGCAGCAGGCGTTGACGAAATCTTTCACCACTCTCGACGACGTGTTGGTGAAATCCGCTACCGCCATCATAGAAAGCGATCTACCATTCGCCGAAAAGGCCAGACGCCTCGAGCCCGCGTACGCTGGGGCTTGCGCCCTCCTGACACTCTTTGATCCCCAGAGTCGGAAACTCCATGTGGCTTCCACGGGTGATTGCCGCGCGGTTCTAGGCCAGAAGACGGCCGATGGGAAATGGGAAGCCACAGCCTTGTCGGTGGACTGTACGGGCGCCACGCCATCGGAGGTGGAGCGTATAAAAGCCCAATTTCCCGACGAACCGGATGTTGTCCAGGGAGGGCGAGTCTGGGGTCTGCAGCCATCGCGGACCTTTGGTGACGGGATGTGGAAGTGGACGGCAGAGCTGAAGAAGAACCTGCGCTATCATTTCAATGGTTTGAGCTTGCCGTCCCAAACTAGATATAAGAACTACAAGGACGGGCCATATGTCACAGCCGAGCCACTCGTCACCACGACGCAGATTCCCGATCCCAGAGAAGGACGACCTAGCTTTCTAATCCTAGCCACGGACGGCCTGTGGGATACCATGTCCAGCGAACAGGCCGTAGACCTCGTAGGGAAGTGGTACGACCGTCAACAGAAGGGTGCATCAGTCGTTGAACCAGAAAAGAAAACAGAGGACTTTGGTCCAGTTGTGCTAGGGTGGAAACAGCAGTGCAAATACGAAGAGCGCAAAGCAACGTTCCGCGATGATAACGCTGCTGTTCATCTCATGCGTAACGGACTCGGCGGTGCTGACGAGGAGATGGTCCGCGGCGCCTTGGCGTTTCGCTATCCGAACTCGAGAGATATCCGGGACGACATCACAGTGCAAGTCGTCTTCTTCAGTCCGGGACAATGATTTTATTTGAAATACATAGTTTCCCGCTGTTCGCTCATGTGAGCTCGAACGGGGAGCTTGGTTACATAAATGTCAGCGAGATCGAACTGTACGCATGATGGGAAATGCAGTCCAGAACAATACCAGGAGGAGGAACCTGTGATGATGTTGGAAAACACGCAGGACTGCGCCAATTTAAGAATACTATTAGAATAAGAGCGTGAAACTAGTACGGTTTTATGATTTTCAATTATTCAAACAAATTGAAGCACTATAGATGCATTATCTTCAGCGTACTCTGTCATATGTCACAATAGCCCAAGTCTCTCGGCCTCAGACCTCAAGATCCCAGGGACCTCGTCTTCAAGCGAAGGGTGTTCAGCCTTCCAGCCCAAGAATTTAGGCAACCTCAGGCCCTTACACCTCGCGTTAAGACCCCAGCTGATGGCCTCGAAACCCGCCGTCTCGAGCGCCTCCTCCTTGCCCATCTTGTACTCCGCGAGTTCTCCGTCGCTCTTCACCAGACCCATCTCCTGCGCCTTCGCGGCCATCGTCCGCGCCAGCGGGCCCCACGTGTGCTCGCCGGTCACTGTCAGATGGTATCCCCGCGCGCCCCAGAGCTCCGGCGATGCGTTGCCGGACAGGGCCGCTTCGATTAGCAGGACGTACGCCTCCGTTAGATCCTGGATATGGACTGCGGGGAGATTGAATTCGGGCACGAGTTAGTAATGAGTTTTTGTTTATTTCCTAGCTTACTGTTCATGGAAAAACGTGATACATAAAATGAGAATTCAAAGGGGGATTCAAACCTACCGTCGCCCATTTTCGCCTGGCCGGTCCCGATGATGGGTATGTACCCCCTTGTCAAGATGACCTTGGCCATCTCGTAGCATTGGCGACTACGACCGGAGACGGGACCGCGGCCATTTCCTGTCGGTTGTGTGAGTGAGCTATCAGCATAAACTGCGAAAAGTGAGGCTCACATCATGATCACTAAATTAGTCATCTGAGATAGAGGCAACATCTGTAAAATACGAGCAACCCCCCTTCCTCACTTCATCTCCGACAGAAGATCAAGCTCGAGTGAAAACAAGACCGGACATACCGTAAATAGTAGGCGGACAAACGATAGCAGTCCGGACAGCGCCAGCGTGCGCAGTGCCGCACTCGAGCACGATCTTATCGACATTGCGATGAAACGCCTCGTCCGGGAGACTGGTCAGAACGCCCACGCCATCCAGATCATCAAAGACCCTGTCGGACGGCTGACCGAGGCGATCCTCGACCGTGTCAAAGTACGTCAGGATGCCGTTCCCGCCCGTGTGCAACCAGTACCCCGGCCGGGCCTCCGAGTGTCCCTCGACCAGCCCGGCCGCGATGGCGCGCGCCGCGCCCTCGTGGTCCGATGCGTCGGCGGCGTCTGAAGGTTTCGGCTAAGTCAGCACACAAGGCACAAGACTTATTTTTAAACTCACCCCCTTGGACGGATTTGGAACTTCCACATGTAATCGCCCGAAAAAGTATGCCACCAGAATCCTTCCTTGATGGATTGCATGATCCTCCCTCGGGCCGAACCGTTCATGCATTGCGCATAACCCCGAGAATATAAAAAGGCCACGGCCAGGAATGGAACTTTCTTAGAAGCAAAACCACCACCAAAAAAAAGGAGAAAATGAAGACTCACGCAGTACGAGATCCGCCCAGGCCGCCTCTCTCCTCAACAGATCCGCATCGTCGAGGGATCCCAGAACGACGCGGACGGCGGGGTACGCCGCGCGGACCTTGGCGGCGCTGCCCTCGGAGCGCACGAGGGCCGAGTACTCGAGGTCGGGGTACTTCCGCGCGAGCACGTAGAGCGCATCGCCCGCGATGTAGCCGGTGACGCCCGTTCTGCGCGTTTACGTTTGTGTGTGAGAATATAAGTCACATTAACAGACCGGGGCCCGGGGGGGTATCAAGACAGGAGGAACGAGGGGGGACGACGAACATGAATATCTTAAATGCCATCGTGTATATATATATATATACTCAAGTCCGGCTCAGTAGTGATGAGAACCTCCTCCTATCTAGCTATGTGCGTTAACTAGAATAAATACGAATACTGTTTTCCTTAGTAACTAACTATCTTACGAGGTTCGCTGGAAACTTACTGTTTTAGACTGATATATTGTATCGCGAGAACAATCAATTAGTAAGCTAAGTGGGTAGTATTGGCGCATGTGAGTTATTAGTGGATTAATAATGAAAAGCTAATGACGCAACTCAACCATGTGTTGAGGAGAGTGAGTAACTTGTATGTAGAGTACCATACATAGAGTGAAGGTAAAAAATGCCTAAAATGTTCCCAATCATGTCAATTCTTCATTACGGCTCCAAAACGCTAGTATTTCTACAATATTTCGTGATACTCCTTGCATTTATATCCCAAGTCAATGCCTTTCATGCTATCTAGCCACTGATACAAACGGCACGGTCTCACGGCTTCTGCTTCTCTTGTCATGAACGTCGATACAAATAACACGTGTTGCGTGCGTGGCTCTATGCCGTTATTTCGGGGAAATGCAAACGCTTTCAACAATGAACACATTGAGAGGTTCCTATGTTCTGATCCGTCGCTGAACAATAGCAAATGGTCCCAGTAAAATCAGAAAAGAAAGAAAGGAGACGAAAAAAAAATATCGACGCTGCGGTCTTCCAGGCTCCCAAGTCCATGCCGTATCCTTGTGAAGAACCTGTCCGTTTCCTTATCCGTTCTACACCAAATCAATGCCGTTGTTGCGCAAAAGAAAGCACCGAGCCCTTATCCATCCATAAACCATAAGCGTTTTTTAAACATTAGCAGAAGGATGTGGTGAATCAAAAGTAATCACAAGCTATGTGCGAGACGAGAGGAAATGTGCAAGGATATTTTCCAGATCTTGTTGCATATGCAGCTCCCGACGTCATCGTAATTTATAACCAGCCTCTAATTCGATATATCGCATAGTAATCAGGAACAGATATTAATTTAGAGTAGTGCACCCGACTCCAGTGCAAACTATCGGGGCATAAGAATGGGCCGCGTGGTGTAACCGTTGAGGCACACCCAGTTATGTACGAACCAAATGGGGATGAATGGAAAAACAAGGCGGTAACTCGCACTAGTTTTCTTGGACACGCACGGGGACATTCCCCTTGTCTGGCAGAGATATTGGAGTTTTCTCCGTTTCTTTGCCAGCTTCATCTGCAGTATCAATACTGGTGCTGAGGGGAGAGCCGCTTTGCGGCGTATTCTGCTCTGTAGTGAGCAAAGGTGTTGGTACAGCTGAGTTCACTTCAACGGCTAAACTGGGCGTTGAAGGAGCTGATGTGGCGGCAGCAGCACCTCCATTGGTGTTGCTCGTTGATGTCACAGGATTCAATACTCCCTCGATCGCGCAAATAAGCCGGTCAAGTGCCGAATTTTGACGGCTGGTGCCTTGTTTCTTAAGCTGGGGAATATAGGTGCTGAGTTCTAACGCGAATTCAGCCTTTTCTGGGCCCCTTAGATTGCTGAGAAGCTTTTCTGTGAGAAGGTCAGCTACAGTTGCTCGGGAACCATGATGTAAAGAGGATAACTTACGGACGACATAGTTGCCGTATTGATCCCTGATCATGACTTGGAGTGGACTCGTCCCATCGTTATTTAGAGTCATGAGTTTGGTTCGAATGTCTTTTCTCTGATCTGCTGTTCCACGCTCAATGCATTTCTCGACCACATTGGAGGCGAATTTGTGCCTTGACAAAGTTAGAGTTCTATCAATGACATGTTGTATCATCACCAAGCGATCCGCCGGTTCGCCATGATCTATGATGTGCTGAATCACGTAGTTTCCATATTGATCGGTCATAAGCTTGGCGGCACAGGCGTGAATATCAGCCATCAGTGTCTTCTTTTCGTCCTCCGTGCCGTATTCCAATATACGCTGGATAATACGGCAGGCATATTGGTGTGTGGCTAAGAGTTCAGTCTGACCCTGGAAGGCGTTCATAATGAAGGGGATGCACTGTTTTGGGAACATTTGGACGGCCTTTTGCACTACGTGGTTGCCGTTTGCGTTTTTGGAGACATCCACTATATCTCCTCTGAGCTCGTCGATAATCTCGCGTTGCTGATCATCCAATACATGCTCAAGAGCCTAGGAGGGAGTCAGTGATCATTTATCCATCCGGGTTGCGCAAGATACAGACCTTTTGGACCACACGGCATGAGTACATTTGCGTCGAAAGTTCTGAGACCCTTCCCATCATGGCTCCAGCAAGAAGCTTTTTCTGCACTTGATCGCCATGCTCGAAGAACCTCTGAATGACGTAATTACCGAAAAGGTCTTTCATCAGCTGTACCGAATTCTGCGAAATCTCTTGGAATACGTGCTCTTTCTCCTCACTGTTAGCAGTTTTTAATCTGTCCTGAATGAAACGCGACCCATGTTGATCTCCACTAAACTCGACGACATGACCGTAAATGTCCTGGATCCGTTGAACGTATCAGCTGCTGTCGCATGGTCTTGTTTTATTAACACTTACCTTCAACTCAAACCGCCGATTTGTCCTATGAAGACTTCGAAACTCTTCGAGAAGAGCACTTCTGGCGCCTTGGGTCGGATCACCGTCCCGATTTGTTCCAAAGGAATATGGGGGGATAACAGGAAACTGTTGTCTGTATTCAAGTTGGCTCGGTGGCATCTGATTACGGTGGTTATGACTCTGTGGGCTGTGGTCGGGCATCAGTCCAACTGGGAGAGTTGAATAGAAGTAGGGCGGGTACAGTCCAGGCGGCGGATGGGAATATGGAGAACCTTGCTGCTGCTGCTGTCTGTCCAAGTCTTGTGACATGTTGGCACTTCGCGGGACTGGCTGAGCCCAAATTCGTGGATTGAGAGTACCGGATGAGTTCCTTGGGCTGTTCAAACGGGGCAGATACGAACTACCAGCTGAGGAGCCCCTATCCACGGAACCTCTGTGAGCATAGAGACCCGCAGCGGTATCTTCCAAAGTAACACCCCTATCAAAAGCTTCTTCCAGGCTGTGTACGCCACCGTTGGTAAAGGGAGCAGACACGGCGGTATCAGAGGTCGATACATTGGCAAACGAGGGGCGTTGATGTTGTGAATTAGCATGCCCTGTTGCCCTCCAGGCGTACTGTGCCGAGTCCACCATCGGACGCGAAGTATTGGGTTCAGGCTGTCGGCTGGGTAGGGCACCAGAGCTGCTTTGACCAATACCAGAAGAGTTGGGGTCTGTTGAGTTGCGCCTATTGAATCCAAAGGGGTCACGGCCATACTGAGAAGTGCTAGTTGCACTGTAGATGCCTGAGTTCGCTCTCTCCTCGCCTGACGATGGGTCAAGGAGTGTCTGTAGGGCAGGCAAAGGAATGCCATGGCCGTGTAGCGCGGATGTGCTCTGGCCGATGGACTGGCGAGGGGGGAAGCGTGTGTGTGTCGGCGAGACATCCTCGGGACCTGTTGTCGTCGGCCAACCTCCAGCACCTAGGCCGCCCCATGGCGAAAAATCAGTGCGCGTATTCGATTGGACGGGACCAGGCGCAGCAGTTGGCGAAAGCTCATCAGAACCTGTTACACATGATCTTAGCTCTAGCGCTATACATCCATCCTACGCATATTGCGGTCATACCTCTGGAATCTGCTATGTCGCGATGTAAGGTACTTGGAAGGCCAATATTAGACCAGGGACTATTCGAGGGCCATGCTCGGCCGCTGATCGAGCCTAAGCGCTGTGAGCCATCCATGTTGCTAGAGGATGGTTTATGGAGAATCGGAAACCCGTTGGGCCGAGTCTGCCACAACGATGTTAGTTTAGCTTGTCGTGGGATGCAGGTGAGCGGGATTGGGGTGGATCTATCGACACAGGAGGAGCATCCGAACACAACGCTGCACACAAGATCTGGAATCTCTGCGTCGAAAACGGCAAGCATCAACCGTCGTCATCACTATCGCTAGTGATTTAAGTGATTGGGGCGCGAGTAAAGATAAACTCACCGTCGGACCCATAGTTTCGGTACTTTCGATTCGGACGGATATTCGAGATAATAAGGACTCCGTACGAGGAGGCTGAGTATGTCGTTCAATCCTGATTCTCGAACAGCGGTATGATATATGCAGAATTACAATGAACGGTCACGTCGACGCAGAAAGGGGTCTTCGATCGCGGATGTATGGAGACGTATGGAACAAGATATCTAAATATCTAGAGGGAAGAGGTGAACGATTAGCGAAAGTCTCTTATAGTGTGCATAGCGACAGCGTCTTAGCAAGTTTTCGGACACAGCGTGAAGTTTTCCGACAGGATGTTGCCTGACATTGGGCGATTGGGAAGTGACTTGTGTTAAAATGAGCGACCAGTTTAGTCTTCGTGGCGTTCAAAACGCAGATAAGCCTCCTCTGGTACTCTGGCAAGCCAAGAGTATAAAAGCAGCTTGAGTTCTGCAGTGATTAAAGGTGTTAGACTCACTGGCGATGTAAATGCGACACGTATTATCTGTCGTGGGTGGGCAGGTCGCGGTAGACGAGTACTGTATGCGTGGTGGGGATGCTAGGAATAGAGTTGAATTTCAGCAGACGCCAAAATAGGCACAGTTGGGAAAAAAAGATGAGTGGTCAGGGCGACCAGTTGCGGCCAAGGCAGGACTCCCCAATCCGAGGGCGATTCCCGACCGGGCAGTAGTCTGGGGGTCTTGGACCACCTAATTAAGCCCTAGAGGGGGCCGCCTGGGGGGGCGGTTAGGGGCAGACGGCACACTAGTGCATGTCGTGTAGATGGGTGGATGGACGGATGGGTGGTGGTATGCCAGATGGTGGGAAAACCAAGTACAGGACTGGAAGTAGGTAGGTAAGTAGAATGGATGGGTGGTGTACTACGCAGATGGCAGGCAGGCAGAGGATTTGGCGAGGACCCATGCGGTAGCAGGGATCAAAGGATGACCTCAACCCACACGAGCCTGTGCTGTACCTGGCTGACGGGCTCTGAGTCGGGGGGGAACTTGTGGGTGGGTTTCGGCATGGAGGGAAGGACGGGGGGCTGCGAGACAAATCGACAAAATAGGAAAAGAGTCTTCGTACCTGGATGCGATATCGCCCGCGTGCTCACACTCGGGCGGTGGAATGTGTCTGTCTATCTGAACGAAGGTTATGATGATGAGGTAGGTCGTATGTAGGAGCGAATAATGTGACTATGTGAGCGAGTGAGGGTGTTGGAGGTGGGAGATAGTTAGTGTAGTGTAGTAGTGAAGGATGGTAAGGTACAATGTTGGGTGGTATAGTCGCATCGACGATTCTCAGCCCAGTCTATAAGTACTTCAATTCAAGCCAAGACTGTCCGACGCAAGGACGAGATTTCGGGACTTGGTTCTTGGCTGCTTTTGGCCTTTTTAGTACTAGTCCGTGCGTGAACGGGCACTAGATAATTTTGGGCAGCGTGGATGAGAGCCGTGCCCGTCAGCAGCAGACCAGTGGTGGCCAGCAATGCGAGTTGAGTTGATATGTGTAAGTAGATTGATATTTAGATGCGAGTTGATACAGACGATTACACGATGTGGTGTTCTAGACTGGTATTAGTCTGGAAGACGAAGGTGTGGGGGTTAAGTGGAATCTTCATAGAGAGGAAGGACCCGCACCTCGTCTTAAATAGTAACAGTACGTGAGTTAAGCTTCCTGGTGCACGTCAAGGTTCAAGCCGCTCCGTAATACGCGAGAACCCCTAAGAAATTCGTGAGTCACGAAGTTGTCTCAGAAAAAGAGTCTCTCAGATATGCCTCTCCCTAAACAGCTCTAGAAATCAGCACAGAGTCTCGTGAGATATGAGGACGTCTCTCAGAGAAGTCCTAAGACTCGATTTTTGCCTGATTAGGTCTAGAACGCTCTCCTCAAGCAGATCGTTGGTGTCACTGCCACTGGTAATGTACCACTGGTGCGCCAGCTAAGCACCTATTCACTAGCTGGGCTGGCGGAGAGAGAGGGGGAATGGCTTGACCCCACTCGGCAGTCTAATGCAGCGGAGATATCGTACCTGTCTCTTAGCGCTACTATCTCTGGTGAATGAGGCTCCCGCTTTTAGCGGCACCTAGGGCTTGTTTCTATGGTCGCCAATGTGCAAATAATGCTAAAAACGGCAGACCTGTTGCTCGCCTGTCTGGAATGTCGCAGCTGCGTAGACAAGTACGGTAAGGTTATTGGGTTACACTTTTAGTGTATGCCGGACCTAGGTAATGGTACCGTGGTATACAGCTCCCGGGATATCTCCGACAGGGCGTTCCGTTTCTACCCTATTGCTTTTGGAGATTAGCGGGTTGTTCTAATTATGTTCTGTTGCAATGACAACAAATGACAACAAGCTCGGGACCAGCTACGCCAAAGCGATCATGGGAGAAATTACCAAGGAACATGTATAACGGAATAACGCAGCCGGAGGCGAATGAGGACGAATCAACAACAGGCTGGCAAGCCAATAGTCTGAGGTTTGACTACCTAGCTGTCTGGTGATCTGTTGTGCTCTCAGCCGTGCACCTATGTTCTGTAAGCAAGCCTGCTTCCACGATACAGCGAGTGGCTAGCTGCTTGCATACGAGGGTATGAATGCTGGTCAGCTACCTACGCAAGGTATTTTTAGGCAGTACTTTGCTGGTGTTGGGGCCCCAAACGTGGAAGCAGATCTTATACTGCCTCCGAGATCTCTGATCTGCAAAGGTAATATGTGGTGCACTATGTACTGTACGTGCGAGTGAGTGATCGCTGCGCCTGGCGCTCGTTTGTTTGTTGAGAGCCGGTTGGCTACAGTATGTAAATGGGCATATATACTTTTGAGAAGTCATCATGCAGTTAGCAAAAAAAAAAAACGGGAAAAAACGTGCGTGCTGGGGTTA
This sequence comes from Xylaria sp. Z34, assembly GCA_037356055.1. Taxonomy (NCBI): domain Eukaryota; kingdom Fungi; phylum Ascomycota; class Sordariomycetes; order Xylariales; family Xylariaceae; genus Xylaria; species Xylaria sp. Z34. The sequence continues at coordinate 131,817 of JBAWJW010000074.1, read as the reverse complement.
CAGCCTGGACAGTTCACCAACCTTGCATGTAACTTGGCCCTTGCGGTAGGATCAATACTACGGCTGCATAAATGACAAGGCCAGAGACTCTATGGTGAGAGAACACAGGAAAGGGTGTTTGGACAAAGAATAGTCAACATGATTTGTACGACAGCCGCCGATACTCTCAAGCTCAACTATGCCAGGAACCACTTCTGAAAAAGCGACCGTCCTCTGGCTGGGAACTACTATGGACAGATGAGAGAAGGAAGGCGAGGGGAGAAAGGAAGAAGTGAAGAAGTGAAGATGGGTCAAGAGATCCAGGGAGTGTAAAAGTGAAATATTGAGCAAGAAATAGCGTACCCCGACTCTCCAAGGTTAACATGTACTAGACTGTCGAGTGCATGTAACGAGTACAGTAGACAATGACATTGTAGTACATATCATCCATCTGTGGATCATCGATGTCTGAGGCGATGGCGTTTTTGTCGGCTTGGCAACGCAACTAGGCGATTCAAAGACTTCTACCTTACTTCATCTAACACAAACTAGTGACGACCCTCAGTCCCAATAATTCGCCATTCTATATCTGTTCCAGCTCACGGTTATGTACATCAACTCCAGTCGCCCAATATTCAAGCTTGGTGTTACAGCAGAAAGAGGGGAGAGGGACGAGCAACCAATGACGCCTGCCAGGCGAGCCTTTCGCGTAACTATTACACTCACACAGGTAGCAAGCAAGCGGCGCGTATTTCAGGGTTGCTCGTGATAGTTGAGTACGCGTTGGCTGGTGCGATGTTATCGTTGCAGGTTGCCTTGACCGACGGATGCATTGTGGCATGATCATGTGCCAGATTTCAACAATCCAGTGCTTCACAGTATCCGACTTGTCAATAGCAAAATTACTGTGATGCTGCAGTATAATTAATGGCAAGAATGAGCCTCGACATCGGGAATGCTGCTCAGTAGGTGCGCTCACTGTTCATTTTCTCTGCATTCTTAAGGGATATTGCCTTATCGAGGTCGAAACAACCTGCATTCGTTCTTCATATAAGACTGCCGGTTCAAATTTCCACTGCTGAAAAGAAAGACTTTCACTTGATTGCTTGTCAACTACTTAACGAGCTGAAAATGACCCGCGTCGATATCCCGATAATGGGTGTCTGCTCTGCGAGGTCAAGTGGTTTGTTTCGAGAAAGACAGGGAGGTACAAGACACGAATTTAGGGGGTGAAACAACAACCCGTGAGAAGCAACGTCTATCAAGGAAATGCCTAGCTGTGTGAGACGGATCGCCGTCATATAGCACTCCTTGCAGTACGTTCAACATAAATTGAGTTCTCGCAAACAGGCCGATCACTTATTGAGCTCGTAGGCAACAGCGACCACCGTCCAATGAATAGTCAGTCTTGCGCTACTAGACGAACAGTGGCGTTCATCGTATGGTCGAGAGCTGAGTAGGATCATATGAACAGATGTGTTATGTCACCAAACAGTAGGGTCCTAATCAATCATTTCACAACTTGATGCAGGCCTTCTGAGTGGAGGTGTGAGACCAACAGTCAAGGGAGCGACCACCATCACCGCGAAGAAAGCGACGAGATTGCTCTAACCACAAGACACGGGAGAGGGCATGGTTGATCGTCGGCACAATGCTCGGCTCTATCAGAGTGCTTGTGTCTTAGCTAGATGATTTCGAAGCTCATCTTGCTACCGAGGCACCTTTAATCAAGTCAAAAGACATTGAGGCTCGGAACACAGCACTAGTAGAGAACTGGATTGATCAATGAGAAGTGAACGTCTCCGAACCAGTCAGGATAACGTCGGTGGTATTTCGTCAAGTTTGGCTCGTCGGGATCGATAGCAGCTCATAGCAGTCGACACTTGGTGATACGACAAACTACAGAACAGACCGACGTCATTTCGCCCCGGCCAAGCCCGTGGCCGCGTTTTCCAAACCAAACGGATGGCGACAGGCAGAGACCTGGTTCTTAATATGCGGTCCGCCAAAAAGACATAGAAGAGAGATTAGAGACGGCTCGATGGAAAAGACGGCTAAGTCGTGAGCAATATCGCACTGCCGCACCGCACTAGACAAGACTAATAATACTAAGAATACCAGGTTAAGTCAGTGATTGATTACTACTACATACGTACTACATATGTAAATTATCGCGGCCAATCCCAGGCTATTTACTAGGTAGTCGTCTCCCCTCACACTCCAGTGTAAGCGACGCATTACAATTGGACGGAGTCTTCGGTAGGCTAACGGGACCATCACTTTCGCATCGTGGGCAGCGGCCAATCAAGTGTCTGTTCCTTGCATACTCCTCCACACCATGGGTCCACAGATACCACCTGGCCAATTACTGCCCGGTGCGCAGACAAGGAACCGCCGGACAAGCCAACAGGCAGGTGCCCACCTCGCCCACCTTGCAGCTTTATTCATTTGTTCGACTTGGTAGCTAGCGGTTAGTTGGCCCAGGGGGCTCTGGTTGGCAGGGGGTTGCTAGCCAGCGCACGATCTCCCATTTCATTCCCTCTCTCCTCGCCTCGCCTTCTCCTGGATCCTTTTTCTTCCTTCACGATCTGCATCGTCGCTGCGTGTCGCCGTCGTTTCGTCTGCGTGTTTCACTCATTTTGGCTCATCAGCCGTCCTCTCCCTATCTTATCGCTCGTCCCTTTTCGTGGGCAGTCAGTCATTCATTCATTCACCAGGTCTCAACTTCACTCTTTGAGTTGACTCCGTCCGATCTTTTCTTTGGAATTACGAGTTCAATATCTGGAGCTTGCTCCCTTGTGTAGGTTGCGCCTCGTTGCATCGTTGTGTCTCAGGCAGAAACATGAGGGACTGACATGCCATGCTAGTACTATTATTTATTGGACTTGTACTCCAAGCGAGTGTCAGGCACAACGCACCCTGCTAGCAAACTTATCACGTCACGTCGTCGAGCGAATACAATCACCATGGAATCAATTAACGCCCTGATCACCCGTGGCACATCTATGATCGCAACTCGCGATCTCTCCGATTCAGACTCCTCCTGGGACTCGGCCATCAACGCCACGATTTCCCTACTAGGCATTGCTTTATTTGGTCTAGCTCTGATTGGCATTCTCATGCTGCTGCAACGACACCGCCGGCAACAACAGCTCAATGATCACACACTGCCCAGATACAACGACATCGAGCATGGAGTCGGCCAAACCAACGGTCGGTTGACCATCCAGACTGCGGAGGGTAAATCGAACATCGTCGTAGTGAATGGTCGCCCGATGCTGGCTGATCCTAACGCGCCACCTCATTCACCTACCAACGTCCCTCAGATTCACATCACATTCCCAGATGAGCATGATGAACAGGGCCGCCGACAGAATGGTCGGGTTCTTCTCGTCCGCGTAGGCGAGACCACCATTGGCCTCGAGCCCCTGAAAGAGGAGCAATTACCCGCCTACGACAAGGAAGGCAGCAACTCTTTCTACTCTATCGACATGGACCGCATTGGCGGTTTGAAGGAAAAGGATCGATCACAGTTCGCCTGAACGGTGTCTAACGCCATAGGCACCCCTCACTGTTCTCATGTTTGATCAATCTAAGCATCAACTACTGTTATACCTCATGCGGTCGAATCTAAAGGACAAATCTGCATGCACGCTTCACGACCAAATGCTTACATCTGCTTCATCTAATATTTTCAGCGCCAGGGGGGATTGCGGTGATGTCAAGTGCTGACGGACCGCATAGATCATCCAGGAGGCCATTTTTTGAACATTTCAATGGCAGTGGCGCTGAGTATATATCAACTTCGTATATAACGATACCATGGTTTTGCTACCTGTTTTGTGGATAGCTGAACACAGCGAAGGGTTGAGGTGTACTCTGGTGGACTACATATTCGTAACTGTATAATTGATATTACTCTTAGCGGAACCAAAGAGTTTCGTCGTCCAGCTACAAACCCACTGATTCAAGACTTAGCTTGCTGGTTTTACGTGATTGTTCTACACAGGAGCACAGTTCATGCACGTCTCAATAGCAATATGCTCCCTTTTCATGGTACTGACCGGAAGTCATCGACTTCGAAGGTTGTTTGAATCGATCACAATCAATTCATCACATGTGGTAGATAGTCCCACAGGCAAGACTAGTCTATTATATCAATAAGCCCTCAAACCTGTGTCTGGTTTCGACTTGACCGTCCAGACTAGTACATGCTCCAGCTAAGATATCACCCACGACAACCTCTCAAGGGGCTATATTAGCTCTACGCCCACCTCTATATACATAGCATCAGCTGCAGCCCACATATGATATCACTAGGTTTACGATGTTAACGTGGGGCCATTTCTTGGTTGATCACCGCGCCCAGTTATATTGTCAGATGGGAATAGATGACACGATATCACGAGGACACGCATCGGAAGAGCTCATATAAGGTGTTAATCCAGATATAAGTTTCTATATGTCCAAACGAGCGACTGAAAGCGAATATATACATAACAAATAACAATCCACAGCCATCCAGCAGCCTACTCGCGGCTACCAAGTTTCGTTTCTCGGAGAGCTTCCATGGTACCGCACAAAACTCCCACACTTCAATCTACCTCTTCTTCTCCCACTTTATCTCGAGTTCCAGGACCCCCGACTTTATTTAAGACACCCAGTCCCAGGTCATCTTGACGCGGCCGTCGTTGGGGTTGGCGAGCTTGGAGAAGACCTTGACGGGGACGTCGAGGTCGTTCTTCTGGCAGCCCTCGCAGCGGTCCCGGACGGTGACGACGGCCGACTTGCCGCCGCGGCTGATCTTGATCTTGCGGCCGCAGTACGTGTTCTTGTTGGGGTTGCCGTTGGGCGTGTGGGGGTCGAACAGCTCCTTCGAGATGGCTACGATGGCGTCCTGCTCCGAGTTGTAGACGCCGCAGGCCCCGAGCCCGGGCGCGTAGTACGTCAGGTCGCCGCTCATGGAGCGGCTCTCGAGGGCCGCGGACGGGGTCCCTGGGGCTGCGGACACGAGGCCGGCAGTGGCGACGACGGCGAGGACGATCTTGGTGAAGGATTGCATTTTGGCTTTTATGGTATTGGTTTCTATGGTCTTTGAAAATGAAGGCTGCGGTATAGACCGTGATATTGGGGTGATACGTTCGTGTTAAGGAATGACGACGAAAAGGAGCGAAGTGAAGCAGCGAAATTGAGAATCAGTCCAGAAGAAGGGATGAAGTCGATGCTGGTGATCGAGGAAAATGTCAATCGATGAAGGGTGAAGGAACTCATTATTTATATTCGTTCCGCATCGTCCAAGTCCTAGCTGTGTTACGTGAGGTTCTCAGGGGCTACAGAACTACCTCTTTCGGACGATAGCTAACTGTACCGTATTACGCCTCAGTGTTGCCTTCGTATGTGACAAAAGGATCAGTGTCGTTTGCTCGAGGCTACACAGACACATATGTCACCTGCCACTTCGGCATGTGAATGGGCGGTCATTATCTCCTTCACTCATAATCCTACCGGGCACTCTTCTAGGCAGAGAGGTTTCAAATGTGCTCGTTCATCAGATGAGTGACGTCCCGTGTCCTCAGAATTACGGCACATTTGTATATGAGTTCCCAAAGCTTAGCTGTCAAGGACCGGCCGGGCCTATAATTCTAGATGTTTTCCATATCATGATAACCAAACTCCAAACGCCGACATCCATCTCACATTGTACCCCACGTGTAACATAGGTTCATGATCATCGCGGTTCGGGCCATCATCATGTATTTCATGCATCATGCAGGTACAGGTTACTAGGATACGGCATGGCGCCAGGTGAAAGGCTATTCGCAGCCTTAAGACAACGTGATATTTCAAATCAGCGTCTCACGTTCCTATTCGACAGTCTTCGCGGCTTAAAGAGGCATCCAAACGAAGTTGGTCTCACGTGAGAACCTGGCTCGAACAACCGAAAGGGGCAAGAGCATTCGCAAATCCTCCAGGATTGTGAGGATTCAGCCAAAGATTGCCAAGCAGAGTCCTTTTGAGGCTCTTCGTCGTACAGTCTTATTTCACTACGTATTCGCTCCTGTGAAGAATTAATATGATATATTTCATGAGCTATAATTGAATCCCAACACGGAATGAATGTCAAGGTCGATGGCAAAATTTGAGGCTCTTAGGCTGATGATCAAGGCTCCGTAGTGCTAATGGAAGAGGCGTTTGCGGGCCGCACGTCCAGCGTCATACCATCTTATTTTAGGTGTGAGGCTGTGCAAAGCAACCTAACTGTAGAATTCTCCGTATTCTAAAACGTTGGTTCATCGCGGAGTAACAATCCTTTGTAACACACTCGTGCCACGGCGGATCTGTCACAGCTTATATTACTGATAATGAAGAATGTTATATTCACCAAGATTTTGTATGTGGATCACGAGGTAGATCCGGGCGAAATCCGGCTCGAAAATGGCAGTCTGGGTCGTCGATCCTCAATGACTAACGTAGCAGATATCGATGATCCAAGATCTCTCCGCGGAGCGGATAAGCCCGCTCAATCAATCTCCAAGGGGCAGGGAATAGCCCAACGTAGACCCATATAATAGCCAAATATAACCTCAGAAATAAGATCATAAACCGAGAAAACCCGATCACTTTTATTTTACCATTATCTTTGTAGATGAAATTCGGACCTATTAATAATAGTCGAAGTAGCAAAGCTCGCTCGGCTCGGGGGATTTAGGTGTCGGGTATAAGTGGGTTGTGATTCTCTCCATTCTATTATTGTAAGTGACTTGCTACTTGGGATGGTCGAGTGAACGATCTGCTTCCAGTTTTTTGAAGGAATCATAGACGCAAAGGATTAAACGGTACGTATTGAAGGGCTCTGAACTTCTCAGTTGAGATTCGCCGTGCGAGATCAACAAAGCACCTATAGTTAGTTAATGCCGTCGCTAGGAGCCGAAAGATACCGTAAAGGGTAGTATTTATATCCGCCGGCCGACCCCTCCGAGGCGTAAGCAACTTACCGTAACTTACCGTGCCCACCCGAGCAGAGCGCCGAAGATCGGCACCTCAATCGAAGTGATCAGCAAACTCTAATAGCAGGGCCATAAACAAAGCCGATTAAATCTAGTATACTCTCGGCGATAGCCAATATACGCGCACGCCTATGACGCATAGAAATGGAGTTAAGAATCGGCGGTTTGTAAAGCCGCAAGTTTCAAGAGTATACGTATTTAGGAGATAAGATGGATGAAAGCATTCTGCAAGCCACCTATATAAGTCGTGTAACGTGGCATCGAGTCAACGCCATCACGCACATCACACACACTCTCTTCTATACTATTGGTCTAAGACTTAGGTACGATAGGCGAAAATTAAGCGATATCATAACCAATTAATTCACCATGGCCGCCAATACTGCAATGGACAACCTCGGTGTTGTCAGCAAATTCGTCTCCGTCCACAACGATACCTATCCCTACATCTCCCCCGATAAGAACAGCCTCTCCGGAAAATCGGTCTTCATCGCCGGCGCATCCAAGGGAATTGGCAAAGAGACGGCCATATCATTAGGGAAAGCCGGGTGCAGCAAGATCGCCATCGGTGCCCGCTCCGATATCTCCAAGCTAGTAGGCGAGATCACCAAGGCAGCGACCGATGCAGGCAAGAGCGCGCCGCAGATTATCTCGGTCCAGCTCGACGTGACATCAGAGGACAGCGTCAAGGCGGCCGCGGACAAGATCTCACAGGAATTCGGGGGTGCGCTAGACGTTTTAGTGTGCAATGCCGGCTATCTGGAGACATGGAAGCCCGTCGGCGAGGCGGACCCATCCGATTGGTGGAAGACTTATGAGATCAATGTCAAGGGCACATTTTTGCTCAACCGCTTCTTCATCCCGCTGCTGCTGAAGAGCGAGACCAAGACGAGCATCTTGGTCACGAGTTATGGGGCCCTGGCACTGAGGCCCGGAGCGTCAGCTTACCAGTCCACAAAATTCGCCGTGTGCCGTCTCGCCGAATTCATCGCGGCCGAGTACGAGTCGCAAGGTCTCGTCTGCATGGCCATCCACCCCGGCGGTGTCAAGACTGAGCTTGCGTTTGGCATGCCGGAAGATATGTGGGCGGTCCTGACCGATGAGGTTGCACTTCCCGCAAACACGATCGCGTGGCTGAGCAAGGAGAATCGCCCGTGGCTGAATGGGAGATTTGTCAGTGTAACCTGGGATATGGAAGAGCTTGAGAGCAAGAAGGATAAGATCGTTGCGGACAATCTCTTTAAATTCCGCATGCTGGCCTAATAAGGTCAACAACCTGATTTTATTACAAAATATAAAGTTAACAGCACATGAGAGGACGAGCTTGGGTCCGACCAGTCCTGCACCTCTACTTGTTTATACTACTGCCTAAGGCACCCGAAAAGAATCTCGACTCGTATATACCTTGAAATCAGTCAAATAAAATACCCTCCTGTTTATCATATTACTTAGCCAGCTCAAATTTGCCATGTCCGAAGCTTATGGAACGGGCTTAAGTAGATTAGACCTGGCTGGTCCAGACCAAACTTAATAGAACCACAACTATCTGTGATGGCTTTGATTGTTATTTGGCCGCTTCTTACTGTCGTGGGATAGCTCTTTTTACTGGTCGAACAGGCTCTTTCCGTTATTCATCTTCAGCGTATCCTTATACCTTGTATCCGTACGATCATATATTAACCTTGTTGAAAGAATGAGGAGCGCGCGGTCTTCGCCGGCGCTGCCTGGGACGTGGACACTCTAGCTTTCTTCGGGTCTGCCAATAGGTAGGCGAGAAGTTGCTAGACATCTTTATGGCCGCCAAGCTCTAGTGGATTGAACAGAGTGGTCTGGTAGACCAGACTGAAACGATGCGAGCGACTCGAATTGGCTGCCACGTCAGGTTAACAAATGTTCAGATTTATAATTCGGGCAGAGAACGACGAGAGGCAACGGCACGTTGGGACTCTTCGGGCAACAACTGATGAGAGATTGGAACATCACGTCGAAGCTCTTCGAGCAGCAGGTGATGAAAGACTAGAGCATCACGTTGAGGCAATAGAGTTTTTGTCATGTGCAGCATTATCATATTAAAGACGTAAATATTGCAGAGAGTGTGCATGAGACTCATCCTCTTCAGCTGTTTTACTGCAGACATCGATTACATGATATCCAAAGTTGTAAGGGAAAGAACCCTTGGGTGTATTAATATAATAATATATAAAGCCTTGAGCTTTAAGACTGTAATAGACAAGAAATAACAAAAAATGTGTTGCTGGATAAAAGTCATCCAATTATGGTTTGGACGGGAGGGGGGAGGAGAGGAGGTCAAGAGGAAGAAGAAAGTGAACGAAATAGCAAAATCTTGGTAACTAGTAAACTGATTCTTAAGAACAATAATTATGTCACGACCTCTGGATACTGAAAGCAACGTAGGGGTAAGCCTTGAATACTTGTTGTTGCACAAGGAGCTCCAACATCTACATCTACAAGCTAGAGATCTATATATAAAACGCCCTCTTTGTTCTGTTACTCTAGGGAGGCGGTATGCAGCTGTAGGTATCGCGAGGCTTCGCGAGAGTCTGACAAATTCGTTCCACGAACACTCCTCCCGTCTTACTCTTCTGATCGATAAGCATTCGACTGACTTTCGCCCCAAGCTCAGACCCAAGAAACGCATAAAAACCCGCGTCCAGGTAAGTGAACACAATCTCCTTCTCCGACTCCACGGAGCGGAGCGACCTGGTCATTGCTTCCTAGGCAATGATTTTCGTGGGCTCGTTCATAACAGTATCGAACCAGATCATTCTTAACTTGTTGCTTGGCTGTTTTTGAAACGTCGCCAGTTGCTGGTCGTATAAATAATAGGATTAAGCATATAAGCCATAACTACCACAAAGCCTTGTCTTTAATTAGTAGAAAGGGAGGAGACGGCTTTATGCTATAAAATCTCCGTTCTCGTGTGGGGAACTAGAATATGTGTCTTGTTACTTAAGGCTTATGAAGGTGACAAGGTAGAGCAAGAAACACGTTGATGATTTCGTAGCTTGGTGCCATACATACATTACGGCAAAAGCCAAGGATGGCCCGGCGGACCGCAGGGATCCGGAACTGCAGCCACACCCAAACGTACGACCTTTCTACCTCCAGGAGGAGGACAGTGCCCCAGATCGCGTGCTGGTACTGCTGCTGCTGCTGTGACGAGGTAGACATAGTGGCGGCGACAGCGAGGGCGTACGAGGGTATATGTGTGTGTAGTGTGTGTGTGTGTGTGTGTCTGCTTTCGTATGGAAGGTTAGTTCATCATGATCTAAAAGAACAAGCTTCACCCGAGCTGTCAAGAAGTACGTACAAGAGCAGCCAGTAGTAGGAGCGGCGGCGGCGGCACAAAGCGCGACAGTATGGTTCAACAACTCTACGTACGAATGTTAGCTTTTTAATAAGCAGATCCGAGCAGTTCAAACACGTACGGAAGAGACGGCGGCGGCGGAGATTATGTTGTTGCTAAAGAGAAGAAAGAAGAAGAGAGAAGGCAAACGTACGGAAGCCTACTTATCAGCCGGATCAGCCTGCCATGGATGCCAGTCCGATGATCTAGAGAAGCCGGGTGAACTGGACTTGGGCTAATATGTCTATCCGGGAGAAAGGACATGCGTCAACTGCATTTTTATGAACAAACCTGACTACGTTTACGTCATGCATACAGTCGAGTTTCAGACTTTACTATGGAAGGAGAGATCTGACCGCGGTTGCGCTATGCCTGTGATCAAGACTTCGATGCTGTCCAAGGCGAATTACTATGACTATGTGTCGGACGGAGAGATTTAATATAATGGCTGGAAAATTCCCAGACCTCAACTTCTAGTACGCTGAGGAGGAAGGAATCAATAGCCTTTATCCTTAACTGGCTCAGTCTTGGACTCGGACGTCTCCTTGCAATATTCTATTGTCTTTAAGCTATCAAATGGTTCAATTTATAGCTTAACCTCTAGATAAACAAGGACTAAATACTAATAGTTCACTAGATAATAATTCTTTAATTATTATATAAGTAACTAGAACAGCCATGTTTACAATTACACCATGCTTAAACTTTCTAAGCAGGAATTTCAGAATCTATGAAATAGACATTCACCCCTGCCCCTAACAATATTATTCAAGAATAGGGCACGTCCAGTAAGTATACAGGTTCATATATTAAACCCCATTACTATGATCGCGGTAAGGCTTGCCGAGGTGGCCCAGGCGCCGTGATCACAATATCTATGCGTTCACCTCTCTCCTCTCGTGTTAGACGTATTTGCTCGATATTATAAACACTGCGGTAGCCGCGATCCAGCCTTGTTGCTTGCGCAACCTACGAACAGACGCACAATTAGATTCATTGGTCCCTGTGATAAAGTTGTGAAGAGTGCGGTCAAGCTTGGTAGCTCGTTATAGAGGTCTAGTTTCAGCAAAGAGTCAGCGTCGAATGCAGAATTCTTATATAGAGCTATGAGGTGATCGTGGCAGCGTTCGGGACGACCATGGACTAGCAGCTTCCAATCTTGGACTCTATAGCCAGCTGTTTGACGTACTTAGACTAGACAATGGTCTCCATCTTATCGTATATTGTGCCAGCCATGTGGAAGATGACCCATTCCACAAATCGAGATTGGCCTGTACGTGGTAGTCATCCTAGGATCTGCAGGAGATGATTTGCGTTCCACGGCCACTGCAGAATAATACCTTTTCCAACTTGCTGGCCGCAACAAAGTACTGATTTTAATCTCTGCGGATTAAAAATGGACATACTGCCTAAAGATTGGTAAAAACCTTGGGCAAAAAGGACAAGCGACTTACAACCAAATAATCAATAATAGGTAAAAAGGTGCATCTGGTCGTCGAGCAAAGTCTTTCAATTGATCCTCCGTGCAATAGCTCGCACCTGCCTCACCGCGCCTTCTGGGACACAGTCAGTTCCTCTGCAAGAAGTTGCTACTCTACCTTCCTAACTTCGGGGCTCCCGTTCATCGTCATCATCACCATCAAAATGTCTTTCGTCCCCGATCCCGCCGCTGTTCATGATTACCAGGACAGATCCAGAAAGTGCGTATTTTCCTTAGGTACACTACCCACACACGTCTACCCGTTGACCATCGAAAATTCCATTCGATGGATTCCATCGTGTGGTGGAAACGTGACTATTTACTGGCCTAAGCTAGGACGGACCCATGTTCGCCAACAACACCGTGGCTGGTGTCATGTCCTGTGCACCACAGAGCAGCTCAGACATATCATCAAGGGCGTTCTTAATCACCACAAGATACGTCCTGACATTGATTTACCTTCCCGGTTTGGCATTGTTGACCCAACGCCTCCGCGTCCATGTAATCTTTCAAATAATTGAAAGACAGGTAAAACCTGTCCCACGAAAACCATCGCCGGACCTTGGTCAAGACGGAGGCGTCGGGGAGGCGGACGGCGGGGTCTTGGAGATCAACCAAGTCCTCGTGCTCGGCGATGTGCCTTTCTACCCAGGCCTACATATAAATCGGCTATGCTTCACTGTCATCACACTCATAACCTTTATAGTATAACGGCCTCATGCCAGGTTGTCTCGCAGCACCTCGTGCTGCAGGTGGCGGTTATACTGAAAGCACCGGGCTTCTTCGTGGACTTTATTGCTCCTTGGCGACGTTTTTGGTAAGCTGGAAGCTCGTATACTACTACCAGAATTCGATATAGCTCATGTCATACATCTTTACGTCATGTGTTTTGTCACGCCGGAGCCTAAATTAATTGGAAACTAGAACCGTTAATTCCTTGACACCGGCTACCTTGTTCCTGGAGATCTCGGCATTCAGAACTTACTCCAGGGCAAGCAAAAGAGCGGCCACGCTCTTATCAAGACTAGTTTAGACGATTCTCAGATGATTCCAACAATGATCAGATGTCCTTCAAACGCCATGCTCAGATGTAGATGTCCTTCACAATGCTCATGAACTCCGTCTCAGTGTTCTCTCCTTAATGCCCTTGGTGACGTTTGTTACATCTTGTGGGAACCCGTTATGCCCCAGCCCTGTTTATACGGGTGCTGAAGGCCTTTCTTGAGTTTAACCCCTTGTTCTAAGTGTCAAGATAGCTACTGATAGCTTGTGATTTGACCACTCGACTAATTATGTTATGTCCTAAAGGACGTAGTGGTTTATATTCATCAGTGGTCTATATCCCCGCTACTCGGCCGGATGGGCGTGAGGGAACTGCTCGACAAGGCCGGTGAAGTTGAAGATGCAATACCTCCTCTGTCAGGAAGGAACTTAGATTCACGCCCAATTATCCTCCCATCACCTACTACTCGCCCCTCTGGTCTTCTCCCTTTACTGCATTGTTGGATAGATCGGCTAGGTGTACCCAATCATGGAACTGTTTAGCGCGGACATGATCGGGGAGGATAGGGAGTTCGTGTGGTTCAGCCCCGGGTCGCAGTTTTGGCTTTCGTTCATTGATCTTTTTTTATGATTAAATGGCGCGGACCTTTGCATCACCACCAAGCAATAAACGCTGATCTTTTATTAGATAATTATCCTTTAATTATCGTATAAGCAGCTGGAACAACTATGTTTAAGGTTATACCGTACTTAAAACTTTGCAAGTTGGAATTCTAGAGTTTAGGAAATAAACGTATGGGTTATCTGGTTGCTTCCGGCCATAGACAATTCATTAACCAAACAGCTGCGCGTACCAGGTTACGATCGTCAACCCTTCTCGGTTCGACCCCGAGGTGCAGCAGTACCTAAAAAAGATCAAGGTTATACTCAGCTACGACGAGGGAGAGAGAGAAATAATCTGGGTGGCCGAGAACACTGCTACTCATACTACTCGTCGGCTCGAGTTCTTGGTCGAACGTGTTGCTACAGCGCTCGTTCCTATGACGAGGAACTGGATTGAGTTTTCAGAGGAACTACGTGGTACTGTCGATACATGTGTTATTTGTAGTGATGATGGCGAGTAGTCTGTTGTTCGCTGATAGCAAGAGACACAAGCTGGTGGTTTGCTCTATAGTCCCTTAGAATCTAGCGGCGTCGCGTTCTACTCCACGGGGCAATTCGAAGTATCCATGCATGTGCAATATCGTAGGGCCCCCTCTCCGCCCCCCTTCCCGACCAAAAGAAGCTATTAAGACTTATTCTGTATTCTCCGCTACTCTTAAGATATTTGGCGACCTTTACTTCTGCCCTATCATCAACACTGCAATGTGGGGGGATGAGAGGCGTCCCCTCTCCCGGGCAGCGCGGAAGCAGTCTGTGACGGCAGCAGTAATGGTTGCGGGGATTGGTAAGAGGCCATATCTGAGGCCCGCTCGACTCGGTAGAAGAGCAACGTCCCTAATAGTGGGCGATGTTCGTGGTGGGAGGATGGCCCACGGGCTGGCTTTTGGCGCCGGGCTTCTTCTACCTTTGACGGCTCGGCTGCCTTGAAGAGCTAATTCACAAAGTTTGAAGGCGGGCTCCTCTCAACGTCAGTGTCATTGGCAGTATCGTTATCGAATCCCCAAAAACAGCCAGCCATAGCCTCGTCGTCATCTATCTTGTCCGTTCTATCTTCCGCGTCTGTGAACGGGCTTTCCTGGTCCCCAATGCATCATGCATGTCCCTAACATCATAGATTTCGCTAAGTATACACATTCGCCCTTCTACCCCAACATGGCCTTGGCCGCAAAGCGATGGTCCACCATTCGCAACACATCTAATATCCCTTTGGCCAACAATGATCCTTTCACACATCTAACCCACTATCTCACCAGACGTTTGTTTAATAGCTCGGAGTTTCCAGTGTCAGGATACCTCTTTCCCGGGGATCTTATCAACACCCAATTTAAGAAGTTTTACAATGCCGGACACCCCAATTAGTTTAGCAAAAGAGATCATACACCCACTGTACGGGAAACCGTAACAGCAATCGGAGCGGTTCATCGAGTTCTTCGGTTGAATGAACCATTCGCGGGATGGAACATCGACTCATCATCTAAGCATAAGGCATGTATGCCCTTGGACATGGTTAACGCATGGCGCCGCAGGACTCTTGCGCGTGTCCGACCATCTAAGCTTGGTAGAAGACCTCGACTTCCTCCGATAAACCAACCTATTCAACCCAATCGTCCTGTTCCGTCACCGAATGCTACACCACTAAGCTGGATCCCAAAAGAGATACATTGGGGCGGAAACCAAGAAGCAAACTAACGCGATGTGTTCCTATTCTTTACCTAGTCTTCGGCAGAAAGCAGTGCACTGCGGGGTGTTATCAACTGCCTTCGTGGGTGCTACATATATGTTATGCTTCTACTGAGCAGTGATTTTCGCCCCGAAATCGAATACGTCTTCTCGTTAAGACTCGGAAAACCATGGAACGAAAAACTCAGCGAGCTGTTTAATAAACTTAGTTCTAAACGCTTCATAACCTGGAGATGCCGGTGCCATAATGGACTCTAGGTGCTGGGCCATGTATGCAACGATATGCTAATATTTGCCTTAACTAAGGTCACGACCTATACGATAAGCCTCGAGAATACCTTTTACAAGCCTGTTAATAGCATCACTCCGATTAACCTTGGCCTCGAGGAGCTCAAGTAGATCGTAGTCTTGAGTGAGGCGGTATTAATAGCCAGTGCTAAACGGGCTTATCATTAATCGGGAACAAGGTAGTTGAAGGGGTATCGAGATTCCGACGCATGCGTCTGGGTATAAGTCGTAGACATTCATCGCCCTTGTATCTCCGAGAGTATTCATAACTGCTGTGGTAGGTTTTTGCATTCATATAAGCGTATGCAATTTGATAATAAGCTGTCAAACAAAATTTCTATAGCAGCGCTGTGAGGTAGAAGTGACAATAGAGAGAACAAGAACAGAGAGCGCAGAAGGAAGAAAGGATTCCAAGGCAGGAGAGGTTCACCAGTAACAAGAGAAAGAGAGAGAGAGAGAGAGACATGCCAATCACGTTGTATGAACATTTTGTATTTCGGGTCCGTCCAGCTATCAAGACAGATAGATAGACGAGTTCAACTCCCAAGCTTCCAATACACACACGCACCAATAAAACGATTCCAGACGCCTCGTCGTCCAACTAAAACTACACTGTACATAAACCGGCGACGAGAGAAAGAGGGATCCCCCCCGGCTCACTCTACGGCCCGCCGTCCAATAAATCAACAACGAGAAAGAAGGGCCGAGAAAGACCAAAAACCATCCGGCCAGATCAAGACCCCCCCTTTACTCCGCTTCTCTAGCCTCAATACTCCAGACGTTTGTGCCTCAAAAGACGAAACCATTCCCTTCACACGGAACTCCCCGATAAATCGTTGCGAGACGAGAAAAAAAAGCACCTCTCTCCCATTAGCCTGGAGCTGGTAAAGTTTCGTATCGACCCAGAACTCCTCGATATATTGACATGACGAACACGGCTGCGACGTTCAATGAATGATATCACACTGTTGTGAGCAAAATCAAAATCGCATAGACCTCTACTGCACGATGTGTGTATAGGAAGTTTGACTAGAATGGGCCCTCTTGTGCTGCAACAACTGCTCTCGAGGAACGAAATTTGGCCACTGGAGAGGATTGGGTATAATGCCTCGTGATTGGGGCCGGTTTGCGTCAGCTGGAACTAGATCCGGAGTATGAGGCCACGAAGTCGAAGAAGGGTGATGCGAGCTGGAAAGATGGTCGGATAGATTGGAGGTTTTATGATGCAGTAGTCCATGCACATTTCTAGCCAGTGATCTCGTTCTTCTCCTCGATGACACGTCTGGCTGTCTTCCTTCTAACGGATCCTATCTAGAAGGAAAGTTGAATTGCCCAAATACGCCACCACCACCTCCCGGTGTCATCGGCCCCATGCCCATACCATTCGTGTTGTGCGACTGTGCAGCAGGTGTGCTTGCTAGCCCAACACTCGCGGTGCTTGGAGTACTTGGTCCACCATTTGTGTTGCCATTTGTTCCTCCTGGTGTGTTCTCAGTGTTGGCTGGTTGTTGTTGGGACGACAATGGCATCTCCATGCCGCTGAACCCTAGGCCCCAGATTTTTCCAATGTGATCATCAGATATATCTCCATTATATATCTTCTCCCGCAGCTGGAAAAACACCTTGCCCGTAAGCAGACTGTCAGAACCAGCTTGATGAGCCGCTCCAAGCCGCTTAATCTTGAGTGCTTCCGCTATGCTTTCTAAGCCTGATTTCTGCTCGAACTTTTGGAGTATTTCCGTGGTTGAAGGATCTGTCGGGGTTAAAATCCCACTGTTATGAAGCTTAACAGCATATTTCATTAGGTGCTTGACATCGTACGTCTGGGGAAACCACTTTTTCATGACTTTGTCGAACTCGCTTTCGTCGTTAGCAAGTTTCGTATCCGATAATAGTTTGGTAAGGTAACCGAAGTCATATCCGCCGTGGAACGATAGCCACTTGACGTTATCGAAGCATACGAAACCAGAGACAACGAAGAGGGCAGCGAACTTTCTAGGGTCGATGCCGTCACGTTCGAGAAGATTAAAATCAATCCCGGCCTGTTGTAGTGATTCGATTGACGCCTGGTTGTACATGTCCTCTTTGAGCGCAAACTTGAAGTTAAACTGCCACGCGAGGGGCATCTGTGATGGACCGTGTCGTCTCGCATTCGGACCAAGATCTGGGATCGAGTGTGCGTGTGTGTCTGCGGGTGTTTCGCCTTTCTCGTTGAATAAACTGATGCCTATTTGTATGACCTTGAGCATGTCGACGTTTACCCGAAGGCACTGGTAGTGATAATCACTCTTCCCCCGGAAGTTGCCCATTGGCCGCCCAACAATTCCGGGAAATTCAGTATCCTTGATAGGTCAGCAAGCCCATCTCAGAGTATACCAAGGTCTCAACCCTACCATGGCGATATATGGGAAATCCTCAGCCAGCTCCATGAGCAGGGCCATCTCTTCCTCAAAGTTGTGTCTCCATACTTCGCGTATCCGGCCCTTGGCCCCGCCTCGTGATGTCCGGTCGCCTGGCTGGCCATGAGATTGCTGGTGAGAATTCTGTTGTTGCTGCTGCTGTAGCGCAGCGGCATGCTGGAAACCGGTCCTTGCGGCCTGACTTGCGAAGCCCGTCTGATCACTGACCTGGAAGCCGGAGGCAGCACTCATGCCACCGCCCAAGGCGAGGCCATTGGCTCCGAAGGGACCCAATTGCTGCGTCAGGTAAGGGGGGTTTGCGAGCGAGGTCTGCTGGTGTGTGGCGTGGGATGTGGCGGGATGCTGTGGAAATTGATGTTGGTAGGGAGCTAGGGCTGGCGGGCCACCGCCAAAGCGCGAAGGAGGCGCCATTGGTGATGCCAGTGTATAAGTTTAGGATCGGTGAACCTCACGGACTCCTCCTCGGTTTTTGTATAAGGAAGGGCAACCAGTCGGTCGACATGGGAAGGTGGAGAGGAAGAGAGAAGAGAGAGCTGAGCTCGTGAGCCGCGTTGGTGGCCAGGCTTGGCGTGGGTTGCGCTGATGCGCCCGACTTCGCGGTGACGTGCACAGGCGTGGCGGGGGATGTTTGTGATGTGGTCTGGAGGAATAGTGAAGCCGATGTTTGGGAATGCACAGGCGGATGGCGCAGATGCTAGGGCTTCGTTTGGTCGATGGTGATGGTGATGGTTGATGGTGGTGCAGATGCAAGTAATGGGGGGGTGCGCTGCTTGGGTTGATCCTGTGCAAGCTTGCTGCTGGAGGTTGAGGAGCTTGTGCCAAGTAGAGAGTCCAATGGCGATTTGGCACCACCGATTGGCTTGCATGGAATTGGCCTGGGATTTGGCTTCGGTAGAGCACTGAGACGGGCTTATTGAATGGTCTGTGCTTACCACTCACCTGGAACAACGTAAATCCCTTGAAGGTCTGAGGTAATACCTACCCCATTCCCTACAGTGAGCCCACCAATCAGAACCCGGCTTGAAGCAACCCGTCGCAGCTGCAATCAATTGACTCGGGACTCCAGCCAAAGCGACGACTGTGAGAGCATCTGGGACGTTCATCGAAGCTATTGGGGCCCATTTACACACAACGATTCGACACCATGTATCCCTCACGGTACGATTGAATAACAGACTTTCTTCAGGATCCCCAGGTCTCACCACTACTGACTAACGCCGACACCGACAGGATACTCCGAGCCCAGCACCACTCCAAGCCTAACCTCACGGGTTTTGACGCCACGAGGTTTGCTCGTGCCGCCGGTCAGCCGCGCTACGATCCCTGGGAGAGAGCGTCAGTCTAGTCCCCTCGGATGCACGACCGTCCGATTCCACTGTCTGTCTGTTTGTTTCACTGACGGAAGGGGGGAACAATAGTGAAGCTTGGCGATACACGGGAACCTTTTCGCGATGGAACCGATTCAAGGGCGCTTTCCCCGGCCTGGGCATAGCTACCGTAGCTTTCGCCGTGTATCTCGGATATGAGCAGCTATTCCTCCAGGACGATCACCACGGCGACGCACACGGAGAGGAGCATCACTGAAGTGAATGAATAGAAACCCACCCCAAACCAGAACCGAGACCAGGCAAGCGAACAGGATAGGCCGATAGATGGGGTAAAAACTGTATATACATGTACGAACTGCCCGGAATTATGGCGTGGAAGAAGCGCTCACAGAGCACGGAGATCTGGATTGACTGGTCACAGCGCTCCCTCTACTTGCATCTCTATTTGTTCATGAAACCGCTTCATGGTAGAAGTACTTCATTCTGAATAGACTTTCTCTACAAATTAAAGGCCACTACGAGTCTCAATAGTCGAGAAGAGCCGAAGTGCCCAGTGCCTCTGTTCAGGAGGGCTGAAGGCAACTTCAATATATATATTCGTTAAAATAGGATCGTAACCATTTTGAGGAGAGTCGTATGGTTTCATGGTCCATTAGAATATAGGCCATAGTTGCTAGTGAAAATATCTTGCAATCTAGCAAATTGTGACACAATAGAGGATAAGCCTAAGGGATATGAGTTTCTTAAGTTCGCACTTTCAATCTAGGTAGTCATAGTTGTATATGATCTCATCTATCATATATGTGTATCTCTTTCTATTCATGTTAGGTAGTACACAAACTAGTACCAGATAACCAAACGCTTGTGCAACATTCTATGCGTGAGACTCGACCTCGGGAAACACTCTTTCCCTTCATCCATATCCTTTCCAAGCTTTAAATGCGTACAGAAAAAATGACGCCAAACAGGATGCATGTGTAAAAGCTAAAAACTACTACACTACAACCTCACTCTCTAAGTAGGTAGGTAGGTAGATAAGTCAAGAAGTGGATGAGATAGATGGGTTAGACTCCAATCCCATTAACGATATCCAGCGCGCCCTCAACCACATGATCGAGGTGAGCCACCCTCTGCTTAAGCGCAACGTTCTCGTCCCTCAGCAAGCTGACAGTGTTCCACGCGACGCTAGCGTCCCGGCCCTTACAGTTGCGACACCCGTCGACCTCGTTGCCAGCCGAGATGCCCTTCACCAAGCGCTGGAAGGTCGTGAGTTGCTGCGCCGGCTTCGGCTTCGGAGGCGCCGTCCTGCCCGGCGGCTGGAGGCCGGGACTCGGCGTATGCAGCGGCACGGGGATCTCGAGACAGCTCTCGTTCTCCGTCGCGATGGTCATGGCCGTCGGGCTCCGGCTGCGCGAGAAGATGCTCTCGCTCTCGGCGCTGTCGGCGTCCGTGTCGATGCTGAGCTCCGACTTCACGGTGCTGTTGCTCGCCCTCCAGCGCTTGCGCTCGTCCTCGTCCACGCACAGGTCCTCATGGCAGCCCTCGTCCGATGCGACGCGGAGCATCTTCTCGCGCTGCTGCTCCTCTTGTAGGCGCGCTCGCTTCTCGGCCCTCAGCTCGGCCACGAGCCGCTGCATCGCCGTCTCCTGCTCCGCGGCTTTCGCGGCCATCGTCTCGAGCTGCGTCCGGAAGTGTCGCGCCCGCAGCTCCATCTCCTCCATCTCTTCCCGCTGTGCCTCGCGCTCGGCCTGCAGCTCTCGCAACGCGACCGTCCGCTGGCGGTACGCATCTTGCATCCTGTGCAACAGCCCCGTTGCGTTAGCTTGTAGGTTCTTGTACGCCGCTGGCGAGAAGGCGTCGCCGCTGCTGTCCAGAGGAGACGACAGCGGCGCTGGAAATAGCGCGGCTTCGATGTCTAGATCGCACAACTCGTCATCGGTCAGCCGGGTAGCGGGATGCGTCGGGCTCGTCATTCGCGAGGTGAAGGCCGTGACGGAAGATGCGAGAAACCCGAGCCGGGATTGTGTGGCGCTTTTGAGCGTCGTGTCTACGGGTGATCGGGTCTGGTGGGAAGATGAAGGCGTTGTGTCATGCTCCGCTGATGGCGTCGATGCACCACTGCGCCGACCACCGAAACGTGCCGGCGAATTCCCACCGCGTCGGTCACCCGTCAACGCCATATTCTGAGCGAGCGTCTTAGCGTCGTGTCCTTGCAAGTGAGCAGGAGGTGAGGGGGCGTTGGGACGTCTGGCTGAGAAGCTCGGTGCTGACTGTTGTCGCTGGTGCTGCCTATAATTCGGAGAGTACGTGGTAGGCTTGGACGATGGTTCTTCGTATAGTTCAAAGCTCAGAGCTGGTTGTTCGAATGCGTCGGAATGTCTTGCTTGTAGCGTCCGGGGGCGATGTGTCCCTATTGCCTCCGCTTCCGACTCTGGTGGTGGAGCCCTTAGCATTGTTGATATTGCGCTGCCGCGTCAGGAAGGTCTCGAGGATCCCGGAAAACAAGAGCAGAAAGTGGAAACCTCTGGGGCCTTGAGTAGTCGACTCTTGAGGGAATCAGGGGTTCTTTTCTTCAAAGTGGACTACTTAGACTAGATGTTTCAAGTTGGTAACTAAATAATCCTTGTACTATGTAGTTGATCCGAGCTGAGTCAAGCTCTCCTATGGTATACATAAAGGAGGCAGGGCGGAAGAAACTGTCTAAAGGTGGCCGACACTTTGAAGCTATGATTTTTGAAGGAACACAAAACACAAAATAGAGCTCTGATGGCTTTGTATGACACAAGCGACCTGCAGGATAAACAAGGCACATATGACTGGCCTTACTTGACACTTGACAGGTTGTTGATGGTATGCCTAACGTGGGAAGGGCAACCCTCAGGTCTCCACTTGTTGCACGGAGGGTCCATTTACAGTCTTGTCGTGGATCCAGCCAAAACCGAGACCCAATTTACGTCGTGCGACGGTAGCCAACCGGTCGGTGGTGTGCTGCAACTGATGATTCGCC
This sequence comes from Xylaria sp. Z34, assembly GCA_037356055.1. Classification (NCBI taxonomy): domain Eukaryota; kingdom Fungi; phylum Ascomycota; class Sordariomycetes; order Xylariales; family Xylariaceae; genus Xylaria; species Xylaria sp. Z34. Next base: position 109,596 of record JBAWJW010000074.1, on the reverse strand, counting down.
GGAGATACCCAACTTGAGCTATCGAATGCTAGCTAGCTAGAGAGAGAGATGATTATTTCAATGTCATATCTTGCGTCCAGTAGTGAACGGAACGGCCAACACTGAGCTGAATACCTGCGAAATACCCAAGGTTAGGTAAGTAATAATGAGCTATGTGAGACGCGGGAGATCGCCGAGGTACACGGAACCGTGTAAGTCAAACCAAGCCTCGCCGATTAAGTTACAACGAGAGCAACTTCTGTCGTCATTCCAGTTCGAGTCTCAGACAGTACGAAACCAATCGCATAATAACTCGAAAAGAATCGGGGATCACAAGCCAGCCTTCTTTCGCATAAATACGGGAATCCAACCAAGTGCCGTCCGTGGCTGGGCCGCTATCCGGAATCCAGAATGGCTCTATCGCCAAAACGAGCCTGGTTTTATTTAATTACTACCCGGTATCCGGTAAATACCTACCAGACAATAAGCTGAGAAAAATCATCATCACACCTCTGAGAGCTTTCGTTCAATCAGACGCAAACTTGGCGTTTTTCTCTCTCTTTCAAATACGAATGCTACTCATCAACGTGTTCGTCGACTACAGCTTGTAATCCTACAGAGTGGGTAATAAAGCAGCGCGAGATAATGCCATCGAGTAGACGCACTTTATATACACCGATTGGCGTAGTAAAATATGGTTGTTTACAGCAGCGTGGATGTATGAGTGTCAAATAACTCTAATTTCATTTCGTTGAGCTATTGTACAAGACATGCGTCCTCTTGTTACACGTAGTACTTTAAATTAACATACCTGTTATTCCAGAGGCGCCAACAGAATCACATGTAGTTAGCGAAGTAGGCGCATATATTATTCCAAGCCGTCCTGCGAGGCGCAGTCATGCCGACTTATAATTCTCCCTATGACGACTTGAAAACCCGTTATTGGGGCTTGTAATGGTGTCTAAGTTTAAATACTTAGTCTTTCAAAGAATATACATGCATATATCTTTGCGACAGGCCGTACAGGGCCTGGAATTCGATATTCGCACCTCAGGCCCTCGTAGCTTACGCCTATGCAGCCGCTACTGAAGGCTCTAGCAGCGAAAGCCCAATAGTACCCCATAGTCTCTGCTGTGAAACATATAGTCCGTCCGTCCTTCAGTAGAAACTCTCAACCATAGTGTCCTTCAAGTTGGTATTGATGTTACCCGGTGCCGCGCCCTCGCCTAGACGGAAGACACTCTCGATAACACTGAGCTCAGTCGCCGTTGTATCGAGACCCGTAACGGCCATCCAGTCATTGACGACCATTCCAGCGCCCACCACATTACTTCCACGATTCACACTGCCGGCGACGAGGGGCACCTGTAGCAGCGAGGACAACTCGTCCTGGTCCTGTATGCTGGTTTTGGGATGAACGAGGCCGCCGCGGTTACTCAGGGACATATAGCTGCCGACGAGCACGTTGTCGGCGACGGTCTGGCGGAAGACTTCGACGCCCAGCACGTCGGCGATGATCTCCTCGGTCTCGCGCTCCAGGTCGGGATGGACTAGCGCAATATGGTCGTTCGTCACTATCACGTTGCCCAATGCCGATAGTCGTTCTTCGATCCGCTGAATCCGGATCTCGTCTGGTAGAGAATTACGCAGATGCTGTAGCTCTTGGTCTGTCGTCGTTGTGGGTACAAGAAGGCCCTTGCGGTTACTGTACGTCATGGGGAAGAGGCGGGTTAGTTATTGGCCTCTGCTTGTGAGATAGCGCCGTTGCGACGATGGTCGACGTGGTGCCATAGAGAAGCTGCTTACCCAGCTGTTAACCGCCCAATGATGCGCGTTCCAGCGATTGTCGTCCGGCAGATAGGAATGACATCTTGTAATTCGGCCTCAAAGACACTGTTTAGATGGCAAAAAATTAGCCTCACGCGTGTCCATGCCCTGATGTGTGTGTTTGTCGCGTGGTCACTCTCTTTTCCGGGGCTCGTTGTCGCATGCCCACTCTAGGATGTACCTGGCACCAGGATGTTAAACGTACCTGTAGAAGTTCTCACTTGCGCCTATCGCAGTAAGAGCATATGAATTGGTGAGGGTAGAGAAAACGCCAACCCTATGAGAAAAATAATCCCATGGTTAGCCATCGCAGAGTTCCTCTAATTTTGTTTTTTTTTCTTCGCTTTCTTCGTTCGGTAGCTTTGGCGGGGTACTCACTCATTGGAGTTCTCGAACTGGGCTCGTACCGCCATGATGCTACTCGAAACCTGGACACTGGACTTGGAAGTAGTTACAATATTGAAAGAGATGGAGTCGTGGCGAGGTTTATTTAGTAGTTGTTCGTCGGGGTATCGAATCCGCTGTGTGCTGGTTCGACTTGCTACTTGCTCGATTTGACCTGATCAAAGAAGCGTGGAAGGAGGTGGGGTTATTGTATGCTTTTAGCCCCTCCACCAAATACCTAGGTACTTACAAATGCAAGCACGATACCAAGACCCTCAATTGTCATAGTACTGAAATGTTATTCGCTAGCCCTGCATCTAGCCCATATTTCAGCCTACTTAACCTTACTTACGGTGCTGCTGCAGCTCGTCCGGATGACTCAGAATGATTTCTCCTGCTTTGCCACGCAACCGAACTTTTCGTTTGGCTGTAGTCACAGTAGGTTTATGGACGCGCTCCATCTGTCGCTATGATTCATTTTCTATCACCAGGGGGGCGGTGCATCTCTGACTCTTTATGCTCTCTATACGAATCTGTGAGTTGGCAAACCGTGGTACTTATGCCTAATTCGAGATGTCATCATGGTGACTCGAGAAACGTCACCGTCTAGTTCAATACTTGACCACTTTGGCTTTATGGGCTACCCCCTATATATAGCCCCTTGATACAAAGGTCCATACATGATGTAGGTGAAAAGGAAAATCAGACGAATACTGTTGAGAATATAGCAATGGCAGCCCATCACATTAACATAACACGCATGGATCGAATTAACTACGCCAGCGTAATAGCATCAACCGTTATTTCAAGAGTTCATTCACTTCTATTATCAGCTGTGTATGTAAGCTACAACCTTCAGCCTCGTAGAACTATGCGAATTTCATCGTAACTCGACCGAGGGGAAGAATCTCGGCCCAGCGAAGCCCTTGGCGATGACTGCCTGTATATCGATGTTGGCGTTCGCACTACGCCGCGGATTCCACATCTTCAATAATATAAATCGTCCCGAAATGGGAGGGTTGAAGCGGATCGTGCATGTGCTCTTGTGCGGCTCAATGTAGAAACGTGCACTAGGGGTCATGAGTTCACCGCCCACTGCTCGGACTGCTTCCTGCGTGGCAATCTGCGCTGCTTCTGCCGCTTCCGCCAGTGCTGTTCTAGGTCGGTTCCACCGCCGTCTTGACCTGTAGTCTGTTTCGTTAGCGGAGAGGTCGTCCGGCCCTTCGTCATCATCACTACTATCATTCTCAAACGGCAATGACCCGATTCGATTTGGAGTCTGCCCATTCAACCTCATATTCAGGTCGTCTGATTCTTCTTCATCGTCGTCATTACTACACTCGATGGTCACCTGGCAAGGGGGTGGACAGACGGTAAACTCGGATGGTATCTGAGCAAGACACGAGTCATTATCTTCATCGTCCAGCCCCATGTTGTACAACCTCCTCGCCCGGACCTGCGCCCGCGTCATTGTGCTTCCATCCTCATTATGCCTGATGGATACGATAGAATTTAGAGGGAGGTCTCGCTCAGTACGCCGCGCGCTTCTAGTGGGCGAATATTGGATTTGGTACTGGGCTGTCCTATTTAAGAGATGATCATGCGTCATCGAGATAAATACCATTCCCGCTTGAACTCTAGAAGTGATTGAAATCAGTATGGCAAACGCAGCTAGGAAAATGGCGAGCGAGGGATTTACTCACGGTGAAGTAAAATTAGATCTGGGGGCTTTGATGACCAACTCTTTCAACGTAAACGCCGTGGCGCCCTGATGTCGTAACACAATATTACACCTCGGGCCTTCCGTGCAGTAAACGTCGTGGTCATTCCTGAGTATGTTCTTGACATCGTACTTGGTCGTGTCGTCTAAATAAATCCCCCCATCGCAGCTTACTAGTTCCATCGTCAGGTGACCAGGCTGAACTTGGCCATACTTTCCGTATTGGAATCCCCGGAAATTGGAACACAGCCTATCTGAATCTAGCTTGCGCCTCTTGGCCCGTCGACTCTCTTCCGGTGGTTCGTGCCGTTGAGGAGGGGCAAATGTAGAAAAAAGATCGGGAAGAGTAGGCGAGGCGCTCTGTGTGAAATCTAGTAGTGCCCGTAATCGAGAATGATTCTCATCCTCCGTTCCAAATACTGGTGGTGAATAGCCTCTATATGTTGGCTGTTGTGTTTCTGCTAGCGGCGAGTCATGACGAGACTCCGGATCGGATATGTCTTCGGCGTCCTGAAAAAAGGCCTGGAAATATGGGTCATAAAGGGTGTCTGCCAAATCGAAATTGGGTCGATCCGAGTATCTGTTCTGCAGCGGTTCTACTGTCCGGCCTATAGTTCGAGCTGGTGCACGGTGATTATTCGAGGGAGACATGGCGGAGAGCCGTCGATTGCCCAGGGAACGCAGCGGTGGAAGAACCGGCGCTGACGTAGAGAGATTTCCCCTTGGTGAAGCGTTCAAAGACCGCGGCCCTCTTGACGGCGCACGCTGCGTCTCGGGATTGTCGTCGGAGGACATTGGGTGTTCTTGGAAGAAGCTTGGGTGGGTCTAGCGATAAAGTTGGTTCCAAATCAAGTTCTTGATGGCGGAATGTGATCGTTCGTTCTACGATGAAGTACGGCTCCCTAAAAGGGCGGATATGCACGGACGAGGCGTTGTTCTCGAGGGTAACTCGGATGATCACATCGATTGTTGCGGTAGGAAAGCGAAGACGAACTTCTCGATGATCGATATCAGATAAATCCGGTACAAGGCCAATGCTCACGTGAGCCTGGAAAATCTCACGATGAAGAAACAAAGGGTAATGACCTTTGTTGACACCACCTGACGGGCACCAATGTATGCAGGCAAGTAGTTGGCTCTGATTGGGGACACGGGTCAAAGGCTAGCTGCCCGTACCTATGCAGTACCTACCTATGCCGCACGCCGAAATTCGAGACCGAGAAACTGTATATGCAAAGAGAGGAATGCAAGTTTTACGGATGCTTATGGTAGGGGAGAAGAACTCATATGTGATCATCGGTTATGCGCAGGGTACTATGTAAGCAAGTGATGTGATATTTGTTGGATGTGTAGAACAGGATGAGGTCTTCGGTCATGCAGTAGACCGGGCCAGCTGGCTATTGAGTTCAGATGGGGACCAATTATAGGCGGGGTCGCTTCGGGGCCGTAGCGTAAGTAGGTACCTCCCCTCCCCTCTTGTACTCGATGGCACAAGTACCACGCTACTAGGCTTTCTGGAATAGATACCTACATATATCGAAGGGGGCGAGAGTGAAAGTTATTCGCAGACAGATGTAGCTTTTTCTCATCCCCATCGAAAATACATACTTAGTACTGAACAGAGTCATCTTTTACTTGGTGTCAGCTGGGTCAATGTTCCTAGCCACGCCGCTTTTAGTCCGAGCGAATGCAAACTACATAAACCGTGGTTCATACTGATCCATTCTTTGCGACAACGACTGAAGCTGTCACCAGTTATCCTCCCTAGTTTCCCAGAGGGATATTCGGCGAAGTAAGATCTGGGTGTCGAATGACGGCGAAGCTTGTACCCTCCCATCCGTATTAAGTCGCGAATTGTCCACGGGCTTAGTCAAAATGAAACCACTGGTATACGGGATCCAGTTTGTTTGCTATGGTTTTACTTCATTCTGGAATAATGTTTATATAGATGGGCTAGCATGACGCTAATTAGATCATGGATACTGCTTCTTGAGTATTTAGTAGTTATTTCTATCAGAATCGTTTAGGAGCGTTTCTCCCTTATCACCCCTGGGTAGCTGAGAAACGGGACTGTAGCTACTCTCCCGGGGATCTCGGGGGCAGCCTGGGCGGCAGACTCTTTAAAAATGAGACAGGGTCTTGATAGCTATTTCTAGATGATAAATGCTTTTTTCGTATTGATATTGTCGTAGACGAGAAAGAGTGCTACGTATTTAAGACAATGATGTAGGTCGAAGACAACATTAGGGACAATGTAACGCCTAACAGCATCCCCAAACCAGACCATATTAGGGACTGATCGTTGGAGCAGGATTCTGCAAGGCGTTTGGTCGCTGTTGTTGGGTGCAATCTTTTTGGGGGAACACATGATTTCTCGAGAAGTGTTTTCAAGCGCTTTGGTTTTCACTGCGTCAGAAGCTAACACCAAACAATGCCTTCGTTTTTGGCGAAAGGATGTAACCTCTTAAACAAGTACCCACCCGCTCAGTGACAAAGCTTGGCGCGTTAGGGAGTTGCAGGTGCAGGTGATGGATGTGCTATGTGGGTCTGTATGCTGGACATGATAGTGGGGAGCAGGTACGACATACCCGTGCCTGCCCGTGTGTAAATAATGGCTATCTCGCATGGTACTTATGTATAAACAAGTGAACGCGTGCGCCTTTCGGAACAAGTGCTGCATTTAAGTAGCCATATATTCGTTTTCTTTAAAATTCCTACCATAAGATAAAGGTACCTAATCTATTCGAGATCAATGGGCTTATTCAGTACTTTGGAAGGTGTTAGTCTGGGTTAGGTAGCCTACCTTTGATATGCAGGTTAATTCCTATGTACACAATACCTACCTGACTAGAGTAAGTGCCTGTTTAGGTAGTTACTCGATCTATTAATTTTGCTGAGAGGTACAGTAACTTATATCTGCCCAGGTAATCGTTCAGTGCTCTTATAAGTATATCTACCTGAGGTACTTGTTTTGGAGCCTTTAGGCACAAGGCTGGTTTTCACCGGCGTCGGCATCGCGCTAATGTATCAGCTGTAAGCTGGAAGGACGAGGCGCTCACTACAGCCACCTTATCATCAACCTCGCAACCCTTCCATCCCGCGTCCCAGGGGCAAAAGCAAACACAAACACACAAATCCTCGAAAATTTACAGCCTCGGCTCGAAAGGACGAGGGAGACTTGCCGAACTTATCTAACCGCCAATTCGCACGGCATCCAAAGTTCCGCCAAGCCTTCTTCCGGACCTGAGCTTCCAGGTTTCATGTCTGCAGCTGCAGCTCCCGTCAGCCATTATCTCATCATCATTCATCCCGCGGCAGCGTGTGGGCACACGTCTACCTCGCATCGCAGAACCAGCTGAGAGCTTGTTCATCGTGTCGCCGAGTCGGGCACTCTTATTCAGCAGGCCCTCTTCTCTCGTCTTTTTAATTTGATTTCTGAGTCTTGAGGCTAGGACAATTCAGGCGTTTTGTGACTTGCAGCCTCACTCTCTATACCAGTTTCAGTCTTAATTCTCCGTCATCCTGCATCCAATGACGATGGATACACATGATACAACAGCTTCTGCTCGTGGAGAGCAGCCTTCTGTAGCCTCGGAGTCGATTGTTCCTGATGTAAGCGCGTCTGCGCCCGCGTCCATTCTAGATACGGCTGCAACAGATGCTGCCTCAACTGCGACGTTGCCTAGTCGTAGCAACAATTTCGCTCCCCAAATTCAAGACGGTGTATTATCCACCGTAGACCACAGCATCAATGGCAATGGAGTTCTTCCGTTGGATATGATTCTACCCGTCAACCCGCCATTATCAGACCCTGGCGTCTCGCATGCGCCGCAACCAACGAATGGCCACGCAATGAGTGCAGGTATGGCAATTCATATATTATCTCTCAAGATTTTCTTCCTAACATAAGTTTGCAGATGAAATTGCTCTCTATGACCGCCAGATCCGACTCTGGGGGATGCAGGCGCAGCAAAAAATCCAAGCGGCCAATATACTTCTCGTCTCTATGAAAGCACTTGCCAACGAAATTGCCAAGAACCTGGTCCTCGCTGGTATTGGATCCCTGACCATTGTCGATGATCAAGTCGTCACAGAAGCCGACCTAGGAGCTCAATTCTTCCTCTCCCAGGAGAATATCGGACAGAACCGTGCCGTAGCGGCTGCCGCCCAGGTTCAAAAATTGAATCCTCGGGTGAAGGTCTTTCCTGACCCCAGCAGTATTATGATGAAAGGAGCATCCTACTTTGCCGCTTTCGACATCGTTATCGCCACAGACTTGAATCCCACCCTTCTGACATTCATAAATACCGCCACGCGCCTGCACAATCGTCAATTCTACGCGGCTGGCGTGCATGGTCTCTACGGGTACATATTCTGCGACTTGATCGAGCACGATTACGTTCTGAAACGTGACAAGGGTAACGTAACTACTGCCATCGGACCAGAGTCGCGTTTTCGGAGCGTGGTAGAAGTGAAAACACAGAAAGAAAGCAGCAAGACGACAGAACTGGTCAGCAAGAGAGACTTGTACTCGACATGGGACCTTGTCTCGGAGACAAGCTTGCTACCTGTGGAATACACAAAGTCAAGACGTCGGCTCAAAGCAGTCACACCCGCGCTCTCCTGTCTGCGCGCCCTCTGGGGATTCCAGACACAGTTTGACCGAGTTCCTAATCACAACAAGGAAGACCTGGAGCAGTTCACGAGATCGGCCACGCACAACCACACTATCCTGTCCTTACCGCCTGAGACTCTCCGCGCCGAGTTTCTTCGCAGCTTCCTGCAAAATATCGACAGCGAAGTTGCGCCAGTGACCGCTATACTCGGTGGCCAGCTAGCGCAAGACGTCATCAACGTTCTTGGCCAGAACCAGCAGCCGATACAAAACATGGTTATCTTCGACGGGAACAAGATGGAGGCAAACATGTATCCGTTGCACCCCGAGGGCAACCTCGGCCGCTCCCAGCTCGACTATTCCTTGCCGATGGGGCAAGTCCCTCTAGATATGACACAGCAACCGGTAAACATGTCACAGATGATCCCTATGGATCCGATAAGCACCATGGTCCCGCCCAGCACATTTAACACGAGCGATCTGACGTCGACGGCCCCAGTCAACGGTGAAAATCTATCCTGATTTGTAGAGGCGTAAAGAAGAGTTGGGAATTTAGGCGTTTATAGCACGAGCGTTGGGGATCTCGATTTCCTTAGAGAGGGAAAATGCCAGGATGTCGGAACAACAAAAGGTCATATTTGCACGCGCATAAGAGCCTAATCTGATATTGTCGCTACTCTATCTACTCCAGACCCTGGCATAGTAGAGAGGGACTCGTTAGTCTTTGGGAGGTCGCATAGGTAGTCAGTCAGCGCACTGAAATACTAATCAATACCCTTTCTCTTTTCTTCTTCTTCTCTAGACCCTCTTGGGCTTCCCAGTCGAAGCCCACGACCTGACTTATTTCTTTTCTCGCCTTGCGGGAATCTCATCATCGGTTTGCATAGATAGAGTAGCTCGGTCTGCCGGACGAGAGAGAGAGAGAGAGGTCGACGGCCGGCGAGACGATTAGATAGATATCTGCGGATCGGACAGACGGGCCTAGACCCATCATGTCTATTTATCTATCTATCCATTCGCTCGTCGCCTTTTCTGTCTAATTCTCTATATTCCGATGACTAGGGATAGGAAGATCAACGGGCGGCGGAGGAAGGAATAAGAGCTTGTACATTAATTAACCAGTAAGTAGAATCATGATAGGCCGGAAAATCAACGGACGTCAACTACGTAACTTACTTCCATTATGTTCTGTTCTCTATTGGTACTGGCCGTGAATGACGTCCTACTGCTGCGCTTCGCGGGCTAGTTGGCTTCTAACTACACAATCTCTTCGTTGTCTAATTTTGAGCAATAAATAGTATCCATTTCTTGGACCCGCAGCTCAAATTTCAGTTTAGATACTTACGTTCTACGACGCGGCAAATGGACAGATATCTATCTAGGCGGTGGGGATCAAACTACCGCAAGCTGCTACACACAGAACACGTAGACCAATAATATCACGAATCAAACCCAAAAAGACACAAATGTTAATAATGCAAGAACTTCTATTATATCGCTATTTGCGCAAGAATATAGTCTAGCGAAGGCGGCTCAGCCAGTCGACTGAACTATGCACCACTGCCCATATTCCGCTGAGCCCCATCTCATCTATCATTCTTCGTCTGCTCGACGTCTCTCTTAAAAATCAATCAATCAATCGTTTCCAGCCTGCAATAACCCATCGTCAGGTCGAGAGGGTTTTGCGAATCCGATGTATCAAACATCCAAGTAACAAATCTCTTCTTCCTTCCCCTCATTGAAATGCCATGTGATTTCGGAAGAATAGAGAGAGAAGAAAGCATCGTCTCCACCAAATATACAAGATAAACATGAAACCGAAGAACGCCGTGGTTCCATTACATGCAAAGATTTCCTCGTATCCTTTTATATGTGTGTCCCAGGCCCCCGTTTCCTTTTTTGTTGGCATCCTGGTTTCGCTGCCAACATGGTCAAACAAACCCTTATGCAGCGCTATGCTAACCGAGAGAAGTAGTAAGAAGAAGAAAGGTGATTATAACAATGTAGGTGTAAAGCGAGTTCTGAAAGAAGTTCGAAGTTTGTGTAGGAAGCAATTTGCTCCGCGATTGTAGGTGTCGGAGCATATAGCGTCATCGATTATCCCATGGATTTCTCGGACGGATTCCACTTGTTAATGAATGTGGTCATACTGCCAAAACACCCGTTAGCGAAAGGAGGCACATCATCCCGGTACTCTCGCACTTACCTTGGTGAATCTTTTTCTTCGGAATCCTCCTTCTTGAGACCCTTGCGGCCTTTGGAGACGTTATTAACGTTCCAGCCTCGAATAGTCGTGGGTCCCGTTCGCGGGGGAGGTTCGTTTGCTCTGTAGTCTTTGATGGCTTCCTTGTGATCATAGTGCGCAAGGCGGAGTTCCGCACCGCCATTTGCTGGCCAAGGTCGATTGTGCGGAATCGGGGCTGCAGCTATCTTGCGGTATTTCGCATTATTACTATTGCTAGCGCCGTTACTACCCGACGAGATGGAAGCTCTGTGGCGTGATCCTGTTGGTGATTGGAGTCCCATTGAAGACCCCGGCGGCGACACCGATGAACCGTGTGGCATATGCAAGGGCATAGCTGCAATCTGGGCATGGGCCGACATTGTTGGGGACGGAGGCTGGAAGGGGGGGCGGTGTGATGGTCCCAAGAGAGGTGATGGGGATGTCATATTCGCATAAGGCGCTCCCATCATAGGGCTCTGTTCAAGCAGAGTATACGGTTGGTGGTATGGCCGAGCAGGCGCGGGGGGGAAAAAGCTTCCCGAATTAGACTGGATCATACCCAGAGGAGGACCGAAATCCGCACCTTGCTGGACGAGGGTTGGGGGCGGTGGATGGGTAGACTCTATACCCTTTTCTCGTCGCGAAGGGCGGAGAGGAGGAAGCACGGGGCTCCTCTTTCCACTTCCTTGGTTCGAAAACGGGTTTCTACCAAGAGATTGGGTAGCAGGCTCTATTCCTTGAGATGGAGCAGGTGCAATGTGGGCAAGCGCAGGCGGTGGGTTGAGCGCGGTTTGTAGAAATGCATTCGATGGTGGGGGGATGGGGTTTGAGGGACCGAGAAGGCGCGGATCGATCATCGAGTCGACCATTGACGAATGTTCCGGGTGGTCCAGCCGGTGGTCATAGTGATGACCGGGACGATGGTCCGGGATATACTCAGGGCGGTAGTCGAAGTGACTAGCAGGGTAGTGCTCCAACTGGTATTCGGGACGATATTCGATTGGAGGCTCGAGGCGGTGGTCCAGTGGTGGGTCGAATTGAGCTTCGCGCTGTAGCGAAAATTGCTCTGAGACGTCGGCAAGAAAAGAGAGGCCGAACGTATCTATCTCCATCAGTGGCATAGGAGGCGGGGGTGCTGGCTCTGCATTCGTAAATACATCTCGGACTGCGTCGTACGGCCGAGATGATCTTTGGCTGGACGCAGGATGGTTCGGCCGGTCGAGTTCGAGCTGGGACGCAGCGTTGATCAGTCGACTTGCGTTCTCTCTCATGATGGCCTCGTCAAGTTCCGCATCTTGAGCATCGACCTCTTCGATCACGGGATACTCGTCCGCATTTTCGCTCACGGCAGAGAGCTGTTCGACAACCTGGCGTTGCCGTTCGCGCTCGCGTATCTCTTCCGTCGTGATCTCATCTGACTCAATGCCGGCCTCATCGCAGTACTGCGTCAGCAAGAGTGACAGTCTATCTTTTGTAGCATCTTCGCGTAAAGTGGCGTCCATGTTATAGCCTCGGACTGATCGAGATGCATGTAGAGTGGTCCCATTCGGTGTAATGACCACGACTGGGTTGGAGCCAGAAACGGGGATTTCAGGAGGCTCCGACTCGTTGCGAGATTCCGGCAGGAACAAACCATATTTAGGATGAAGGTTATGCTTCTGAACAAGATCAGGATCCAATGCATCATCTTCATAATCAAGACAATCGTACGTCACTATCGTGCGATCGATATGAAGATTTTTGGAATTCGGATCGTCCAGAAACCTGCCCCGCGTTCCACGCGTAGCCTTCTTGCTCGAATCATTCGTAGAGTCACGGAAACCAATTTCGACGTCGTCAAAAGTGAAGGGAGGTGGCAGGATGAGACGATTGTTGGCTCGAGGACCTCTTCTCGCCACAGTACGGACACCCCATTTATCAGGCTCAGTTGCCCCGTTGGGGAGATCTGGGAGATCTCTTCGTCCTCGTAATACCTCCGTCTTTGGCTCTGATTCTGGGGAAGGCGAGGCTGCATTTGACTCGGGTTCTCCGTCTGGTTCGGTCTCAGCAGAAAGCAGTCCCTTGATGTGTCGTGGCTGTGGAGTGGCCGCTTCATCTCCATTATCCGTTTTGGCAGAGCTAGAAGGGCCTGTGTACCTCTTGGTCTCGGGTTGGCCATCTGGTTGATCATCTGCTTTCCTTTTGGCAAACGGTTTACCCTTGATGATTTGAGTCTTGGCTGCCGCCACCTTCTTATTCTCTTCCAAGAGATGGGGGTATGGTACTTTGACCCCATTGCGAAATACGACCCAAGGCCCTTGCTCAGAAACCACATCATCAGGCTTCTCTACAAAAGTATAGGTCGTATCGGGAAGCTGCGGATGTCAGTCAATCAGATCAGGCAGTTGGGGTTTGTATGTATATATATGTTGGTACAGCATGCGATGTGTTGGGCATAGTGAATGAGAGTGGGGAAAACTACTTACATTCACGTCGACTCCTTCATGTCGTAGTTCAGCTAGTAGACCGGCGCGCTTGAGTGATGCGCTGTAAAACTCTTCAGCTGCATGATCGTAGCCATCCTGTGCAGGCATGTCAGCAGGTAGTGCAACTTCATTTCGGGTCACACATCCGGGTAGGTAACTAGATAAAGAGCAAGAGAAGAGACAGGTGCACGTGCACGTGCATAAGACTTACGTGGAATTTCTTTTCCGTAACCTCAGCATTGAGGCGGTATTCGCTAGTAGCAATAGTCATTCTAGTATTGAACTCGCGATCTGTAGCGCGTAGAACCTCGTCGAGGCGATCATCTAGTTGATGTTGTAGGATACGGTACTCCGGGACCTCCTTGTGGGCCGTGGGATTTTCAGTAAGTGTTTTGACAGTCACGTCAGCGAGATCTTCCAGGACGGGCTTGATGGCGCTGGCGACCTCTGAGTACAAATCGCGCAGAATCTTCTGGCGATCGTAAGCAGCTTGGACACGAGGATCTTCGTAAGTCTTGTTGCGGCCACGTCCCTTGGGGCGGCCGCCTCGCTTGGGAGCCATGGCATTCTTGCGCGCATTTTTCCTTGAGATACCTCTACCCATGCCGCCTCCTCTCTTAAGATTGCCGAGCCTGCCTCTCATAGGGCTGGGAGCCGGCGACCCGGCAATTTGCACGCCGTCCATCTTGGATGATCATGCAGGTGGTAGATGTGTTGGTGGTAGGTTGGATGCTGTGTGTGGGAGGGTTGAAAAGTGTAGGGTGCAAGAGAGATAGATGCTACTGTAAAATCAAGGGCAGAGAAAACAACCGAAGATAAACAAACTAGTACAGATGGGGGGAAATCTAATGATGATAGGGATGATTAGATTGCTGCTGATGGATGATATTGGTAGTAGAAAAGGACAGGCAGGTTGAGGTTCAAATAGGTAGTTGGTAGTAGTAGTAGTAAAGTTGAAGTGTGGCCAGCTTAAGCTGATGTGAATGAGAGACGGGAAGAGTTTTGGGGACTGAAATGCAATGCGAACTCCAGAGCAGCACCCGGCCTCGTTGGCTTTCGAGGAAAGCCAAGAGACACACCAAAAGAGACCCTAAGCCAGACGAGATGCCGCTACGTAACGTGAGATAATGTTGGTGACGACCGGTATTGTGAGGTTGGTCGTTGAATATCACCATGAGATTTTCTTCGCCCTGGCCGAGCAGCAAGCCAGCGAGCCAAGCAGCAAGCAACAATAATTCGAATTAGAGCCATGCGCTCTGCAGGTCGGTTGCCCCACAACCAAGGACTTCCCGATTCGGTCAAGCCCACGTCCCTGATCCCTCAGTGTATGGTATTTCTGCCTGCTGATTGGCCCGGGAAAACCTATAATCCGCTAAACGTTTCCGGCTCACACCCTAAGTCCGGCCCCCAGCACGCTGGATAGGTGTTACTGTAGCACATAACAGCCCTGAAAGATTGAACAAAATCACCCGTAACAGGCAATCATACAGCAATATTTTTTTAAGTTGGCATCAACAGGTAGGTATTTATTTAGAGACACTGATAACGCCTCTTTGCCAACCTTTCCCACCCCACGCCATCTACCAATAAGAATTGACACAAGTAAAGCACATATGTGCTAAATCCTTTAATAGCATAGGCTTTTGGCACTCGGTAATCAGCCAGCCAGTTCAGCAAAGTCTCAGATGGCTACCGTAGATGCACGTTGACTACATACCTTGAAACAATATTTCATGTTACATCATGAACTACTGGTTATATCGACCAGTAGCCTCTCAGTCCTGGCTCACCGCAAGTAGGGCATGCCGAAAGGGACGGATTAGTGTAGTACAACACGCGCCATCTTTGGTACCTGGATGGCTACGTGTATCCTGAGATTACAGGGTATGCCCCAGATCGCAAATGCCCATTTTCACTTTCGTGGGTTACGTAGACAAGGTTAACCCGAGACGAGGAAGGCCTTCACTGTGAGATATGTAGATTTACACAGATGCGAGGAACCTATGTTGCTATGCTACATGCTTCTCACCAACCTTCCAAGCACCGCCCAAGAGATGTCAGTTGTGATGCCAAAATTCATTTCGCCATGAATGAGTGAATAAGGCGGCTTCATGTAATCATTATTGCTAATCTCAACTTCATATAAGTATCTCTCACCTGTTGCTGACACACCACTCTTTCTGTAAGTTGTCATGCTCGAGGCTGCGCAATACTACCTACCTATCTGTGCACATTTATCTATATCTGGCCTCCAGCCGTATCACTGTAACAAATCCTTGAATAGTACGTAGATAGCCTATTGTCGGTCAATGGCTTTTATTTCTTCGCTTGCCTATTTGGGATCAGGATGCGTATATGTGAGACATATGCGCATCTACCAGTCTTCCGTATAAGCCCTCTTTCGCACTGAGTTGATTTTTTTATCCTCTCCATTTTGTATCCCCATCATCCCAGCCAGACCGTGACACGTTACCACTCGTCAGCCTAACGAATGAATGTGAGGTTGGCCGAATTTGGCGCCTGTGACCGGTGTCGTGGCAGCAGAGCTGCACTTTTGGTGGTACTTCATCAGGGCCAGGACTTGTATTTTATAGGTCATTACCCCTGGGCGGGCGAGCAGGGGGAGTCCTCCACTTCAGGGCATTTCCAGTTTGGGACTAGCGGGTTGACCACATGCGGTTACCCGCCGGGGCGGGCAGAGCCCGTCGAAGGGGTTTGCTCCGCGTTCTCCGCGTCGGCGTTGGCCAACCCCAGCGAGCCACTAGAAACTTTTGAAAATTTCCCTTTTCAGCAACCTATTAAACACGCGCGTCAGAGACGTTTCGAGTGTCCGCCTGCCTTGCGCGCTCTCGAGTTCTGTCTGGATTCCTTCCCGTAGGTAGCCGGAGGACTCGGTTTTCTCGGGCGGAACGACCCGTATTCGCGAGCGCCCCTCAAATTGCTTGCTTGCTTGCTCGCTCGCTCGCTAGATCGTTGGAGGTTGCCGCCAAGTCGAACCATGAGCCGGTGACACGGCCGCGCGACCGCCCGCTTCCGCCTCCGTTCTCCGCAACCATGGGCAAGAAGCGGAAACTGGCACAGGGCGCGCGCCTCAACAAGCCTGCAAAGCACCCTCATTCCAACAGCAGTGCAAAGCCGCAGCACCAGCACCAGCAGAAGCAGAACCCCGCCAACGCTGCCAACAACGCCCCTCCACAGCAGCACCAGCGCCACGTCGAGCCGACCATCCCCTTCACCCCTGAAGACAAGATCCTGCTGGTCGGCGATGGCGACCTCAGCTTCGCCGCGTCACTGGTCGAACACCACTGCTGTGCAGACGTCACCGCCACAGTGTTCGAGAAGAATCGCGAGGAGCTGCTGGAGAAGTACCCACACGCTGCAGACAATATCGCCAAGATCGAGGCAGAGGAAGGATGTCGGGTATTGTTCAGTGTCGATGCGACCAAGATGGCGCCCTTCACCAATAAGTCCGGGCGCAGCAACAAAGCCTCGGGTCCGGAAGGCGCAGGCAGTGCCGCCGGAGTCATGGATCGCATCATCTTCAACTTCCCGCACGTCGGCGGCAAGAGCACGGACGTGAACCGACAGGTGCGGTATAATCAGGAGCTATTGGTGTCCTTCTTCCAGCGCGCGGCTCCGTCCTTGGCTCCCGGGGGCTCCATTATCGTCACATTATTCGAGGGCGAGCCGTACACGTTGTGGAATATCCGGGACCTCGCGAGGCATAGTGGCCTGCAGGTCGAGCGGAGCTTCCGGTTTCAGGCGAGCGCATATCCGGGTTACCACCACGCGCGGACGCTTGGCGTGGTCCGGAATCGTAGTGGTGAGGTCGGTGGTGGATGGAAAGGTGAGGATAGGGCGGCACGGAGCTACATCTTTGTGAAAAAGGATGCCGAGGCCCGCTCGTTTGACGGGCAGAGAGGGACAAAAAGATCACGGAAACACGATGATGATTCGTCTGATGAGGAATAGACGACACGTCCCGCGACGTTTGTCTCGAAACTTTTAACTTGGCGTAAATAACTTGACCAGACTATAGACTGTACAAGCCGACTGGCTTAGACTACTATATGATGGGCTCTTACTCATGTTTGAGAGGATAGAACCTTCAAAGAGAGGTTCTGTTCATCCGTAACAACACTCTGATATTCGTATGAGGAATGAGCAAAACCGCTCCCCTCTAAGGAGAGTTGGAGACTTGATCAGAAAATACGGAGAATGTCCATTCATCGCATCACATTAGAAAGCGATTCCCGAACCCTATATCAGAATTGGACTTTCGGCATATGGAAAATGTCAAGTATATTAACTTGATTAGATTGTCAGTCGCCGCTAGGGAAGTGCATTGCTCCCCACGTACGAAGAGATAGGTACACCTATAAGCTTCCTCGTATGTATGGAATTACTCCGAACAAAAATCTCGTGGTCGGATGTCATAGCTAGATCACGGGCTACAAAAAAATGCTTAGGTTCGATTTTGCCGACCTTCACTCGCAACAGAACGTAATGAGATTCTTCGTGAGGGGAGTAAATATAAGTAAGTGTAAGCAAGGTGAGAATCAGACAACTTGTCTGGTTTTCATACGCCTAGCAGTTAAATAGCTCACCCCTACCAGTCAAATCTACACGCGTACACAGTAGTGTCATCATGCTCGTAGAGGCGCTCCTTGATGAAACCGTAGGTCCCAAGTTGTACGACCTGCACATGCCTGTCTCACATCTCGATCATGATTCGGCGAAGCAAGCAACGTGTAGTACTCTCGTGATACCTCGCGATACCTACGGCTGCATATCACTTCCCCAGACTGATAGAACAAAGAAGGCACTTTGTATATAGATCTCTAGCCTGTGGACGTAGTAGTTCCCTGTCCAACAACAAGTTATTAAAGACTTACTCCTGCGTTGCCATCGGTGTCTAGAGGCCGTGGCACAATGGGGCTGTCGTGCTTTGAAAGGGGCGTGATTATGTATGTAGCTACGACGCAGAAGGATCCTTCGTCCGCACATCGGCAGGGTTGGAAGTACACACTCCCGGAACTACACTAGTTATGTGTCATCATCGCCAACAGGGATGGGCTCAGTAATCATCGCGACCAGCTCGGTATCTTGATGTGATTGGGGGCTGCCTCATGCCCCTATACGATGCATCTCTTCCCCGACAAAGCCTTGACGCAGTAGGGCTGCTGCCTGGGATGATGGTCTTGGGTTGACTGATTACTGGTGAGAACGTTAAATCGCATTCTCGTCGGTTTAATTCGATGGTATCTAGCAAGGGACTTGGATGAGAATCATCCCAGAGGGCTGGATAGAGGAAGGATCAACGCTCATGGCAGCATATGGCACCGTGCTTTACGAAATACACAGTCTAACCAATCCCTCTTGGGGACTCTATTGACCCGTTCCTGGGCCTTTGGCTACAATGTAGCTGTTGTTGCCGTGTACACTATGCGCTCAGCTGTATTAGTGGGGGGTTGATGATTGCTGTTACTATCGGGATCCAAATGTGAGGAGCGGTTCTTCTTGTGTACCGTTTCTCTGTCCGAATGCCGCTATCAAACACGCAGTTTGCTTGTACGACTGTGACCATCCGGACCCCAACGTTGTTTAGCAATTCAAGATAGGTTATTCGCCAGCCCACATCTTTTGGATGAATCGTTGAGTGAGACAACGGGTACTACGTCTGATGCTGTAACCATTACCAGGTGTCTCGTGTTCCCGTGTGATGAACACCTCAACAGAAAAATGTCTCGTCGCCGAACAACGTGACAAATAAATGACATGAGAGTGTAAGCCAAGGTTTCCCGCTGGTATATCACGCTATGTTTGCAGTTAATATAGGAAAAGGGGGCAGTATCAAACAGAAAGCACTTATCCGCTCCTCCGCGCCTCTGCCCCTGACCAAGACAGTGAATAATCAATCCACGCAGCCACCACATGCAAGACCACTACAAGCAGATAGATCTCCGAATTTGTCGGCGGGAAATACAACGCAGCCAACCGGCCTACTTTCTCTCGTCGTAGTCATAGGATATTTCTGTTAGTAGTCAGTGGACAAGGATGCCACGAAGCATGAAGCCTGTAGGTGTACCTACTCCGACGTTATGTTGGTAATTCGGGTCACTTGGACGGCACTGGATTATCACAGGCTTGCGCGATAGCTCCGCGAACATACGAGGGTACCCTTTTTGAATTCATTTCACCTGCTTTGCTTTTTCTCTCCCAAGGTTCGGACTTATAGCATATCCACGACTTACGTGAAGGATTTATCATAGTTAGCCTCTACGAAACTCGGGCATTCTCAGCATAAACACGACGAGATTTTTAAAATGAGCCTGTTAATAGCTTGTGATATGCCCCATCTAAACTGACGAAGATAACTCCGTCCCCATCGCCACGTTATACGCGATCACAACACTAAGCTTCGCCCGAGCCTCACGTCATCCTGTGCTTGACGGCTAACCCATGTAGGCAATGATATAGCAGACTTAGTATAGTATTCATAGGGCAGAGCAGATATAACGGGGACATGGGCGCGGCAGACTCGGCATAACCCATCCTATCCCTCGCCCAGCGACCATCCATCCGTCACCCGCATTCAACTTGTCTCAAATGACCAGAAGGAATCCCCCCATGGATTCGGCATTCTCCGGTGCGACGACGAGTTCCTGCATAGACGAACCTGCCGCTTACATGAAGTAATTAGGTACTCTAAAACGCTCTCATAGGGAACAAAGGATAGAAAGGTATTTCGCCCCCCTGTAACTACTGTAATGAAGTGGTAATAGGGTAGAACTGCAAATTGTGATTCGATAGACGGTAGTGACGCTCAGCTGGACTTGGCAACGGGGGGAATGTACAACATCGGCTATGTTCGTTTCTAATAATAGGACTATGAAAGGCAGTGTGTACTGTAGAGAACGTGCTGGCAAGGAATGTGCCGATTGATGGCCGGGCTGCCCTTGTTCGCTGCTCCAAATGGGCCCTGGAAGCTGATGTGCTACAGTACCGTGAAATGCATTGCCATTTGAATCCCATAACAGCCTTTTGATTCGAGTGGTTCTAGGTTAGCTAAGAGTGGCGTCCTTACTCATCTTCAAATGGCGTCATGGAAAATATATGTGGCGCTGTAATTGAACTAGTTAGCCATTCTATATTATAAGGTGTAATGAAGATATCATTTTTCGTGGAGGAAGATTTAAATAATAATAATAATAATAAGAAGAAGAACCGGGTTCAGTATCCAACAAGAAGCCAATGAATGGTACTTGTCAGCAGAACTCCTTTTTTTCTCTCTTCCCCTCAGCAGCAGCATTATTTGATGATTTCGGCGGGTTGGACTGCCGGTATTGCCTGCCTGGGGTGATGCGACCAATAGAATCAACGACGTCCTTCTGGCCAAAAACGGTGAGAGGTTGTAATTGAAACAACACGAAGCCCAATGCCGTCTCATCTTTTTGGAAACGAACCAACTACCGCAGCCCGAAAACCTGAAAACTGCACACACCTCTTTTTCTATGCCTGCTCGCCATGCATCTGGGACGCCTCAGTGGACATTGGGTTGCTCTCAGCCTTGGGGATCTACGCTCTCGGTCCGGTTGATGTAACCAATAATCTCCAACCTTCTCGGGATAATATCCAAGCCCCGTGGAAGACGCACCTCTCACCTCACCCACTCACCCGCTCACCCGCTCACTCACTCACTCACTCACTTCCATCCCTGCCTCTCTCTCTTCTTCTTAGGACTCTATGTGCGTGCGTGCGCGCGTGTTTCTCTTGACTTATGCATATGTGCGGGCATATATACATACGTGTGTAAGTGTGTATGGATAGTGGAAAATGACCGCCAAAAAAAAAACACCATACTCAAAACAGTGGTGGCGTCACCCATAAGTTGGACTTCACAAAAGCCCCAATGCAACATGGCGCATGTTAGCACAAGACAAGAACCAAAACCCAAGATGTAACCCTCCTCCACCACCCCCAAAAGTCCCCGAGGGCCCTATCCCTACCGGTACATACATACATACATATGGATATTAAGACTAAGACATTTTATTCTACGTCGTATTTTAGCGCGAACATACCCGCTGTGCATCCCGTGGGTTGTTGCTCACTTACTTTAATAATAATAATAATAAAAAGGGTAGGGTAGCAATGCGAGTCCTTCGTATCCAGGGTCCCCCATTGGTCCCAACACCGCGGTTCACCCCGGCTTCCAACCCTTCCTCGGGGCGCCTTCTTTCTTGTCACCCATCCACACCCACCCCCGGTTCTTTCAGAAGCGCGGCTCGGTCTGGTTTAGTCTGATGTGCGTTGCTCGTACTTAGGCGGCATGGCATGGTATGCTGGTGGTATGGTGTCGTATGGTATGGTAAGAAATTAGAAAAGAACAAATACACCACGTGGATGTGTAACCGGTGAAGCCCCAACTTTGCTCGTCGGGTAAGCAATAAAGTAACACTATTGTCTTTTCTATTGTTCCGCCACTTTTCTAGATAAGATGACGAAGGTGATTCCCGCCCTGTCTTGGTGTCACCGTGGCCGGGTTGTTGGGTCTTCATCGTCACCAAAAGACCAGTTTTTTCCCTGGTGTTATTAGTTAGTGTTCCAACGGCTCTGCAAGTAAATGCCCGAGAATGCACTGCTACAAATAGATTTTTCATGCGTTTTAATTTGTGATTTAATTGCAATTGAAACGAAGGCGCACCTACCGTCCATATCTCGTGGCGTCATACTGGAGTCTTGGGACTTCACCACCCAAACAATCTCGGCTTCGCTATTTACCACCATGAATTCAGTTTTATCTTACGACTGCTATAGTTTTTTTTGCTGGCATAAGCTTCCCAAAACCAAGTGCATAAGTGAAGATTGCCTGTTCCGGAAACAGGAGGCAAAGCTAGACCAGTCCTGGCGTGGACGAGAGCGGCTGGTGCTTACGGAACTTGCTGTTGCTGTCCTTTTGCATATGTATAAGGTATCAAGCCCACCCCCAACCTCAGGAATAAGCTGACTGCTTTGGTCTGGTGTTCCAAAGCTACAAGGTGTGTTATTCGTCCTCAGAGAGCCGGTATACACCTGTATAGTCTCGGAACACTGCGGACATCGAAATATGTGGAATTGAGTAAATACCATATTTACAATCCTGAAGGCTTCCTGTACGTGTGAAAACCAGCTGTTTTAATTCCAACTGGTTGGATTGACCTAAACGTTGAAATTTGCTCTAGAGGTATATCCACCCTTCTACCATGGCTGCGCGTGCCTCTTGAATCGAATCTCGACTATTATATACCTCATACATAAAACCTCTGTATCGTAGGCCACTGATGGCTAAAACCACCATATACACGCACAAAACGCCTCTCCCATTTAAAAATGACTTCCCTAGTATACAAATGAACATCAAGAGCGACGCTGGGGGAGCGTGAGCAGATGTCGCCAACCGTGCGTAACCAAGAAAAAAAAGGAAGGCCTTTTGGATGCCGTAGTAAAAGAGCTTTCCAAGTTCCCTAGCGGTCCATAAAGCCAGACGCCTTTTGACATGAAGAGTTTGATCAAGTCGCATCGTACAATCGTGCGTTACGTTCGGATATCAACTACCAATATGGCCGACAAAATGATAAATAGCGTAGTTCCGCCAAAAAAAGATAAAACAAAATAAAGCCGTCCAGCAGATAGGATCGAAGACGCCGGCTGGGTATTATAACGCCAAGTATCAGTTATAGAAAATACCGTCCGTATGTGAAGTGAAAATCGAATAGATCCAAAGGTGCTCATTTGTTGCAAAATCCTTCGTCTTTCTGCTGAAGCCAGAACAACGACGGCCTCTGTAGGCTAGAAATAACCGGAAACGCTATGTTTCTCGTCGCGGATTTCCCTCATGTTCGACTGACTACCGGGGAAGCCGAGGCATTTCTAGATACTTGATCAGGCATACTCCTACTCCTGTCTCGATCTGGGAAAATGGGATCCGGGCGGCTGTACGGCTCATAGGCTTGTGGTGGCCTCGGAGACGGCTGAATCGGAATTGGAGGAGCTTGCGGGCGTGGAAGTATGTTGGGGTAGGCTTGCTGCGGATCTTGCATTAACGACGCAAAGGGTGGCGATCTCGAGTCCGCGGGTGCCGAGCTATTGTCGTGAGGCGATATGTTTGTCCTTTCGATCTGTTCTAAGGGTTCAGGAAGGGCCCGTGGCGTCCCTGTAGCGGATGCTGGAGAGGCCAAAATAAAAGCACTGGGGGGTTGCCGAGGACTGTCCATTGTGGTTGGTCTGACGCGCTTTTTCGAGGACTGATCCCCGGAAGTGCCTGCTATCTCGTATCCAGGCGAGGACGCATATTCGCGCTGCGGTGGCTGACCCGTGGGAGTGGCCGTGGGAGGAGCCGGGGGAGCCGGAACGATAGGCGCATATTCGGTATTTCGAGTGTGAGCAGCGCGAGCTTGCGCTTCCTTATCGGCCTTGGAAGGCCGTCCACGTTTTTTACCGGTTGCTGCTACTGGTGGATTGCTGGCAATGGGAGTCACCGGCGGATAACCGTTAGCAAGTAGAGGCCGCGGCTGGAGAGGTCGTACTACTGGCGGAAGAGGGGGTTCGAATGAAGTCGAGATAGCTTGTCTCTTCGCTGGGTGATCGCTCAGTTCGCTGGGGGACTTGTGCTTGCCGAATGGTTCTATATTTGGCCGCGGAAACTGCATCTGGAACATGTTCTCGACCGCCCCAACGGTCTGGTTCATATTGCGGCCTATTGTCATTAGGACTTGGCACGGGAACAACTTTTTAGTCAAGATCAGTACAAACCGGTAGGGAGCTGCATTGACATCCAGTTAGGCTCGACTTTGTGAGCTTTTATGAAGCCAACCAGAACAGGCACATCCATCGCGCTGACTTTGATTATCTCGCCCAGGACGAATCTCTACAGCCCACCCGCGATTAGTAGAGCCAAAAAACGAGGGTAGATTGAACAATGTACCTTTTCATCCTCGGAGAAGGTGGTATCCATGGTGACGATCTCGGTGGAAGACACCTGTGGACGATGGGAAGGGGGGAGAAAGAGGTTCTTTGGCAGCGTAGTCGCAGGTAAGTCATTTGTAATATCTGAAGGTGGCATCAAGACTGTCACTGGTGAGGCAACTCTATGCCCGGCAGAGGCTGAGTGAAAAATAGCTAGGTTGTAGATACCCGCTCTATGGCCGAGGCGCAGGCTCCATGCGGTAAATGGAGAAAGGGACAAGGCAGAGCAGGCCGCACAAACGACAGGCAAGCACACAAGATATGACTCCTCTCCACCGGTGCCTGGTAGGGGTAGGACAACGAGGGAAGGATTGAGAAAATCACCGGATGGCCCAAAAGACGCGCGCAAAGGGTTGACAGGCCAAGCGCGCGTCTCTGGCAAGGAAGAGCCGGGGGGGGGCAAAAAGCGAGTGTGGTTCAACTCTACCTACCTGGAGTGGTTATTTGGTTATGTGGTATAGGTAGCCCGGTTTAGGTTCAGGTTCAGGTTCAGTAGCACAAGACAACGGGTAGACTAATAGCAGGAGAACGCAATAGACGGGCGAGCACAGGTTCGCGCAGGGGCACACACTATCCAGCCCGGTCCAGTCAAGTCCAGTCCAGTCCAGTCCCCAGAACTCAAAGGATTGGCAAGGCAAGGTACTAGAGCAGGTAGTTGGGTAGTAGGGAGTACCTAAGGCAATAAGGTAAAGGTCGAAAGGTAAATCAGTAAAGTAGCGGCAGGGTTGCGGTTGCGCTGCGCCTGCAAGGATTCCTGCGTGGTCCGAAACAAGGTGAACGAACGAACCAGAGCCAGCCAGCGTGGGACAGCGGTTTGGGTCGTTTTTTTCTGGGTTGTTTGCTAGACCGGGATTGTAGCTGTTGGCTGCCGCGGAATAAATGTGGAATAAATGGGAAAATTGTTCAGGTTGGACTTTGACCGAGGGTACAGGGCGGTTTTCTGGCTACCTTGTTCTGCCAATTCAGGTCCGGCCGAAGAATTGGAGCTTGAGAGCTCAGATCCCCCAGAGAACCAAGCAACCAGGCACCAAGCACCCCGGGCTGTGTTCTATTAAACACCACGCACACAACGCCGACAGGGACAGGTAGTTAGACGACCAACCAGGGCAAGCAAGCAAGAAAGCAGGCGAGTTGATAGATAGGCAGATAGGTGGATGGATAGACAGATGGAATAGAGTCAGGACCAAGTAAGTAACTGGGGAACCAGGGAACCAGAGAACCAGGAAAGGAACCAGGAAGGAAAGTAACCGAGCAAGCGAGAGGTAAGTATCTTTTGTCGTGGAAAAAGTCGCCCGTACAACGAGGCCAGCAGCCCGGTTCCCAAAGAGCGAATGAGTGGTTATTTGGTATTGGGTATTGATTGGAATTGGTGTAAGACAAACAATAAGGTAGGAAGAGAAGTTGGCTTAGTCGCAAAGACAAGGATGATTATTGCCAACCCCGGATTCTCTCCCCATCACCCGGGCTCACCAACTTACCAACTCACTCACTCACTCACTCACTCACTTACCAATAAGTTACTCTTGCCACACTCAGCACTCAGCATTCAGCACTCAGCAACTCAGCACCGAGCAGCGCGTGCCATTCAGCTTCACCACTTCGACCACCCCACGGCACGCTGCAGCTGCTATCGTGCTGTACAAATGCAGACAGAGATGCAGCTGCGGAGCACCTTAGGCAGGCAGGTAGGTAGTGTAATAGGTAAGTACCTACCCTACATGTAGGTACTTGTCTACCCGCCTCGCCTACCTTAGCCGTATGTAAGAGGTAATTAGAGGGCCTAAGCGTCAGAGGCGCGCAGGCGTGCAGACATACACCACAGACCCAGACATGCAGCTCGCGGAAGCATCGTCCAGCTCGCAACGTGTAAGGTCATATGCTGAAATGCTGAGGATCCCTAATTGCCTAGCGAATGTCCAGATGCATATCATGCAACCACCCAAGGATGGCAAGACGTAGCTGAGTGGCCAACGATATGCAGCCTCTTCTGCCATGCATGATACACGTTCGCGGCCAGTAAGCCAATCCCGCTGACTACTAGACAAATCGGGCCGCCTGAGTCGCCCGATTCTCCATAAGCCTTTCCAGATTCCATAGCGACTGGTCCTTTAAAGGCAGCGCTGCCCACACACACCAACCGCAATAGTACCATATTAGTACTTGTCAGTTCTGCTCTCGGCCGAGGGGGGTGCTTCCACGGCTCTTATGGTGGCGAGAGCGCAAAGGGCGGGCTAAATAATACGGAGGATTACACCCGCCCCCGACACCGTGGACTGACTGAAACAGGAACGCCACTGAAGATTTCTTGGTCTGGGGAAACTCATTAGCCTCTTCTGCAACAGAACGACGAACTTCAACAAATTGAAGGAGCTTGACAACTCTTTATTGGCCATTCGTTCCACTGCTTTGCTGGCCTTGCAGTCTCTCCGTCTTATAAGTCGGAAAGCCGTGACGCTTTGAGTGGCCGAGATTTACTGGACGCTCGCCAATCAGGCCGCTGGAAGCGCCTCCGCGAAATGGGAGATGGCTCATCTTAGTGGGGGAATAAGCACAGATCACGAGTTCGTATGTTCTGTCTGACAAGGACTTCGAGCCGCAACAACATTGGTCGTGATGCAATCTGGCACTTCATTGCTGTGGGCTATAGAGAAATAATAAATACATCTGGTCCTCGACGAACAACGAGTTCTCGAAAACATTTTTGTTTTTGTTCTTTTTGTTTTTTTTGGAGAATGCAACACGAACGTGGAGAGTCCTCCAGCTCGGACTGCTTCCTCTCTTATATACATACACATCTACCTATAGCTCGTGCCAACTCACCATACCGCCTTTTCGCCTAAGATTTTCAAGTTCTGTTCCATGCATGTTGAGCTGGCATGAGCTGGCATCTCCCCATAGGGTCCACCGAGCATGTGCTATGCCTTATAGTTCTTCTACTACCGACGTCCACTGACGCAAGCGCAGCCACCCTTGTGTGTGGTGCCGGGCCAGGGATCACGAGAACAACCGCACTGAATTGGCCAACTAGATCGGCTTCATTCATGTGCATCTGCTGCTGCTGGTGCCGATGAGCTTTTGGAGACAACGCGGGCCGACATGCTGCAGCTAAGTATTGTTGTTGCAACACCCTGTCTATATTGTGTTCCCTTTTTGGACGTTGTACAAACCATCAACTCGGTCTGTCTGTTTCTGCTGGCTAGAGCATGTCAAGCAAGCCACTTCTTCGGTAGAGACATCCAATCAATCACTCGTGATAAAATACTCGGGTTACATCGATCGAGCGTGTTCCAAGATAAAAGACGACCATTTAAAAAAAAATCCGATTCGTCGCCATACCTCATTTCAACGCCCAGTATGAAGCATGCAGAAATTCCCTTCTTATATACTGTTTGGTAGGTTACATGAGATAGGCGTATTGAGTCTTCTTCATAGCCTATTCAACTTGGGCGACAAACACTACCCACCTGGGTAACGTTGTTTGGCTCATACTTACCTATCCTACTTATATGGTAGTGAAGCAAGCTTCAATAGCACAGCTTGTGATACGAAAAACAGACATAATGATGCAACAATTAGTTCGATAAAATGGTTATCGTCGAATTGCAATTGTTCATCAACTCATTGAGTTTCTTGTCAAACATCAATATCCTGATCTATTATGAATACACTTTCGAGGTTGCAAGTTTACGCTTCTGTAAACAAGTTCGTGAGCAAGAACAACAACTAAATACTTGTTGCTCCTTTCGCGAAGACAGATTACAACAAGCATAATCCAAGTAAGTGCGCACCGACAGCAACTAGCCAACACTGAGCTATCGATGAAGGCCGTGCGTGCGTGCACCTTGATGATCACGATCCCTTACCGAGGTATCTATAATAGCCTCCTCTCTTAGCTGGTCATGTTGGGCGAGTGCCTAAATAAGTAGGTGGGTTACTGCGGGGTCCCCAAAGCAGATAGTCTAGTTGAACTCCCTGGAATAAAGCTTCATGGGTTCCACCATGCTTCTTTCGAAGTCTTGCGCGAAACGGGGTAGATAACGCCGGTACATCTAATTAGTGCCAAGGTACAATACCGCACAGGCGTTGTTCCACGAGCGACAATGACTGATGGCGTGCCTGTCTGCCAACAGCATCGCCTGTAACCAACAGCCCAGCGCCTGTACAGGTACATGCGCGCCTCCTTCGGTACCTAGACCTACCTGACGTCTTTTTTGCGACAAACCCATTCGCGTAGCATCGTCTTTTTCTCTTCTTGCTTGCTCAACCACGCGCCAGCAAAACCAACGCTCGAGCAGAGTGCTTGCACAGGGAGATAAGTCCTCGGGTTGCTCCATGCGAAGGCGGCTACTGTCGACAACTCCATCCAAAGCAATTGGCACGTCCAGAGGTCTGCAATGTCACCAACTCCTGCCACCAGCTAGTTCCCCGTCATCTGTTCGGCGCTCTCTTTCTCTCAACTCGTCCGTTCCGCCTCTTCCTCTCTTCCTCCCAACGCCTTAGCCTCAAACCCTCTTCCAAGGTTCTTTGGCGACATCTCCTGCGGGACCTTTCGCGCGCCGACCATTATTCCGCACTCCTGTTCCTTTCCCTCCCGTATTTGGTTCTGTCGCGCCTTATATGCCCTCTCTGGGAGCCTCCCTGGCAACTGCGTAACGGCTACCTTTGACTGTGTGCATCGATCGATCAGGACTACCCTTTCAATCCACTCGGTGGCACCCTTGTTCCCCTGCATTTTCGAGTGGTGGTGACCTCCTGTCCACTGTCCTGGCGCGCCCACGCTCCGAAGCCTACATTTTCCACACAGTAATTCACTATCGACCGCCGACATGGAGGAGGAAGACCATCTCAAAGATGGCTTAGAAAGCCTGAAAGTAGATACCAGCTTAGGCCCCGCATCTGCTACAGTGGTCAAGAAGGAGAGCGACAGCATGGCTTCCACGCCCAACGACAGCAAGGGCTCTCGATCCGAGAGCTTGTCGCCCGATGATCGAAAGGCCCGTAGCGACAGTGCATCAACCCCCGACGGCCTCCAGCCTCCCAAACTCTCGCGCAAGGCCTCACAGAAATTGTCACTACGACCTACTACTCTTCTTACCGACTTGCCGGATGTAACCGCGGAGTCCTGTGAGCATTTCCAGGTGATCCCCGATTGCTTGTACGGCTCCAAATCGCTTGGCTCGACAGATCACGATTCATTAGACTGCGACTGCAGCGAAGAATGGCGTAGGTGCCCTTTCTTTTCTATGTTGGCAAAATTGTAAGCCTGTGGAGCACTAATTGTGATGATCCTTGTTTTTAGGGGATGGTATGAACCATGCCTGTGGTGAGGACTCCGACTGCATCAATCGGGCCACCAAAATGGAGTGCGTGGACAGAAACTGTAATTGCGGAAATGAGTGCCAGAATCAGAGGTTTCAGCGCAGACAGTACGCCGATGTGTCCGTCATCAAGACAGAAAAAAAGGGGTTCGGACTCCGTGCAAACACAGACCTACAGGCCCACGAGTTCATTTTCGAGTACATCGGCGAGGTTATCAACGAGCCCACCTTCCGCCGGCGTGCAATTCAATATGACAAGGAGGGCATCCGGCATTTCTATTTCATGTCACTGACCAAGAATGAATTTGTAGATGCCACCAAAAAGGGCAACCTTGGTCGCTTCTGCAACCACTCCTGCAACCCCAACTGCTACGTGGACAAATGGGTGGTGGGCAACAAGTTGCGCATGGGGATTTTTGCCGGGCGGAGAATTAGCGTGGGCGAAGAGTTGGTGTTCAACTACAATGTCGATAGATACGGTGCAGACCCTCAACCCTGTTACTGTGGCGAGTCGAATTGCATCGGGTTTATCGGAGGCAAGACCCAGACAGAGCGGGCGACGACGAAGCTTTCGGATGCAACCATCGAAGCCCTGGGCATTGATGACAGCGATGGCTGGGATACGGCCGTCGCCAAGAAACCACGGAAAAAGAAGATAAGCGAGGATGATGAGGATTACGTGAACAGCGTGCAAGCTCGTAGCCTCGACGAAAAGGGCGTCACCAAGGTCATGGCGACGCTCATGCAGTGCAAGGAGAAGTGGATCGCCGTCAAACTACTGCAGCGTATCCAGCGCACCGATGATGATAGGGTCCGCAATCGGGTCGTGCAAATGCACGGATACCAGATTCTCAAGACCGTGCTCAACACTTTCATTGAGGATACCAACGTCGTCCTTCAAGTTCTGGACATACTATACCAGTTCCCTCGCCTGACCAAGAATAAGATTGTAGATTCCAAGATCGAATCCACCATTCAATCACTGACAAAGTCAAACCATGAAGAGGTGTCTACGGAGTCGGCACGGCTCCTCGACGAATGGAGCAAGCTCGAGGTCGCTTACAGGATTCCCCGAAAGAAATTGGACCCCAACGCACCATCGACCCAGAATTCGCAGCCTACTAACTCGTTCGAGGAGCGCCGTGGTGCTCGCCCAGAAGAGCCAGTAAAGCCTCTGATGGCATTACCAACCAACACGCCCAGAGGCCCGCGAAGCAATGTCCCTCAGCGAAACCCCAACTTCAATGGCTTCCCGCGTCGCAACCGTCCTGCGCCCGCTGCTCTTCCTACAGGGTGGTTTGCCACGACGGACAAGCGCGGTAGTCTGTACTATTACACCAAGACCGGTGTGACAACTTGGCAGAGACCAACAGCACCTGCACCAGATGTCACTCCAGCGCAGTCCAACGGTCCATCTAAGGCACAGCAAGAGCAGAAGACTCTGCAAGACATTATTGACTCGTTGACGAAACCCGGGGCTGTACCAGGCCGCTCCGCATCGCAGACCCCACAACCAACCAACACCCCTACACATGAGACCAAGAAAGAAAAGTGGCGTTCTCTACCAATTGAAAAGCAGATGAAGATTTATGAGAATACCGTGCGCATAGCCCCCTCCAGTCCCCCCTATTATTGTTTTTTTGACCTCGATATACTAATTCTTCACATCAGCTCTTTCCCCATGTGAAATATGTGATGGACAAGTTCCATCACAAGCTCCCCAAAGAGGAACTGAAAAAGTTCGCGAAAGAAGTGAGCAAGAAACTCGTAAGTTCGGATTACAAGAATAATCGGGTGGACGATCCCACTTCCATCACGGAGAAACAGGAGAGGAAGGTCAAGACGTACGTCAAGGATTTCCTCGACCGTGCCGTTCAGAAATACCAGGAACATGAGAGAAAGAAGATGGAACGTGCCGCGAGAGATACCTCGAAAAGTTCACACCCCTCACAACTTCCAACTGTCAATGGGCATGATGCCCCTATAGAAACGAATGCAAACAGGGAAAACGGGGACGTTGCTATGACCGACGACGAGGAAACAGGGGCGACACCAAATAGCGTTGATCTCAAAAGGAAGCGCAATGACGAACCCAGCGGAACCCCCGACTTGACGCCATCCGAAACCCCTTTTCTCAAGCGTCTCAAGGAGGACGAGAGTGATGCACCCAGCCCGCCACCGCCACCGCCTCCTCCACCACCAGATAGCGAGAACGCATTCGATTCTGTCATGGCGGACCAAGAGAATGGCCTCGGAGAACAGCACGCGGCAGTTCTACTTCAGCATCAAGAAGAGGAGGAGGAACGACAGAGGTTACGGGAGCAGGAGGCGGCCCTGGAGATGGAAAACGAGCTTAACATGCTAGAATTCCAGAGAGGCGAACTCAAGAACGAAGCGGCCAGTGTCATAAGTCATTAGCCAGCCAGCCGTTTTTTGCCATTATGCTGAGTGTTCAGCATGATCTGGCAACAGCAACGAAACGTTCGCCTGCTTCATCGCCGCTTCTTTTCTTGTTCATATAATTACTCGTTTTTGTCTCTCTGTCATGGTTGGTCCCAAAGTAATGTGCATTTCCAGGCTTGCATGCATTCTCTGATCCACGGTCACGGGCGGTGTTCTGTCTATCTTATCTCCAATTTTTTTTCTCTCAATCAAGCCTGTTTTTTTCCCCCACGGAGTTCAGGAAATCAATCAACTTGCCAAGTTTTCCAACATTTCAATGGCTCGGCTCATTCATATTTACCTACCTATTCCATCCCATCCCATCCCATCCATCCATTCGTCCAAACATCGTTTCGTGTGTGCAACTACCTACCTACCTACCTACCTACCTACCTATCTGCGCACGCACGCATGCGCTTGTGTATTTTCGTATCCTCCCCGCAGACGGAATCCGTACATTTACCTGGCCCTGACAAAAAAAAGAGAGGGCTCGTTTCAAGAGAGAACAATTGGGGGAGCATATGGTCATCTCACACAGGGGGGAGTCTCTCTAAAGTTGTTTGGCTAATTGACCAAATCACGAGTCATGGCTGGCTGGCTGGCTGGTTGGTTGGGTTGGGTTTGTTCATCATGCCTTCTTCGAGTTTGCTTGCATGAATTGCTTAAAAACCATCAGACGAAAAAGGGAAGAAGAGAAGCGCATAATCTAAAGAGAGGGAGAGGGAGAGAAGGGTGTGGTTCTCTTCGCGCAGCAAATATCGTATACGAATAGCCCACCTAATCAACCGGTAGTTTGTAGGTACATGTCTCTTGCTGCGGTTACTCTATACATGGCAAGCCAGCAGCAGCAGCAGCCGCCGGTCACAAATACTACAAACAAACGAAAGAACGCATTGTGCGGACGTGTACGTGATCGAAAGGATACTTTATCAGTCAGTGTAAGCATGAGCACCGTAGACGAGACGGATACGGGGATTTACATCGTGATATCGGCTATATAGGTAAGTAGGTACTTATGATGTGACAATTGTCTGATTCCTTATGCACGGCACGTTCTTGCGCCTAAGAGCCCGGTTATTATGTATATCTTTCTTCCTTCCTTGCCTCCTTGCTTCCCTACCTGCCTGCATGCCTGCCTTGTTCTTGCTCTTGGATTCCCAATCTGAATGATACCGAAGTATAACGATTGTTAAAAAGGACAATTTCCAACCACCAATCTAAATATGCTCTATCCCGTAGGGGATTGATTGTATCCATCGTTTCCATTTCCATTTCCACATGTCTACTCATGAGTTTCGAGCCAGATTATTCCCCGAGAAAAAAAAACAAAAAAAACAAAAACAAAAACAAAATGCCTTTCCAAGCCCCTGTTAAAAAAAACCAATAATTCGAATCCATTCGTTCGCAACCTAGCAAAAATGGCAAGACTTCTTTCCCAGCTTCGCCTAGCTCGATACAATCTTCTCCATGGCCGCGAGCAGCAGGTCAGCATGCTGCTTCTCGAAGATGAGCATGGGTCGCAGGCGGACGGCGCTGGCACCGCTGCCGCCGATGTTGATGCCAAACGTCTTGGCCTTCTTGAGGAATTCGTCGCGGTTGGGGTTGTCGAAGGCAATAAAGGTGCCCTGGCCCTTGCCGCGTAGGTTCTCGAACTGGCCGGGGTATTTCTTGGCGAGCTCCTCAAGCTTGCCGAAGAGATAGTCACCGACCTTGGCCGTGTGCTCGACCAGACCCAGCCGCTGGATCTCGTCGATGATGCCGCGGAACAGCAGGGCGCGGGCCGGGTCGCCCATCCACGTGTTGAACTGGCGGTATGGCTTGTTGGGCCGCAGGGACGGATCGCCAAAGTAGTAGCCGGCCGTCTGGGCCTTCTTGCTGAACGTCACCATGTCGGGCGGCGAGGGCAGGTCCCAGTGCTCGTGCGCCCAGAACTTACCCGTGGCGCCCACTCCCGTCTGCACCTCGTCGACGATCAGCAGGATGTCGTGCTTCTTGGTGATCTCCCGCAGACCCCGGAAGAATGCCGGAGAGGCGTGGTTGTCGCCACCCTCGGACTGGATCGGCTCCACCACCACGGCGCACGGGGGTACGTGGTAGTTCTTGATAAGGTGCTCGACCTCGGCGAGCGAGTCAGCCTCCGCCTTAGCGTTCTCCTCGACGTGCTCTTCGAGTGGGTACTTGAGTTGGGGAAACGTGGCCTGCGGCCAATCGAACGCGGGGATATCCATCTTATGGATAGGCTTCGACCGCGTCGTCGACAGCGAGCCGAACAGACGGCCATGGAAGGCGGTCTTGAAGGACAGGATGGAGAGCTGCGAGGCGCCGGGACTCTGGTTGTTCATGGACGACTCCAGTTCGGCCTCTGTGAACTCTACGGCGGGGCCGCCTCGCTCCTTCTGACGCCGCCACATGAAGGCGGCCTTGTACGCGGTCTCGTTCGCGTCTGACCCGGCCATCGCGGTGAAGACCTGGTTCAGTCCAGGGGGAGCCACCTTGAGTATGCCGGTCTCGAGGATGTCGGCCCAGTCGTGAGAGGGGAAGTTGCCAAGTGCCGGCCGGTTGATGATGGCAGTGACCATCTCGGGGCTCTCGGCTATCTTCTTTAAAGCTGGGTTGTTGTAGCCAATAGGTATGGAAGCGATCTGGGCGTATCTGCGCAGACGGTTAGTTCATCAGCTACCCTGTCACTCAAACCGCTGGGAACTTACACGTCTAGTATTGTGTTTCCGTCTGGATCGACAATGTAATTGCCCGTGCTCTTCGTGTAGTCGGCAAGCATGTTCAAGCTTCGAGTGTCAAAGACCTTGTCCAGCTTGGCGATGTACTCCTTGGCCTTGGGGCCGGGAATCTCGGTCTTGACGACCGGCCCATCTGGCTCACCACTGTAGAAGGAAGAAGCCATCCTGACAGTTGAAGCAGCTACCCGTCCGGTGAGAGCTGAGGCGATTGTGGGCCGAGGAGTAGGAGATGCAACTATCCGCTTGGTGGCAGCAGAAAGAGGGCGGAGAGCACCTCCCAGACGAGGCACCGCCATCTTTCTTATTAAGGGGAGTTGAGAGTCTTAAATCAAGGAAGAGGGGGAGGGGGGAGAAGAACCGGTCGAAGACGTAACACACAGCACAGCACGCAGATGGTCAATTGGCTTGTGATACAGAGGGATTCGGGCAGAGACGCTTTAAGAGGTGATTAAAATAGTTGGGCAACCGGCGAGTAAGTCTTGTCTTTAAGTGATTGGCTCCTCGGGGGACAGGTATGGCAAGTTATAGGTAAGTACAGGCAAGCAGGAGGCGAGCTTCTTATCAATGATTCGCAATGTGGGGCTTCGGGGTGGACTACAGGGTGGGTTTCTTGGTTTCTTGAGCTTGTACTCGCCTAATCGAGGCGTTTTTGGCAGCTTAGGTAGCTTTTGCGGGGTTTGTTTCGGGGCTACTGATTGGACAGTGCCGCCTAGTGCCCCAGCTACGTCAGCGATTCTCGCTCCCGCGCACCGACCTAACAGCCATGGGAGCACACCGAGCAAGGAACTAAAGAGCTCCAGCCAGCTCCAGCCGTTCATGGCCCGCAGGGGCGCCACCGGCGGGCATTGGAGGGTCCCAAACGGCGCCGGCTGGGGAGAACATTTCCTAATGGGGCAATTCCATGCGGCCTCTGAACCTTTCTATTAGTCCGTGCAAAGCCTCGTGACTGCTCATGATAAGCTGTCCCGAAGTCGGCGTTTTATGTTGTTGAGGCTATCGTCAACGAGGGCAGCTAATTCGACAGCAGTTACACACGAATAAGCATAACGTACATGAACATGAGCACGACCGGGGGGAGACCAAGTCTCCAGTACTCGGCATTTGCGCGGTTACACCGGGGCCGAATAGTTACATTGCATCGGGTATAAATTACCTATAGTACCATCGTTTAGTCATTGGTAGCTGGCTATCTTGCTGTCGCCTTGCAATTGGCCCGTATCAGTCAGTCAGTCAGTTATCTATATGTCCGTCTGCCCTCTTTTCCCCCTTGACAATCTTCTTTCACTCTTCACCGATTCCTTGGCCCATGTCAAGGGCACTGCATTTCGCGCATATATACGCAGGCAGACCGACAGATGTTACCATCGGCCAAGAAGAATTTGACCAAAATAGTCGCCATCTACTCATCTATTACTACCTACCCCGCTAACATATAGATGGCTGTACTAATTCACTCAAGTGATACAGCATGTAGAGTGGCACGGGGCCCTTGATTGGCAACCACCGATGCAGAGGCATCCGGAAATGGGATGCTTAGGGAGGAGTAGGTGTCACCGCCGTGCTGTCGAACTGTGCACATGACTGGCCGGTGGGATCCACGGTTATCTGCGCGAGGTCGTCGTGACCGCTCGCGCAAGCACCCGAAGCCGTCCTCAGCTCCCCGCCGGTAAAGGAGACTAGCTCGACGTCGGGGTCGGCACAGTCCGAGGCGCGGAAGTGCGTGCTGTTGAATCCCAGGCACGCTTGTACGCCCACGAGATCGGCACGGAACCCGGCCGAGAAACTACGCTGGACCTGGAGCGCCGATGTGCCACCAACAGTTGCCGGCGTGAGCTGTCGGTCCGCGGCTTCGTTGACACATGCAGCGTCTACGATTTCGCCTGCCGTGGGAATAATGCGTTAGCCCGTAATGCCATAATCATCATGGTAAAAGAAAAGAGAAGAAGAAAAAAAGTGACATGTCAAGCTGTGAGGGGCAGGGGAAACATACCGTTGTTACGGAAGGTCAGGCATTCATTACCCGGGACACCGCCGATTTCTTTCAGGACAAGGGTGCTACCACCCGTCACAGTGTTGTTCGTTGCTGAGCCATTGTCGGCCGGAGTGCCACCGACTACTGCACCATTCCCCGACCCTGCATTGCCTCCTTGATTGCCTCCTTGGTTACCACCTCGGTTGGCGCCTCGATTGCCACCCCGATTGCGGCCGTTGGTGTTCTGGTTTCCATTGCCGTTCCCCGATGCACCGGCGCCTCTATGATGTCTGGGAATAAGGGCCTCTGTGTCCCGGAGACCGATATCAAGTTTGACTGCGGCGGCGGCGACGGAAGTCGCAAGCAATACAACGTTGAAGAACTTCATGATGAATTAAGTAACGACGAAATAGAACAAATGGAACCGGCCGGCGATTTTTGTTTTAGTATAATAATGAGCGATGGAAAAATAATGGTCCAGCCACAAGAAGGTAAAGATTAGGTAGGGAGGAAAATAAAACGAGAGGTTGTGGGAAATTGAGTGTTGTTAACAAGGAAATATCTTGCCTCGTAATGGCGAGGCAGGAGTCGTATTTGTATCGCCGACATCTTGTTGTAGGCCTCGCTCTCTGGCCAACTTGATTGATGTCAATCGCTTCGCGAAACTGATTAGTATTAAATCGCTTAGACATTCCGTCTCATAATGCCTGTTTAAAATTTCTCGTAGCCTCGTCTGATACCAACAGACGTCTTCTCTTTGGAGGAAATACAATTTTCCAAAGGAGAAAGCGCCGTTTCATCCATGACATGAGGCAGGGGAGTGGGGAGCCAAGCATTGGGAGACTGGTTTCAACTGAGGACCCCGGCGCCAGGGAAATTGGCGAGGCACGCGAGAACCAAGATTCGAGACGAAGATTGGGCCAGGGAAGGAGGCACAGAATCCGGGGATCGTCAAAAATCGGCTTCATCCGTTCGAGGTTCGGATGACATCCATGACGAACGAGGTGGAAGTTTGAGATGGTTCTTGCATCGCTTGAAGTGGTTTGGTCGATCCCTACATTGTATACTACTGTACGATTTTGCACCTTGTTGGCGCTATACTAGTTCCGTCGAGGGTGGAAATTTTGGCCGTGATAAATGAGTATTACCTTAATGACTAGAAAATTATTATGTTTGATTGAGCTGCTGAAATGATTCTAGCATCTCCAGACTTCCCATTAGAGGTGGCTTTAAGACGGGTCGTTGGGTCATCGACCGGCTGCAAGACCACATGTTCACAGATACGGCAGTCTTGATTTTCCCCTCTCGAATATCTCGTCTCTAAATTTCGCTTCTCACTCACTAGTGCTGCAAAGGTATCCTCGTTGGTATTCGTCAATCGCGTCCTACCTACGCAAGTCAACGGTGAATAGGAATGGCTGGGGATTATCGTGGCAAATAGGATATACACATTAGCGATGGTTGTGCTAAGAGAAATGTAGTTGTTGTAGGGTAGTGTTCTGGTTCGAGGCATATATCGGCGTTGTCAACGTTGTAAAAGAATAATCCGAGCAGTCTCTGAGAGGTGCCACTGTTCATCGCATCTACTTATACTCGGCCGAGTCTTTCTTCATACAAATACTGTCGAGGGGAAACTCTCACTTCAGTTCCACGGAAGGATATTTTGTGAGCAATCTCGAATATTCTTTGGCTGCGTGAAAATTTCCGGCAGCCTCGTAAGTCGTAGCCACTCTTTCACCGGGCAAAACCGGTAGCATACATATAATATCATCGATCATTCGACGATTCGGCTGTGACTGAATAGATTTGATAAGTCTCCATTACGGATGATATCGTGATAAACCAAATAGATACTGTCACATGGTACACTTGAACAAAGGCTATACTGCATACGACCATATTCGACGTACTTCAGGCACAATACCCCTAACACCCCTAACACCCCTAACAGATACTATAGGGTGTAAATAAACCATAGACTGGAGCTATATGACGCAGAGTGCAGATATTCTCAGGTTAAAACGTCAAGTTTCCTTATTTATAATCATCGCAATAATCCCTCACCCCTGTGTCTGTCGTAGTAGTAGCAGTTGCAGGCTGCATGCCAGTATGTTCGTATCATGCGGTGCTTATTACTCGTTTCAATTTAGAGGTGGTATTGATGATGTATGATTGATAGAACGAATCACTAGTCTCCTAAGAGGCTATTAAAGACTGGATGGTCTCGGGTGACTTACATACCCCTGAGCTCTAGCTGAGGAGGTAATCTAGCTATCGTGCATCGAAGGCCAATGAATATCGCAGAAATCAATGGGA
The DNA here is from genome assembly GCA_037356055.1 of Xylaria sp. Z34. Lineage (NCBI taxonomy): Eukaryota > Fungi > Ascomycota > Sordariomycetes > Xylariales > Xylariaceae > Xylaria > Xylaria sp. Z34. Next base: position 70,589 of record JBAWJW010000074.1, on the reverse strand, counting down.
AATCACTCGACCAAGTAGAACACAAGGTAATCGAGTAGATTCGCCGACAAATTCGACAAGAAGCCATGTGGCAGTACCAAAAAAATCGAAGGCGTAGGTAGCCTAGTAATCTGGCCTTAGCGAAGCTTTTTACTGCTTTACTTTCTATGTTGAATACAAGTGAAAGAACTTCCATTTTACTGGACAAGTCAGCTAAAATCCACCGTGCTACTTCAATACACACTATTCATCGCACTTGCACATAGCGTTCCTAGGTATGGATGACAAGTGACACGGCTGTATGAAGTTACATGAAGTGATACACTAAGGTATGCAAACATATGTGATGATAAGCTAGAGCTTCTACAGAGAATGTCCTCGTGGGTCATCAGAAATAGTAAATTATTAAACTTGCACGGTATGTTCTATTCTACGCGACTTCTCACTACTGGGAGATGCCCATGTGTTCAATGTAGAACGGAAGATTTGTAAGAGTCTCGGGGTTTTGTGTCTAGAGATGTCGGAAAACCACTCAAGAAACGATACATAAAAGGACTTTTATTTCCATGTTGACTTAGTTCAGTTTAGGATGAAAGTCCTTAAACTGTATACAATTACCCCTAGAGATTGACCAAGTATAAAGGTCTTGGGCAATGAGAACGTACGTGCCTGGTCCTCTGGATCAGACGAGAGCATATATAGATCCATGTACATGCGCACGTGGAGTTTTTCAAGGCAGCGAGGGAGGCACTGGACTCGCTGAAATCTGTTAATCTTGCAGCGGGTTTCTCACCAGTCCATTTGTTCATCGGATCTTCTATTTTCATTCACCTTCATCTCCTCTTCTCTAGGACTTATGGAGCCAACTACATCAACAAACCTACGCGCGTGCCGAGATGAAATCGTTATCTGATATCAAACAAAGGACACCAGAGAGCCTTCGTTGCCGACATGAGAGAAAGTTTACTGACAGAGGCGCAACGCCGCATCGCCACATCGAATTGGTCCCTTCGCTGGATGCAAACTTCAACGCATTTAGGGGTCCTGAACCCCAATACTACAGGTGAGCCCAAGACCGGACGATGCTTTAGCGAGCGTATAACAATCGAGACGCTCTGAGCTTACTGTCAGCTTTAGCTGACCAACCCCATGGAGAAGAAGCTCGCGAATCCCCATGCCCCCCCCTGTTAAACGATGGGCCTCGATGACGGAATACCTGCTGCTTTTTTCAGCAGACAGAGTTATAACGTTCGGATGAACCGGGATATTCCATCGCCGGAAAATTGGCGGCCGGTTTATCGAATTGTCGTCTTTGGAAGAGCCGCCTACTGTAAGCTCATCTCTTTAATCGGGGGGGAGGGTGGCGCAATGTCCGAGATCAACGTCTGAGATAAGAACGTTTTATGAATTGAACAAACCGGGCGTCTAGGAAGCTGCTTGGGCCGAGTCAGTTTTCGTTAGGTGTTTCGAGACTCGGAATTTGTTTTGAGTGAGTTATCGCGCTAGTTATTGCCATGGCTTGGATCTATTTGATCGATAGATCGAAACGTATGGAGTATATATGTCAAATGCATATATGTGTTACGGAGAGATAACAAAGACGGCAGACAGGTAACGTGGACATGAGAGGAATACGGGATATCCCGAGGGGGCCTATATATTAATTCATTTATCTGTGTGACGACGCCGGGCTCTCGAGAACTGGGACCCCTGGTTCCTCAATCATATTGAAGCACAATCGCAGTTGATAATGGTGTACAGTCAATACGAGGACGCTTAAGGGCATGACCTTGTACCCTGATAATAGCATACAGCACTTATATTGAATGTGTGTTACGCGACTCCAGATTCGGCCTAGATGGTCCAGATAAGTGGGGGGCCATGGGCAAAATATACGAGTAGTTATAACTCAGCTGCGAAGACAGGCCATTTTCATCGGTATAACGTCTCGCTGCAGACGAAAATCATCATATGACTTCACGCGCTCTCTCTCTCTCTCTCTCTCTCTCTCTCTCTCTCTCTCTCTCTTCCCATTGCCTCGTCTAACTGACACATAAGTGCAAGTAGGTGAAGCATGCCGAAAAGCTAGGCGGCGTGCCCTAGTATAAGAAAGTATTCTAGAATACTTTAATAATAGACAGCTGAACTAGACCCTGAGAGGATCAATGGGGAACAAGAAGTCTCCGATAGATTTGCTGAGATTTGCGGCTGCGCGGATCTTTCGGAAATTGTTAGTGAGAATGACAAGGAACGCCACGTGAAACCATGGTGATCAGCCATGACCCCAGGTTGTAATTTCAGCGCCGCCAGGCTGCTTGCTGCTTCTGAGTATGAAAGGCGCTGAGTACATACCTACAGCACTTGCGTAGACAGCTGATGCTATTCTTATTCTAGCGGTGTCAAGTCCTCGACTTGCTGCATGCATGGGTCGTTGGAAGACAATTGACAGACATACATACCTACATACTACCCTTTGGCTGACGCCACATCTCATTCATTCATGAGGCTTGCTGTCGGTCGGTAAAATATTCCTCTCTTCGTGCCTTCTTTGGCATTTCCAGAACTCGATCTGGATGATGCTTACCAACCTGATTGGGAGCGTTATTGCGGGGTATAATAGAGACGGTAATACCTATTTGGCAAAGGGGTAAGTAAGATTGCGATATATTTCCAGGACAGGGCTATTAGCATGAGGCTTTTGGTTGGTGAGGCTCATAGTATAGCCATGGAAAGTGTTAAGAAGCGGAATCAATTCCACGTGTACTGTGGGTGGTCCTCTGGCCGTATCGGGCACTCAGGCCGAATAATGCCCCTTCTATCGCATGGTAGGATTGTCATCAACCTTGTAAGATAACACCATGATCTGACTCACACCATATCATATTCCCGCATGCGCAAAGCGAGGCTCGCAGCAGCGATGGAGAGCGTTGTTCAACAACTAGGTATATGTAAGTATGAGCGACTAAGTGGATTGGTTTGTTAGATCATATCATTGCGACAGTTCCGGTAATTCCTCTTTCGTAGGTGACTTGCGAGTGCATGGTGTCCACCACGAACATAGACGGATGATGATGATGATAATGACGCTTTGCAGACGCGATAATCTGGTCTGACAGCTGCGTACTGAATTCGGGTGCGAATGCGCGATCTCGCCCTCTTCAGTAAGCCGCATTCTGACACTTTCCAAAAAGTACCGCTGTCGCTCTGTTAGGACTTTCTATGCAGCATGCATCCTCAAGGACTAGTTAAAGGCCGTTTCTGGCGTCAATTGGCGCATTGGCCCTGCAATCTAATGTTCGTTCTTGCACACGGTAGCATCCCGCCTACTGCGAGGGTAGCTTGGCAGCCTTCTCCCATCACGCAATCCATTGGTAGATCGGGCGATTAGGTTTAAGAAAGGTAGTATCCTAACGGCGATCTTGGGGGGCATTGGACTTAAAATCATGTTGTGCAAAACGCCCTTGAGCCGTGCGCCGTCCTCTCAACCGAGCACCTATTGCCCACTGCAATTGTACAGAGTCAAGGGTGAGAGAGCGGCCGTGGGCCTGAGTCATGCCGTACCGTTATTACGACGTCGATGAAGCTATCGCAAGAGAGAGAGAGAGAGAGAATTGCACTATCTACGGTCGGATGCACTCGTAGCGCTAACTGCGATGCGAACTTGGCAGAATACGAACGGTGAACGTTTTCGATTGTTATCCCTCGGAGGGGTTTTTTTTGTTGGGAAGCCTTCCACTCTGAAATGACGATTTGAGACCTTTCCCTACCCCTCTCTCGTCTTGCTCCTGGGTGGCTGGCAGTTGCACAGGGCTGAGACAATTGCGACACTACGTACAGGCTACGTAGCATGATTTGCCCTGCATACGCCACCGCAATCAACGCAGATCTTTGACTGAAAGATCTGGGAAGAGCAGCGTGTGATAGGCTGTAGTTCATCCGCGTCATTCTAATAGAAGCTTTGGTCTTGAGACATGGCTGTGAAGAACGCTTACCGCTGATTCTGAGAGATGAGGGCGCGAAGGGAGGATTCATAACTGGTTCGTCTTGAGCATGTTTGTTGGGTGAGGATGAACGCTGGCTCTGCGGCCGGCCCGAAGGAATCCGGTGCCGTTCATACCTACAGATATGTAGGTCTGACGGATCCGGCAGGAACGCGTTACGTTAAACGGAAAAGCATGATGATAACGGGGTGCGTAAAGTGACAGCCTTGGAGGCCCTACGCTAAGAGGTCCGAGCGATATTAAGGAGCATTTTGAGTGGATGTCCTCGATGAGACCTACATTCATCTATCCTAACCTCTCAACACGCCTTTCTTGCCTTTTTTTTTTCAACACAACGGAATTACTTCATTACTCAATAATTATTATACATAGTCATAATTTAAATGCGAAGTTGGGAAAGAGGTCACTATCGAGAGCATCAGGAACCCATCTTACTCAGAAGTTTAACATCGATGTAGCACACAAGAGAAAGTGTATTTTCCTTAATTTTTCCCACCACTGTGTGTATAGTAGCATTTATGATAGAATACTATACCTTGCCAAAGGTTGATACTTGACCAGCCCTCTCTATATCTTCATGGCTTCAAATTTACACGACACTATTGTGAGAGCTGAATATTTTTGTTTCTTACAATTGCTTCCTGGGTCTTAGAATAGTCTGTTAAAAATATGTACTCGCATGGCGAATCCCTGTAGGTACAGTGCAGCGCAAGCTTTGATCCAATCAGTCCGCTTCTCTTTCTGGTCAATCTCCCCATACCTGGCCAATCATAGTGCAATCTGAGAAATCCCGATCTGATTTTTCTCCGAACGGCTGGGTTACGTACGACTACCGGGAATCTCACCACACCACACCTAAGTACATCACATAGTAGCTTTCTACCAGTACAGTGCCATTTGCTCAAAAGCCGGTAAGCCAGGTTTCATAGTCGGCTAGGCGTTTGTTACCTGAAACTACTACGCAGATTATGCAAACAACCTAATACATTGTACGTAGATATCTCCGCGGTTCTCAAGCATAACACGCAAGGGAACAAACAATAACAACAACATAACTACACAAGGAACAGTAGAACGTTCCTGGTATTGTGGACAGGGAACGTTCTCGAACAGATTTAGCGCTAGTCCTGTCTTAGCCGATGTATTACGAGCATATTTCTTTCTGCTGCTGCACAGGTAACTAATAGTGTAACAAGCTGCAGCTAGACAGTATGAATAGCATCAGTGGCTATCAGGTAAATAGTTAGGACTCTCCAATTCACCCCGCTCACCGACTGGCAAAAGCACCAATAATGATGACATAACAGTTACACGAGCTGTGCAACTCTTGCTTCAGTGCGCAACGTACAGATGTAGGTAACATGGTAACTAGTACTAGTAGCTGCAAACCATCATGGACGAACCGTTGATTCGTATACCACACACTACAGTGCCTACTTCAGTAGTCTTTTTCTTCCTCTTCCTCTATTATCAAGTATTATTATTACTATTAGTACAAGGTATATACGTATACACGACGAGAGAACTGAACGACTATGCAGAACCCGGCGAGCATCCACCAATCGGGCGGCCCCAACCCTGTCGGCCCTAGCCAGCTGCTTGTCCAACCGTTAGCGCCGCATTTTCGTCGTCTACCCCTGTCGGCGAGCGTTGGCGGTACCTGCATAATCCTGGCTCAGGCTGTCCAGGCCCGCCAGCGCCAGGCGGACGGGAACAAGAGATCCGCCCAGAGGATCCGCTTAGTGTGCAGCGCGGTACGCAAGGTAGGGTTTGGGCGGTGGGGTGGGTGGGGATGCATCGTGGTACCGCTGCATGGCATGGCCTGCCGGGCCCTGCAGACCATCTTAGCAACATCTTAGTAGGTACTATGTATATAGCACACACACACACACACACAACTTCGGCGCGGAGTAGGTAGAGAACCTGTCGATGCCTGTTCGATGCAACTACACCGATCGCGAAACACCCTAAGCGAATCAGAGGCCATCCCATCTTCCATCCCGCACAACGCGTCCCATCCACCACCTCGCTCTCTTTTTAGCCTACAGGCCTGGCTTGCTGTCTTGTTCTTGTCTTGTCTTGCCTTGCCTTGCCTGCTGTGGTTGTGTTGTGTAGCAAACAAGAAATATTCCAATATTCGTCCTACCTACTTGTACTTCTTTTACCCTTACCCTCACCCTCACCTTCGTTTTCCCCCATCCCATCACCAACCCGTCTCTCGTTTCTCTCTTTTACCATCCTTCCTATCCAAGACCTGGTCACTGTAACTTGGCCTGTTCTTGTGGCCGCTGTTCACATACGCTCTTCACCAGGCCATCCACTCGCTACTGAGGCTCAGCTTGCTGCTACTGCAACTTGCATTCGCCATCTGCATTCAAGTCGTCACCCGTTCGCTTACACGCAACCATCTATTCGTCGGATATCCTGTTTGGCTGAAAGTCTAAGTCATTATAGCACTCCATCCTCAAATGACCCGACGAAGACTGCGCTACTCCGGTCATATAGTTGATGCCTTTTGCCATTGATCGCCTGCATCCTGATACATGGACACCAATTCTTGAAACGGCATTTCATTTTAGGTCTCGGGCTTATTGCAAAAAGCCCGTTTGGCGGAGGGGCCACCACCTAGTCCAACGGCATTTTCAGCTCTCGGTGCTTTTTTAGGCTCAAGTGTTTCAGAGCTCTGTCTGTACTTGCTGCTTGTCCCAGTGCTAGACAAGACAAGCTCCTGGGCGTAACCTGCTCACACAACGGACTGCTCACCCTCAACACCGACCACCTTCGGAACCATCCATCATCACTTCGTTCCCGAATAGGTTCGCAGATTGGTCGTTTTTAGACGACAAGACTCTTGCTGACCGACAAGCTGCATTGCTGTGTGCTTCATTGCTCACGTGTCCTTCTTTGCTTGCAGATATACTCCCAATATTTCATAATGGGTGTCTCATCTTTCTTGCCGCCTATAATCGGCTTCGCTGCTCTCCTAGCCACAGCAACTACCCTCACCTTGGACGTGTTCCTCGCATATGGAACTTGGTCATCCACATCCCCGGCACGTATATTAGTAGTTATCGCATTTGTTTCAGAAGCGATTGTCTCGATTTTACTCGTTACAAAACTGATTAAATATGTACGGGGCACGAACGGTCATCACTCGAAAGAACGGTGGAGCACCTGGTTTGCTTTGGATCTCGTCATGAGTGTGTTGGCCTCGGTCGTATCGGTCGCACTATTGATCGTGACAGGGAAAGCAAAGGACCTACCAGATACTATCGCGTACGTACCTCCGATTAATTTGGTAATTGGATCCGCCGTCGCTCTTGGTTTCGCATTTACCGGTCAACTCTTCTTTTCCGTCGTGTATTTTATACTACATCGACTTCCCGATCCTGACCAGGCCCTCTCTCTCCATACAACCGAGGAAGGCCGAATGTCGCCACAGCTTTCAATGCGCGTCAAGTCTATCCCGTACGAGCGGACGAAGCCGGCCCTCTCCCAGACTAAAATCAACGAACGAGGGTCATCAGACTTTTTCAGCCGCCCCGGAACGAGCGGTGGGCGTTCAGCAGCCGAGACGATTAGTTCATTTTCCGGCTCTCTGTCGAGTGTGGTGCGACCTATAGGATCAAAGACCAGACTGCTGTCGAGTATCTCAAGACCTGGGCAACAACGACTGGGCTCGCTCGACTCGACCAGCTATCGAGATCGAACTAGTGTCGCCGAAGATGGTTTTGACTCGTGGGACACATCCTCTGTCGATCCCCGAAACAGACAGATCATAGAAACGTCTTCACCACTTCGCACTCGGTTCTTGGAAACGATTCCTGCTAGCCCGGCGACTAGTCGGAGTCCGAGTCCTGGATGCCCGTTGGATCTCGAACCTCCGAAGCGCGGCCGACGTGAGCGAAGCGATAGTCCCGTATCGTGGGCTCAACAGGGGCGGGTTGCCACGCCCACGGACTCAGAACTACACATTCATCCCCTGTTTCGCTCAGATTCTCCCGGACCTCCGCCGCCGGCTACACCAGGGACAGTTGTAGTTGCAGCGCCCAACGCCGGTCAGTTCATAACCGGAAAATCTGTGAGCCGAATGCGGAGCGGCAGTTCACCGAACTCTCCAAGTCCGCTCGGCCCTCTAAGCCGACAAGGGAGCTATGAGAGCTTTAGGGTGACACCTAGTCCAAACGACGACCGTCTACGACCGGAGAACGTAGTCGAGGTAGAGCGTAAGATGACACCTCCAATTCCGGAATGGGTCCTTAATGCCGGATCTAGAACGAGCCTGACGGAATACCACAACAAAGGACGGCATACACGGGGTGGACACTCCCTGAATTGACCGAAGGACGCAGGACGCGTAGTGCCTAGGACTGGCGCTGTCGATTCTATATGGGAGATGATGACATGTATGATCAATGACGAGGGACGGACGGACTTGACGAGATCTTGGAGGGATCTACAGTCAACTGGATTAGACAAAACAAAACAACAAACTCTGTTTGCCTGTGCAAGGTATATGGGTTCCTTGGTGGGGCGTTTAGGGATACCATTGTCATTTAGCGCGGCGTTGAGTTCGTTCCCTTCACGGGGACTCTGTTTGTATGATTACGGCCTGCCAAGACGCAGGGAAATCTCAGGGACCAAAGGAGTAAAATTTCTGAAAACGAAAAAAAAAATCAATTAAACAGTTCTACATAGGTAGCTAATAATAATCAGAGTTTCTGATTTGTGAATGCTAATTGAATACCTGGGTACGGTAAGCTTTTGGGCTACAATTGAATTGTACACATGGAACATCTAGTAGATGCATGCTCATGCGGATCAAAAGCCACTAAAGTGCCGACCCAGAAGTCACAATGTGAAGCTCATCAGTGGTGTTACTACCAATGCAAAAAATGCAGAGGCTTGGTTGGGTGTTTGTTGCCAGCCATTATGCAGGTTATCGGATGGGCGCAGAAGACATTGTTTTGAGGCATGGTGATGCATGATCTAGAGGCGTCCGCCCAACACTTCTAGATCTTGACAGAACCCTCGAAAGAGATTGATTGGAGCCATAAGGCACTCAATGAACCTTGTGTGAGGTATCTAGCTGAGCAAAATCACTCGCACACATTCACATACAACCACATTGTCCTGCGGGTGGTCGTCATTGGACCAAGAATGGGCCCAATGAGGGGTGTCCATGGCCCGGCGCAACACATCATTGAGCTGCTACCTGAAATGCTAATTACCCACCTCAGGTACCTTAGGTATACCCTTACCTACCCTCCCTTGCTTGTGACTTAACCAACCTAGCAACATTTTAGACGTCTACCGTATTTATTGTGCACCACCACCGCAATACCACAATAAGCTGCGCTGCCACCACTGCAGCTCACTCGCTAACCTCACGATCACTCCGTCTAACCCGCACGCCCACCGGTGCACTCCCTCCTCACCTCCTCATTCTTGTCGCTGCCGCAGCTGTCGTCAAGCTGCAAAAATTCCACCAACATGAAGATCACATTCCGGGTATGCTGCACACGCCCCGAGTCATACTCTGCGCACTGCTGGGGGCTGTGGATTGTATTGCGGGGAGTGTGAGTTGCCATCAGGCTGCACGCAGCTGGCTGGGGCTCCTCTTACCTGCAACGATCCGAACCCGCCGCCTTGCCTTGTCTTGTCTTTGCCCGCTCCCCTCTGGACCGTGTTGCTAATGTGTCTTGCTGTATTAGGATCTCAAGCAGAACAAGTTCGCCATCGATGTCGAGCCTACCGACCTTGTATGTCGTCATTGCCGCCTGCCTTACGGTAACCTTTGCTGCTATTGCGACGGCCCACCACCACCCACCACCCATCAACTACCACCTTGCCTCCCTGCCCAACCCAACCCAAGAACCCCTCCCCTCGGCAGTGTTCGACTGGGAGAAGTGAGTTTCTAACAAGGTGATGACAGGTTTCTACAGTGAAAGAGAAGATCCAGGCCGAGAAGGGTTCTGATTTTAATGCGAAGGCGCTGAAGCTCATCTACTCTGGTACGCTTGCTCCCAACACCAACGACGGGGACCTGTGTACGGCACGGCATGGCTTGGTACGGCTGCTGACCTGGACATAGGCAAGATTCTCAAGGATGAAGAGAAGGTCGAGACATATAAGATCGAGGAGAAGGGGTTCGTGGTCTGTATGGTAAACAAGGTGCGAGAGAGAACCGAGAACTCCAACAATCTCGTTGGATCTGCTGCTGAACTCGGTCATAGCCCAAAGCAGCTCCCGCCGCTGCCTCCACAAGCGCTGTTCCTGAGACGCCTGCTCGACCTGTCGCGTCGACACCAGCTGCCCCAGCTGCGCCGTCCCACACGTCCACCTCAACCACCACAGCCAGCGCTGCCCCTCCTGCCACACCATCTCCGGCTGGTGCCCAGGCCGCCCCCTCGGGCCAGGGCATGAGCGACAACTCGATGGCCATGGGCGCCGACCGCGCTGGTGTCATTGCCGACATGGAGGCCATGGGCTTCGAGCGTTCCCAGATCGAACAAGCACTCCGCGCTGCATTCTTTAACCCAGATCGTGCGGTAGAGTATCTATTGAATGTGAGCTTGGCCGAAGACACTTTGTCACTCCAAATAAATACTGATCTGATAGGGTATTCCTGAGAGCGCTCGACAACCTGCACCGCAAGCCGCACCAGTATCGAGTACTCCCGCCGCCGTGCCAAACCCGGCTCCTGCTGGACAGTCTGCCGAGGGTGCAGGTCAGGGCGACTTTGTGAACCTCTTCGACCTCGCGGCCCAAGCCCAGAGCCAGGGCGGCAGAGGCGGTGGGGGTGCCGCAGGACAAGCCGCCGGTGCTGGAGCGAATGCTGCCACTAGGGATCTAGGAAATCTTGACTTCTTGCGTAACAATCCACAGTTTCAACAACTCCGACAGGTCGTCCAGCAGCAACCGCAAATGCTCGAGCCTATTCTTCAGCAACTTGGCGCCGGAAACCCCCAGCTCGCACAGCTCATTTCTCAGAACCCCGATCAATTCCTGCAACTATTGGGCGAGGATAATGACGACGACGCGCCGCTCCCTCCTGGTGCTCAGGCTATTAGTGTGACTGAGGAGGAGCGCGATGCTATCGAAAGAGTAAGTTGTCATCATAGAGCCGCTCATAGTCCGTGCTTGCTGACATGTTGCTAGTTATGTCGACTAGGCTTTGACCGAGATGCGGCCATCCAGGCATATTTCGCCTGCGATAAGAACGAAGAGCTAGCCGCCAACTTCCTCTTCGATCAGCCGGAGGACGACGAGCCGCCGGAGCACTGAATCATGATCAACCGATTTATAAGCTCCGTGTTGTTGTCTTTACCGCATCGCTTTTTTTTTATAACTCGCGCCCTTCTCAGCAAAGAAAGACTGATATCCGTGCGAACAAGCCGGCAAGAAAGGCCGCTGTGCTAACTTGTTTGGTGTTGTTCTCTCTCCCCCCTTCAACCTGTTGTGGTCCTGGCCTCCCTCCCAGCCTCGACAGGCAGGATTCTATATGCATACACGAAAGAGAAGAAGATTTTATAGGTCGGTGGTGGGAGTAATGAATTACATACGAGTAATTGCCACTTTTGCGTCCAACGCCTGGCTGTTGTTGTTGTGTGTGTGTGGCTTTGACGCGGTCGTGTGATAGGTGTATGGACGGACGATTATAGCAAGCAAGCAAGCAAGCAAGCATAGCTAGGTAGCTAGCCAGCTAGTTGGTTGGTTGGTTGGTTGGTTGGCTCATATAACAGGTGAAAAGCCGTTGTTAGCTGAACAATGATACAAAAGGCTCGATTCAGAAGTCACTAGGCTCCTGTTGTGAAGTTCATGATTAAGGCTCTACTGTTAATTCCTACTTGTGCTGCTTTCGTTATACCTACTTTTGTTAGCGAGTTACTTTTTGTTGTCATTAAGTGACGCGTGATTGTGTCGATCACGAGGTGGAAATTTGGTTGGTACTACGCATCTCACATCACTATGTCCATTGCTGAACTACATGAAGTACTATCTTTATCTCATGTAATTGAAACAGGAGTAATTTTTTTCCCCTTAGGAAGTTAATGCTTTCAGAACCAAAACGAAACATTTAAAGCATTAAACTCAAAAGAGCTAATTGCCACGACCGAGCCTCGGATCCTATCTAGGTAGATAAGAATCCACGAAGATTTACACAACACTGAGATAAGTGAGATCAACGAGGTAGAATCTCTGTCTGATTGAATGGCAGCATATCATCCATCTACCTACTTACTGTACCCGATTACGAGAAGAATTCGTAACATATCGGACCAGATATCTATGTGACTTGAACGAACTTCAACTTCCGCCCGTTTTTTTCGAGTTTTCCAAGCCAGCCGAGCCGAGCCGAGCGCGCCAGAAAAGCCAATCGTCTCCCGTAAAGTAAAAGGGGGGTATCAAAGAGAAGAAGAAAAGTAAGCCAACCAACCCCGTTCCAGCCCAGCTTTGCCCAGAGGTAAGGAAAGAAGGAACCATTTATTTATTTATTCATTCATGTCTGGACGCCCTCTGGCTGCGCATCCATATGGACGTTCGCGCCCTCTTGGCCGAGGGCATCTGCGTCTTCCTCGATGACCTCGAAGTCCCCATTTGCACCGGTAGCAGCAGTAGTAGTCTGCTTGGCGGCAGCAGCAGCAGCAGCGCCCTGGTCTTCGTCGTCGATGAGACCCGCGGCGCGGCGTTCCTCGCGGAGACGGGCGACCTCGCGCTCGTGCTCCTGCACGAGCTGGGCGTGCTCCGCCAGGATCTTATCCTTGGCTTGCCACTGTCGCTGGGACGCCTTGTACTCCTCCAGGTCGATGTTGACTTTCTTCTGACCGCGCACCATCATGGCTGAGTTGACGCGGTTGGGACGAAGTCTCTCCTGAAAAGAAGGGGGGATGAATTAGCGAAACTTCTGAGGTTGGGGATGCATGCGTGCGGCTTACTTCTTTGTTGAACTTGAGCTTGATGGCGCGCCGGTTCTTGCCGGGGAATAGACGGGAGATGGTCTCGAAATCTGTCCCGAACATGCCTAATAGGCGGTAGAACTTCTCCGTCTCCTCATCCGTCCAGTTGCCCGGTGCTTGGACACGCTTTGCGAAGGATGACGAGTTGACCACTGAGATACGATGGTTAGCACTCTTGGCTTTTGATAGGCTCTTGGGCGTCCGACAATATATAGACAGATATCAACGATATTCAAGGGCTGTAGGTTATTCGCAAAACGAATGAGGAGAATGAGACTTAATAGTAAAAAGAACCAACTCACGATTCGTAAAGTCGTTCTCTTCGATCTCTTCCAAATGCGACATGTCTTGATTATGTCTGTTGACGATGAGAGAGGCTGCATGAACGACGATCTGCCCATCCACGACATCGTAGCCGACGCCCTGTCCCGCTCCCGATTCCATTGAGGCGCCTAACTGAGCCATTGCGGCCCCGCGAGATTCTCCATTCTCGTTAGAGTCATCTGGCTGCAATTCATCGTCCGGGGGCAGAAGGCCAAGCTTCCGTTTCTCGCGCTCCAGTTTCTTTAATCGATATTTCGCGCGAGCTTCCCGCGCTCGCTGCTCAATCTCCTCCGCATGTCTAAATCGTTTACCAATCCCAAGGTCCTTGGTTAGTTCTCCAACTGTCATGGTAGAGTGATCCACCGTCAGCTCCTCCGCATTCTCCGGGGTCGGTGCACGCTTCCGCCGCCTCACGGGCTTTGAAGCTTCGGTGTCCGCGCCTTCGCTGGCTTCGGCTGTCGTACGAGTGCTCGATTTTGTGCGCTGCCGCTTTTTCTTGGGCGCAGAGGTCTCCGAGCCAGCTCCGCCATCCGTTGCGGTCGACTTGCGCCTCCGGGTTGCCTGCTTCTTCGGCGCTGCGGGTTGAGTTGCCGTAGCTTCGCTTGGATGAGATGTTGCGGTAGTAGTGGACACGAGGGGCAGAGAAGATGCCGCAGGTGGTCCTGGTGTCACTTCTTTTTCGGGATCCGATGACTCTGGCGCTTCTGTAAAAGTAGCAGCAGAGGGTTGGGAAGACGTATCTGTCGTGCTGGGCGGGCTGTTTTCTGTTTCAGAACTGGAGGTGGGTAGAGATATCGCGGTAGTAGTGGACACTGGGGGTAGCGAAGAAGGTGCCGTAGGTGGCTCTGGTGTCACTGGTGTCGCTTCTTTTCCAGGGGCCGATGATTCTGGCGCTTCTGCAGGAGTAGTAGCAGAGGGTTGCGAAGACGTGTCTGTTATGCTGGGCGGGCTGTTTTCTAAAGCTTGAGACGGAGGCTCGGCGGTGGGAGCAACTGGCTCGTCGCTTACCGGCTGAACGGTCGTCTCAATTGAGTCAACAACGGCAGGTGTCGAAGGCGTGGAAACGGCGGGCGTGGAAGCTTGAGATGGAGGCTCGGTAGTAGGAGCACGCGTGGTCGGCGCAGAAGAGGTCGAGGTTGTGCTAGCGGTTGGTTTGGACGTAGCAGCGCCAGCCCCGGGGCGACGGCCTGCCTTTGGTTTGAAGGACAGGCCGCCGGTCTTTTTCAACATGGAACTCATGGTCGCACTGCTTGTCCTCCCTCCAAGACTGCGGCTATATTGGAATCAGATGCGTAGTTGTCATGTCCTGGGAGAGTGCGGCGGGGTGATCGCAAACGAGGAACTACTGATGTGATTGAGGACTGGCAGAATGGTAGGCAGTGGTAATAGGACACATGTGAATCCGGAAGTACTCGGGTCGAAAAAACTTGGGACGGGGACAAGTTGGAAAACAATGGCGATAGAAAGTTGACTAGTTAGATAAGTAGAGATGCACCTCTTTTTTTAACAAGTCATCGGAGGGGTTGCTTTTGCGCAAGAATGGAGGGACACGACGCCAAGCCACTAACTACCTAGGTACCTGGTAGGTAATTAATCGCACCGCCACATCCCTACCGTGAATGTAACTTACAGGTCTTACAGGTAAGGCCCCTACATATTGGACTTAGGTAATGCGCCATTTGCCTATTCATCCACTACTTAAGCCATTTAGCCCCTCCTACATGCTGCCTCTCTTGCCCCTTACAACTGCTGAATCAGTTGCCTTGCAGAACTACCTAGCAGCCTAGTAGGGGGGTGACGAGGTTAGGTGGGGACGTGTCAGTGGTGTAAGGAGGTAGACAACCTGTCCGATGGCGTCGTTGATAAGCGTTGTGTCCAGAAAGGGGCTAGCGCGTCTTCACGGGTGCTGGGAGTCCATCTGCAACCTGGATTTTTCGTGCCAGTGTTTCCTCCTGGCTCAGGAGCCGTACTCACCACTTTCTTGTCCCGTCAAACCATCGTCTTCTTTCTTCCCTCTGCGTCCGCTGCTTGTCCAATTCTGCTCCCATTCCTCCTCCGACCTAACTCGTCCAGACTCTATCTATCGCGGCCCGCCTCTCTCACCACAAATCACGGGCCACGTGCGACTGCTGTCTCCCCTCGAACAAGGGATTCCTTTGGGGATCGCCTTTCCTTGATTGATTGACTGTCTGGTCTGTCTGTCGGAGACACGCGTGCCTCCGCCTCTCATTCTGTCGACGCCCTCGCTCTCCTTTGTTCCTTTCTCTGGCGCCACCACCTGCGAACTTCAAATTCTAGCCTACCCTATGCATTGTTAACACCCGCACTTCCGCTCCATCTCTTTTCTGATGCCTTCGTCTACATCGCCGACCGTAGCGCCACTCTCCTCCACCCGGGTCAAGATGGAAGACCGTAAGAGGCCCGCTGTGAACAGCACCGATGACATCGCTCCGCCTAGCAAGCGACAGGCTGTGAACGGCGGTAGCAAGGCCAAAGATGATGCCGACACGAAAGATGAAGCCTGGGTTGAGGTTAGTTTTGCTTGACCGCCATCGTTCCCCATCGTTCCCCATCAGCCTGATTTTGATTTTGATTTTATTCTTTCTCTCACTCTCACTCATCTGTCCAATCTCTGGCCCCACCCCCCAGTTCTGTCACGGTCGCAAGCCTTCTCTTCACTACAACACGGAATGCCTCGCCATGCTTTGTCTGCCATCCCGTTGCCCCCTGTTCATGTGCTCACGTTCTCAGAACTGATGCGCGACTTGGCTTGTCGTCTTGCCTCTTGCACAGCCAACAACCATCCGTCCCACCTTCATCTACACATCTCGGCTTGTCTTCACTCTCTAGACCTATACTTGCGCTGCATTAATCACAATGGGGTTTGTGTCGCTAACGACCGAATTGGGGGTATGCAGGAATATCAAAAAGATGCCATATATCGTCAAATGCTCGAGTACAAACGCGAGAAGAACACGCTAGAGGGTCGGTTAGAAGAACTCGATAAGCGATCTACCTACCATGATGATCACATCCGTGTGATGGATGCTTGGTGGATACAAGTAAGCCGAAATAGCCTACCCTACCTGCTCATCCATGACAGTACTGATCGATTGGGAAGTTGTTACAAGAAGTATCTGTCCTCGCCAACGGCAGTGTTCCGTTCCAAGACGAGTCTGAAGGTAAAAGGCATTCTGTATGTGTGTGTGGCTGACAGGCTACTGACGGGGAACCAGATCGACCATTTCCCACGCAGGCCCTATTCAAAGACTCAGAGGAGTTCGAATCGCACCTAAATGAAAAGGCATCCAAAATCAAATCAACACTAGAGTCACTTTTCTCGCAGCTCTCAAGCAACCGTGGCAAGATAACGCCCAATATCACACATCTTGAATCACAGGTCAACAATCTTCTCGCCAATCAAAAGGAATTTATTGTCAAAATTGATCGCCTCACGTCAGATAAGGATAGCCTTTCCGAACAATTAAACAACGCCACGTTGCGGTATATGAAGGCTGAGCGGAGATTAGATCGGGTGAAGAGCGCGCAAGTCCAGAAACTGGAGCAGCAAGCTCTCGCCAACTCCACCACGCGACCAGGTTCAGGTGCTGACCAGACTAATGGCACGAGCAGCGATGAAAGCAACGGAAACTATGCATCCCAACAGGCGGCCTTACGCGAACTCAATGCAGTGGCGGACAAGCAGAAAGAACAGCTAGAAACTGCATTAGCACAGAATAAGTCCCTGCAAGCAGAACTCACTTCCCTCCAAACTCGATTAACAAGTCTCACCGACGAAGATTACTCTCGCACTGAGATTTTTAAGCTATTTAAAGCCCAGAATGAAGAACTCGTGAAAAAGGCGAACAATCTGGAAGCCGAGTGCCACACGCTCAAACAAGAAAAGATCAAGTTGGAGAAGGAGAGAGAAGCAAGTCGTCAGCGAATTCAATCGGAGGCTCAAAATCTGATAGTCGACCTTGAAGATCAACTTCAGCAAGCAGACACGAACCTTGCTCGTGTGAGGGCGACGCGAGACGAGCTGCATGCCGATGTGATGATGTTGAAGGCGAGCAAAGAGCAGGAACGGACGGCTATCGATCACATGAATGAACTTCTCAAGGCCAAGGAAGATCGGATAATAGCTTTGGAATCTGAGATCCAGAGATTACAACCCAGTGAAGATGTGGACATGACGGCTCCTTCGGAAATCGACGCCATGTCGCTCGAGGAACTTCGCGAAAAGTACAAAAAACTCAAGAGCGACTACCAGTCCATCGAAAACGAACTACCCGGCATGGCAGCTGCGGTCAAGAAGTTCCAGGCTCTCGCAAACAAGAAAGTCATGGATTTCGCAGCCCAAGAAGAACGTGTTGCTTTGACGATCGCGGAAAAGAGCAAGGCCGATCAAAAATATTTCAATGCACGCAAGGAGAGCGACACGAAGGCCGACGAGGTCAAGCGGCTGCGATCGCAAAACATGAAGAGCTCGGAAATCATATCGCAGCTGAAAGAAGTAGAGGCGCACAATCGAACGCTCGTCACAAATCTGGACAAGCAATTGGCAGACATGAAACAGACGAACATTTCGGTCATGACGGAGAACAAAAAGCTGGAAGCAACGAATCATGACATGTCCAGGCGTTACGATTCATTGAAACAGCAGGTCTCCGAACTGGCCAATCTCGCGAAAACGAAAGACTCCACTACTTCTTCGGCGAAGGAGCGAAACACAAATCTGGAAACCGAGGTAGAAAAGCTCAAGGTCCGTCTCGAATCAACGGCAAAGGACAGGGACAAATGGAAGACAAAGAGTCTCAGCAACTCTTCCGAAGAAGAAGAAATGCTACGCGTAAGTGATGCTCCAATCCGTTACGTTCCCTACTTGGCTAATATATCATCTCTAGAACATGGCTACCTGCTCCATATGCAAAAAGGACTTCAAGAACACTATTATCCGTGGTTGTGGGCATATCTTCTGCCGGGGTTGCGTTGATGACAGACTTGCCAATCGGATGCGAAAATGTCCTAATTGCAACAAGGCTTTCGACAAGAACGATATTATGCCAATTCATCTGTAGTCAGATGAACCAGGGATGAATTTCTCATACCTCCAGTGTAAATTATAATCTTCGTGGCGATGGATGATCACGTCTGTATTACCGATGTACATAACTAAAACTGCGGTGGCATTACCAGGTGTTTCCTGGTGGGCGCAGCACAGGCCAACGCTTTCAACTACGATTTGAAGTTGATGCTCGTACCCGGCTGTACTCGTTGCCACTTTTCGTGGCGGATGCACATGCATGACTTGTCTTAGAGCTTACGGTCGTCAGCAAGCCACCGTGGACATAGGATAGCATGAGAAAGCATTACAAGTAGCGAGGCGGTTCCTGTAATCCACAGTATATGAACCACTTGCTCCTTTCGGGATATTGCACGGCTGGCTAGAACTGTAAAGAAAAATTATAAAATTCAAGTGCGTGGAAATGCTACTTCTCATTTCTCTATCTTCTGCTGGTGGACCCGAACCCTGTGCTTGTGTATCTCGACGACGATGTCGATCCTGCGCCGGAATCCGATCCTCTGCTGCCTGAACTTGGTCCTGGTCTTGAACCCCATCCACCGCCACTGCTGCTGCTGCTGCCGGCGCCTCCATAATAATTACGTGGTTCCTGCTGTCGGTTGCCGCGATTCCCTGCCAGGTAAGCGGCGGCCGCACCTCCGGCTACGCCTGACCAAAAGCCGGGCCGCCAACCCTCTTGATTTTGCCTCGAAGAACTGGAATACTTGCTATATGGCGGTGGCGAGTCGTCGCCATACCCCCAACCGCCGCCGCCGCCGCCACCTGGTCCGAAGCCTGGATCGAAACCCCCTCCACCGCCGCCGAACCAACCATTCCTGGGCCTACGCTGAACCGCACCAGGAGGTGCATTCGCCTGCGTCCAGGCGGAAACCAGGATCCAGAGCAACACGCCGACGAAGATGAAACCGAAGAGCCAGGCGCCCGCAGTCGAACCTCTGTCCTCTTCATATCCGGTCCGCAAAGGCTCCCCTCCTCCTCCTCCTGCTCCCTTTCCGCCGGCACCACCACCCCACCCCGAGAACCAACCGCCGCCACTCCCGGCGTTGGCGACGTCCGGGAACTTCTGCTCGCCCAGCTCGGTCAAGACGAGGCGGTACTCGACGCCGCAGCTCCCGCGGAGCACGTAAGGGTCGTCGGGGCTGGCGTACCCCTCGCAGATGACGTCGGTGGCGCCGAGCTTGAGCTCGGGCGGCAGCGAGGCGGCGCACGACCACTCGACGTCCTGGTCGCCGTAGGAGCTGCCCTGGTTCGTGCACCGCATCACGTCCACGGCGTGCAGGGCGCACACGCGCGGGTGCGAGACGCACCGCAGCTGCGGGATCGCCGAGACCCGGCGGTGGGCGGTCTGCCTGTCGGCGCGCAGCGTGAGCGATTGGACCTCGGAGAGCAGGATCGCGTCGCGCGGCTTGGTCTTTGCGGATGCGGTGCTCGCCAGGAGGCCCAATAGGGCGGGGAGTAGCATGTGGACATGCATTGCGTGTTTGCTTGGTGTTGTTGCCTGGTTGCAGGCTGAGAACCTGTGGTGTGAGGCCCCTAGGGCTGTTTGCCTAAGTGGATTCTTCTTGTTCGGATGGGATATGCTTGGTGGGTTGTGGATAGGTAAGTGATTGAGAGATGCATGCACGAAAAGAAACCCTCGTGGGATGCTATTGACTGATTGATATCTGTGGTGGCGAAATCCAATGGGAAGGACACCTGTCGACTTCAGAGTGGCGGCTACCTTAACTCCTTACTTGCCATGTGTTCTCAAACTTTGAAGGGTTACTGGTGTAACTTGAACAGACTACTACTGTACGTAGAAGTGTCTGGAATTGACACAAGGCAACAAGGCTGACTTGTGATGCAATTACTTTACCGTCTTACAGTCCTGCAGGTGGTTTTTGTCTGCCTTAAGCCACCTACCTATCGTAGAGCACCGGCGGGCTCAATAGTTAGTTCCCGTCTACTACGAATCTTCGGACACCGCCGAATCGCAAAAGTGAGTGAAAAGTTCAACATGCAGTTTTATTATTTCCCTCTCTCTTTGGTCCGCGATGACAAGACAGCTGCCGATAGAACAAACATGACATAATTAATCATGATACCGTGCATATAATGACGTTGAATGAGACAAGAAACTAGTTTGATGCCAAGCAATAAATGATCGATCGGGTTTGGTTCGATGCAACGCTTTCCTCGAACAGTTGCCGAGGAATAGTTAGCGAGGCCCTACCTTGCCTACCTAACCCATAACCGAGCTAATAGTACCTATCCGAGATGTACGAATGCGAGATAAATACTTCGTACAGGGTGCTGTGGGTGGGTGTGGAGGGCCATTACCACATGGTCCGCCAATTCGATGTTCGCAAAGTCGCCAAGTCGCAAAGTCGCAAAGTCGCAAAGTCGCAAAGTCGCAAAGTCACAAAATCACAAAATAGCAAAATTTTAACTCCTTTAATTCTACTCGTATAGACTCCAAATTTCGTACGGAAGTATATAGCATAATAAGAAATATAAAAGTAATTTTTTATAATTTTTTTAAAAAAATTTAAAACGTATATTTTTAATAACGCATAATATAAGTCTGTTGGCCACTTAAGTCCGTTAGCTACCTAAGTACTTAAGCTTGGCGTACCGCCGCTAAAAATTTTCTAATAGGGCTAGTGTGGGGCACAGCCACTTTATAAGCCACCATGTTATCGCTGCTAAAATAATCCCTGTAAATCTCTTTTAAAAAGTGCACGCTTAAAATTTTTTTTAAAAATTAAAAAAATTACTTTTATATTTCTTATTATGCTATATACCTCCGTACAAAATTTGGAGTCTATACAAGTAGAATTAAAGGAGTTAAAATTTTGCTATTTTGCGATTTTGTGACTTTGCGACTTTGCAAACATTGAATTGGCGGACCATGTGGTAATGGCCCACCGTCGGTGGGGGGTCACTGCATATACGCGGAACCTTGGAATTCGTTGTTTGCTTTCATAAAACAGCGGCACCCGGAACCGTCCAGGACGCGGGTCTTCGGTGTCCTCTTCAAGTGCGGCCTGAGTCATCTCGCCATGATATCACTCGGCAAGAGAAGCCGAACCTGCAGTCAGTTTGTTATCTGCAGCATACTGAGTTGCTGCAGGTGAACTTACTTAAGCGAGACAGATGATCTGGAATAATCTGAAGGACAACACCTCCAGCTAGGCTTCTGGATGCAGGTCTTGGTGGTGGGGCGCTCATAAGCTCCCGATGATGGTTCTGCACTACCAGGTAATTACAGTAAGTGGCTCAGGCGGGGTCTTAATACACTCCGTCGCCCGTATGCATAACTTATGAAATTGTGCATCCTTTGCAGAACAAGATTCCAGTTCCAATAAACTTGCTGCAAGTAACTTCTTCGGTTGTTACGCGAGAATGTCTCTGGTTTTATAATTGTGCGCCCCATGATGCGTACCAGGGGACTCCTGGATGGCTCGTGGTGTTTTACCCCGGTGCACTAGAGCCTCAATATGAGACCTGTCTTACAATAACGCGGCAGGCACGTGTAACTAAAGGTCCAGGAATATTCCAAGTTTATTGCTGGGCTGGCACTATTTCTGGATTGAGGATCATGTTCACTAATACCGAGAAGCAGTGCTAGTATTTGTAAAACGCACGTAACATCCTTTGTCTTACGGCCAGGAGACTAGTATGATAGTAGTACTGCCGTAAAAGGAAATTAATAAGTCTCGAGTACCCTTTTCGCGTGGGTCACGATAATACCTTTTATTTTTATTTTTTAGTAACTATTAGTTTACCAGTGTGCATCAACTAGTTCATGCAGCGGCGGTTGCCATTTGAATTGTATAGTAATAGGCCTCTGAACTAGGTAGGTAAGTACCTAGGTAAAGCAGGTGGGTAGACATCTGTTGAAGCTGGCAACACCCACAAGCAGCATTTGCCGCCATCATGATGAATCATTTCTTACCACCATCAACTATAACCATGTTTGTTGTACCCAGCGTTGTATTATTGCCGGATGCACAAAATGCCCGCCCGTGTGGAGGTTCGGTTGTTTGTGCACCGGAAGGTTGCATTTCCGCCCTTCTGGACTTGCGACGGAGTACACTAAGAGACCGCCTAACCTCACAGTTTGACGGGCACTAATCTCGTCCTTCCTGCAGGTGTCTTATCTCACCCAGGTTAGCTTAAGTACTCATTTGTTTCTAAAAGGAGAGCTTCTAACACAAATACTCACAACCACCTTCCCCCGGACCATCTCCATGTTCTATATACCAACTATCATCCTTCTGTATCGCGCTCCAACCAACTGACGAGGTATGCTTTTTGTGCACAGCTGGTTGTTGAGAGGAAATAGACCATCCGCCAACTCGTCGCTCACTCTATTATTCGGACTGCACTTTTAGTTGCGACAACGACCAGTCATTACATAGAACGGAGGGTGAGAGAGAGAGAGGAGAGATAAAAGACAGAGGGGGGTTTCTGTCTGGCACACGGGGACGCATCCGTTGCCGCTTTGCACCCGCCAATTTGGCATCGTGTCCGCCGCTTGTTATCGAACTCGAGATAACATCGGTCTGCGCGCAACAGCCACCAACTGCCTGCCAACATGGCCGAAATATCAGAGAAGCCTGAAAAGGCACCCGAAGAGATTCTTCCCAGGCGGCCCTCCACACATGGCGGCTCATCGGCTAGCACCATCTCGCCGCCTTCAGTCAGAGGAGAGAAGTCGGTAACACAACCCGACACTAATCTGTCCAAGCTCGACTCCAAGGCCGTCGTAGCGCCCGAAATCAACAATGATCCATTTCAACATCTACCCGACCATGAAGCTGAGATACTTAGGAGGCGTAAGTGTTATCTCAACCTTTTTTCTTCTTCTCATCATTCGTTACGCTGGGTCGGAACTTACTCATCCAATGGGTTTCCGTATCCGTACCCCACTGTATATCGGAGACCTCTATATGTCTATAATCAATGACAGTATTTTTAACATGTGTCTGCAGAGGTGACTACTCCGGAGATCAAAGCCGGCATTGCTACCCTGTATCGATATGCCACGAGAAACGATCTTATCATTATTTTCTTCGCCACCATAGCTGCTATAGGTGCTGGTGCTGCCTTGCCTATCATGACAGTCGTTTTCGGTAGACTTCAAGGTTCTTTTCAGGGTTTCTTCAACGGCATGGTCTCGAGGGATGACTTCACTGGCCAGCTGAACTCCCTCGTCCTGAACTTCGTCTACCTGGCCATAGGCGAGTTTGTCGGCGTTTACATCGCTACCGTTGGCTTCATCTACACCGGCGAACATATCAGCGCTAAGATCCGCGAGCATTACCTGGAGAGTTGCATGCGTCAGAACATTGGCTTCTTCGACAAGATGGGCGCCGGCGAGGTCACTACGCGAATTACGGCTGACACGAACCTGATTCAAGACGGAATTTCGGAGAAAGTCAGTTTGACTCTCACTGCTATCGCAACATTCCTGTCTGCTTTCATCATCGGCTTCATCTACTACTGGAAGTTGACCCTGATCCTGACTTCCGTCGTCTTCGCTCTTTTATTGATCATGGGTACCTCGTCGATCTTTGTGGTCAAATATACGAAGAAGTCAATCCAGGCCCATGCTGTAGGAGGTACCGTTGCTGAAGAAGTTCTGAGCTCTATTCGAAATGCCGTCGCGTTCGGCACGGAAACCCGTCTGGCTCAAAAGTACGATGACCACCTGAAAGTCGGCGAATATTTTGGATTCCGTAAATCGTACTCCGTCGCTTGCCTCGTCGGTGGTATCTTCATCATTATTTATCTAAACTACGGTCTCAGCTTCTGGGTGGGCAGCATGTATCTGGTTCAGGGGGTCATTCCCTTGTCCACCGTACTAACCATTATGTTGGCGATTATCATTGGTGCCTTCAACTTAGGAAACATCGCTCCTAACCTTCAGGCTTTCGGGACTGCGTTGGCCGCTGCTGCCAAGATCTTCCACACCATCGACCGAGTTTCCCCCTTGGACCCTACCAATGATGAGGGCGAGAAACTTGACAAGGTGGAGGGTTCAATTCGCCTGCAGAACGTGAAACACATCTATCCGTCCCGACCTGAAGTTGTTGTCATGAAAGACGTCACTCTAGATATACCTGCGGGCAAAACGACTGCGCTCGTAGGCGCTTCTGGTTCCGGAAAGAGTACCATTGTCGGGCTAGTAGAGCGATTTTACGACCCTGTCGCCGGCCAGGTTCTTCTCGATGGCCACGAGGTCAGCAAATTGAACCTCCGCTGGTTGCGTCAACAGATATCACTAGTCAGCCAAGAGCCAACCTTGTTCAGCACCACGATTTACCACAATATTCGTTATGGTTTATTCGGAACGAAATTCGAGAATGAATCCACCGAGAAGCAAAAGGAATTGATCATCGAGGCAGCTAAGAAAGCAAACGCACACGACTTCATATCGTCATTGCCAGAAGGATACGAGACCAATGTTGGTGAACGTGGGTTCCTACTCTCTGGTGGCCAGAAACAGCGAATTGCTATTGCCCGTGCGATTGTCTCAGATCCTAAAAGTAAGATGATCAATGCTTTTTTTTCTTTTCTTGATATTGGTGACTAACTTCCAGCCTAGTTCTCTTGCTTGATGAAGCGACCAGTGCCCTCGACACCAAATCTGAGGGTGTGGTCCAAGCTGCCTTGGAAGCTGCTGCCGAAGGTCGAACTACCATCACGATTGCCCACCGCCTATCGACTATCAAGGACGCCCATAATATTGTCGTTATGTCACAGGGTGCTATTATCGAACAAGGAACCCATGATGCTCTTCTACAAAAGCAAGGTGCATACTACAACCTCGTGACAGCTCAGAATATTGCTGCTGTACAAGCCCCAGTAGATGCAGATGAGGATGAGGAAGATGACGATGCCAAGCTGATCCGAAGGATATCTACCCATCGTTCTGGTGCTGGCTACTCAGAAGACCCCGACGATAATATTGCGGCCAAGCTGAAGCGATCATCTACCCAAGCTTCTGTTTCTAGCCGAGTTCTGAAGAACCGCAAGCCTGAAGAGGAGATCAAGTATAGCGTTTGGACTTTGGTGAAGCTCATTGCTTCATTCAATCGGACCGAGTGGAAGTTGATGATCTGGGGTCTATTTTGGTCTATTATCTGTGGTGGTGGTAACCCGACGCAAGCCTTGTTCTTCGCTAAACAAATTTTGGTATGTTCGGTCCCCCACGTCCTCTTTTTCATTCGATCCATAGCTAACATCACATCAGGTACTGAGCGTACCGATCACCGATGCAAACAAAGCGCAGGTGAAGCGGGACAGTGACTTTTGGAGTCTGATGTATCTCGTTCTCGCGTTGGTTATCTTCGTCGCTCAGATCGCCCAGGGCATTGCGTTCGGCAGATGTTCCGAGATCCTTATTCACCGGGTACGAGATCGAGCTTTCAGGGCAATGCTTCGCCAGGATGTAGCGTTCTTTGATAAGGAAGAAAACACACCCGGCGCTTTAACCTCTTTCTTGTCAACTGAAACAACCCACGTAGCGGGTCTCAGCGGTGTCACTCTCGGTACTCTGCTCACAATCATCACGACCTTGGTTGCCTCCTTCGTTGTCGCTCTAGCTTTTGGGTGGAAGTTGGCCCTCGTCTGTATTTCGGCTGTGCCTGTGATTATCGCAGCTGGATATTACCGCTACTCCCTACTGGCACATTTCCAGCAACGCTCAAAGAGGGCTTATGAGAAAAGTGCGTCTTATGCCTCGGAGGCCATTTCAGGCATCCGTACCGTCGCTTCTCTTACTCGAGAAGATGACGTGTTAGCACAATATCGGCAGTCTCTTGCCGTACAGCAAAAGGAGAGCTTGATTTCCGTCTCCAAGTCGTCTCTGCTGTACGCCGCGGCCCAGGCTGTTTTGTTCTTGGCCTTTGCCCTGGGATTCTGGTACGGAGGTATGCTTATTGCAAACAGAGAGTACGACCTGTTCCAGTTCTTCCTCTGTTTCATGGCCGTTGTCTACAGTGCCCAGTCTGCAGGCTCTATCTTTTCCTTTGCTCCAGATATGGGCAAAGCCCATCACGCCGCCAGTGAACTCAAGACCTTGTTTGACCGGAAGCCAACCATCGACACCTGGTCCGAGGACGGCGAACAACTCACTTCGGTCGAGGGTACCATTGAATTCCGTGACGTGCATTTCCGATATCCTACTCGACCTGAGCAGCCCGTGCTCCGTGGTCTCAACTTGACTGTGCGTCCGGGTCAATATGTCGCCCTAGTCGGCGCCTCGGGCTGCGGAAAGAGTACCACGATCGCCCTTCTCGAGCGATTCTACGACCCCTTATCGGGCGGTGTCTTCATCGACGGCAAGGAGATCAGCTCCTTGAACATCAAGCAGTACCGTTCACATATTGCTCTCGTGTCGCAAGAACCCACATTGTACCAGGGAACCATCAAGGAGAACATCCTCCTTGGATCGGCCAGCGAAGACGTGAAGGATGAGGCTGTCGAGCACGCCTGCCGCGAAGCCAACATCTACGACTTCATCATGTCACTGCCCGACGGCTTCAACACCGTGGTGGGCACCAAGGGCGCCCTGCTCTCGGGTGGCCAGAAGCAGCGCATCGCCATCGCGCGCGCGCTGATCCGGAACCCGAGGGTCCTCCTCCTGGACGAGGCGACGAGCGCGCTGGACTCCGAGTCGGAGCACGTCGTGCAGGCCGCGCTGGACAAGGCGGCCAAGGGACGCACGACGATCGCGGTCGCGCACCGCCTCAGCACCATCCAGCGGGCCGACGTCATCTACGTCTTCGACCAGGGTCGCGTCGTGGAGGAGGGCACGCACTCCGAGCTGATGCGTCTGAACGGCCGGTACGCCGAGCTCGTCAACCTCCAGAGCTTGGAGAAACACCAGTAGTTTAGTAGTAGGAGTAGTAAATGTCGAAGGGCGGTTATTTTTTTTGGTGTTTGTCGCGCGCTCGCTGCGAGCCGCGTTGGCGGGAGATTGTGTTTTCCCTCCCTTCTTGTATATAGCAACATGGCATTGTATGGCGTTTTCATGGGACGGCTGAACGGGGGACCGAAGCTTCCTCCCTTCACTTACAAATAGAGATGACTATTCCTGAAGGAAGTGTCGAATATGTTGATTTTAATCATCAAAATCATTCTTCTCGTGTTCATATATTTCTTTCTCCTTTTCTATATAATAGGCTCAGACAGGATATGCTGCACTTTCTGTCATTTTAGATGTTTTCATCTATTACATAGTCTGCCCGACGACCATCCCCCCGGGGCGGTATTTTAGGCACGTAAGTAACCAATTAATTATTTAGTGGAATAAGCCAATGAAAATAGACATGGTAGAGCAAAGAACCGTTGCCAAGCCATATTACAGTACAAGAAGTCTAGAATCGGGCCAGGCCCGACGATCGTGATGATCACTTGCCGCTCGTAGGTCTAGCTACATACATAGGATCGCCCGGGTGGAGCGGCAGATTTGTGGGATGATGGCCACGTGCGAAACGGTGCAGGTCTTGTGACGTCTCTGCCGGCATTCGATACGTACTGTACTGTAAGATGAACAAGGGGAAGAAATACAAAAGAGGGAGAGAGAGATGGATGGATGGATACAAGACGAAGTAAATGTAGAGAAGAAAGCTAAAGGAATGAAGGAAGGGATTGTGGAATTGAGCGGGGTCAGGGAAGCAAATGTGGTAGTATAAGTAGATAAGGTAAGTTAATTGAATATAAGCGACGTTGTTGCTGTCAGCCTTGTAAGCAAGCTTCACCTGAAGCAAACCAGGATGATTTTTCGTTTCATCTCGGTATGTGATTTCACAGAGTTCTGCGGGTATAGGGGTGATAATTCTATCTCCAATACTACCTCTTGCCATGACTTGGAAAATGGGGACTGTGATTTCACTCTTGAAATAGCAGGGCTGTACTCCGTACACTCAATTAAACCTAGGTATGTAGTAGGTAGATATTGTTTCCATACTAGATAGTCTACTCTGAGACGTTTATGCCTCGACCAACCACTATCCATTAACCCCCATCTCGCCTCCCACGCATCTTGGTCGTACGGCATGTACGCATCACTAGGTATCTTCCTCGTCTTCATCGTCTTGGCCGTCTGGTCCAAGCCGCCGTTTCATTGATCCGGCTAAGATCCTCGCCTCTGTTATATAAACATTTTCGGTGTTGCTTGAAAATCCATCCACTCGGCATCGATATTCACTTTCGATGTCCCGAGGACAGCAACCTTTCGAGGATCTCGGCCCTCGAGGAAAAGACTTAATTGCGGGAACAATGCCCAAGCAAAACGCGCAAAGAGAAAATTCAGGGGAGAGTCTCTGTTGGATCGAGAGCATTGTGGTGAAAAGTCGCCAGACTCGGTGGCTTCATCGAAACTCCACAGAGCGTACACCGCGAAGGCGTGCGCGGTCGATGTTGATGGCGACGAGCCCGAACTAAGGGAACCAGCTGACAGCGGCTTTAGTACAACAGCGAACAGGCGGCGGTCGAGAAGCAATTAAATATTAGCCTGCAGGTACGGTACAATAACTTGATGTTCATGTTTATAATCCCGATGATTATTTTCGCTGCTCGGCCTGGGGCCGTATTTCCACATCCATTTATTATTGAACCACCTCTCCTCCTCTAACTGGATTAGATGGCTTTTTCGAGTCCCTGTCTAGAGGGTCGTTAGGAAACAGCGTCTCGTTTCCATTGGAGGTGGGCTGGTATGCTGGCTGGGTCCATTCCGGCGGCAGTCTGTCATGAGGAAATCTCCAATTCCCAAAGGTGGGCACTGGGGTATTCATAGTCGTTGTTGTCGACTGGCGGGGCGAGTCTGTGGTAGTAGCCTTTATGCATTCCCTATCGCTTGGTACATCCAGATGCGGCTGCTTCTTCCTGAACTGCATCCAGTATTCGCCAGCTTTCAATACGATCGCAAGGTGTTTCGATAGGTTCTTTGCCGAGTCGATCAACAACTGGCCGAAAGCATTGTTGGCGATAATGACGCCTGTAGTTAAGATAGTGCCATGATGAATTCCCCAGGTCTGATCCTGGCTCGATGGTTCGCTGAACAAGGTCATAAGCGGGAAGGCTGAAGAGGCCGTCGTCAAAATCTTTATACCTAGGGTGCCGTATGATGATTAGAGGACGGCGACCACTAACGGCTAGCTGTGAGAGTGGTGGCAGGGCGAGAGGAGGACATGCCATTGTAAATTCTAAGTGTCAATGAAGATAGTCACAGTCAAGGAGTCTAGTGAGGTTATGGCGTTGATGTTGTTGAAGGATGTAAGCCATCCGGAGACAAGCGTATATATAAGAATGTAGCGCACGAGCCAGACACCACACCGAAGTTTATTTTAGCCATTGTTTTGATTGTTTGATTGACCGGTTGCTTTCCCATTTTCCTTACATCGTGGCATTCGCTTTACACGGGAACTATTATAGTATTGGTTGACCTCTATAGTTGCTTTTAAACTATAATTTTTGGCCGCTTTGCGTACAATTGGATTTAAACTCACATTCGAAAATTTTTTTTAAGAAAATAAAACACGCATTTCATGATACAACAAAATTGACTGAATTATATGGTACAAGAAATCAAGTCAATGTTCAATTATTTTTCACCACACCTTGTGACAGGATCCACTCCCTTGGACTTATACGTATGTACTAACAAATACCTTGACTATGGGAGCTATTTTCTAGCGTGGTAGAATTTCAAGCGCTCGCAGACCTTTTATCCTGACCTATCACGGCCTCGGATGTGAGATTTGGACTTCTTCCCACCTTCACACGTAAGACAACAAAGTAGGTAGGTAAATCTGCTCAGGCACCGTCCTTATACTCCTGTCAGCTCGTCGCCATTGATTGGCTACATTACCTGCTTACACTGCTGACGACGACAAGGATCCGGCAGCGTCAATGAAAGTAGTGTAATTACGCTACCAGCCTTACGAGCCACTCGTGCTGGACATGGTTAAATATGGTTAAATATCTTCTTATGCTTCAATATCTCTTGTTCTCATCTCGTGAGGACATGTGTGCCTTGGAGACAGCTCTCGGGTGAGCTGATGTTTCGTGATTAACATCTTACGTGTCAATGACTCCTGAAAACAAGTTGTCTCTACTCCCCGCCTCCCCATCCCTGGGCGATAAGACCCTGACAAGCCAACCCACATATGACGGGTCGGATGGGTTGGTGGCGTCTCGCCAATATGCGAGTGTATGCAGACATCATCAGCCATGCCGTTGGGGCGTCGCTTGTGCATACCACCAAAATGGATTCCAATGCTAAGCCGCTTACAGATCGAACATTTTCGTATTTGTCTTGAATCTGTCTAGAAAGGATTCTAGAGGTACTCAAATAAGATTCGATGTGATCTGCACTAAACTAGGTTAGGTGACTACTGGAGACTAACCATCTAGACTAATATAGTCCGGCTCGGGTCTGGCCAAGCTGGCTAGGCTAGGCTGTTTTGGAGCTTATCACGATCCCCTTACTATTAATATAGGCATGCCGCGTTTGCACGACCGATGTATAGCCCCCAAATCTACCCCCATTCAGTTTACTTGCAGCCAACCCTTGGCCCAAAAAATGCACGCGTGTTGGGTCTTACTACCCACGCCTAACTAGGAAGAGGCCAGGCCCAGAACCTGTAACCATTCATGGACTCGAAAGAGCACCTACCTAGCTGGGAGGGGGCCGGCTCGCTCAGTCTCGGAACATTGGAATCTCGCTCTTGTTGAAGATTGGGTACTCATACCACACACCCCGGTTCGCCGCCTGTCTGTTCATGCCCGGCTATGACACGAAAGCACGGGTTAATTTGTCGTAGCGAGCGGGATACCTACCTCTTGATTGAAAAGGGTGATGGGTCCCCCGGTGAGAAGACTATGTAGAGGAGGAGAAGAGTTTCGTCAAACCTCTCCTCATCAGCCGTGCCCCTTGCGAATACAAACTATTGAAAGACTAATATCGTACCCTCGTCACTATATATATATACATATATCTCATTCAAAGCCCATCTTGTTTTGTCTCTCTGCTTGTCTCTGCCTCCTCTCCGATTCTCCGCAACCCCCGCACGGCTCAGTTCTCAGACTCGGCCTCCTGCTCTTGTTGGCTGTCGGTTGGCCTTGTCACGGGAGCGGGATGCACGGTTTGTAGATCTTTTGGTGTGGACTACTCGTCTTGATTGCGGCATCATACAGCACTTTACCCGTCCGTCATTCGGTACACCATTGGCCAGATCTCCACCATCTAAACAAGGTCAGCGGAATTGCTGGCCTCTGATCCCATCAATCAGCGGAAGGAGCCATTCATTCGGGTGTTTGTCGTCAACGGTCGACAAACACGGAGGTTGCGCAATATAATAAGTCGAGGTCCTAGGACACTTGCAAGAGTCTCGAAGTGTCTCAAAATCTCACCCGGACCAAGATCGATCCCAGATCCCAGATCCCGGCGACCTGCTACTCATTTATTTAATCAGTCCACCGGTCGATGTCAGGTAACTATTAGAGTAAGCATTGTCAGTCATCGTCGCACCAGCAAAGTTTGCGCAGCAGGTGGTGATGCTGGCTAGTGTATCACAGAGTGGGCACTGGCTGAAACAATGAATTCGCACTCGGGCAGTCGTGGGTCGATGGCCGCGGCGGCCACGACAGTCACAAAGGCAGGCGCAACGCTGCCAACCCGCAGCCGTTGGAGTTGGAGTGATCCACTCGGCACTGCTCGTATTACAGTTGTTACAGGGTCCGCATCCACCTCCACTTCCACCTCCAGATCCAGCGCCAGGTCCTGGTCCAGGTCCAGATCCAGCAGCTGGATGCACAGGGCAGTGATCTTCGCCCTCCTTTCTTGCTGGTGTCTCATAAGCACTGCTTCTGCCGCCGCTGTTGGTGCTAGTTCTCCTTCGCCCGACGAGTCTCCACGCCTGCCCCCGACCTTGATGCTCACCGACATCGACACCGACGATATTGGCACCGAGTCGGAGTTGCTGCTAATCGATACGCGGATCCCCGTCTTCGTCGATGGTCACTGGCAAATCATGTCCGACGAGGAAAATGGCGAGCTGCGTCGGCGAGCGGCCGCGCCCAAGGAAACACAGACACAGACACAGACACCGCATGCCACTACCACGACCGAAGTCGTGATCGACACCTCGACTGTCACCGACGCCGCGGACCCCCCGACCACCACCACCGCCGCAGCGAGCCCCTTACCGAGCCCCTTCGATGGCGCCCTCGCTGCCAATTTCTCCACCGGCCAGAGCTGTCCCAACTTCATCAACCAGTTCCTGTCAAACGCCACCTTTAAGGCCTGTTACCCGGTTTCACTGCTTCTGCAGGTGAGTTTGGCCCGACCTACTTTTCTTGGCCATTGAATGAGACGAGACGCTAACATTGCGCGCGCTTTGTCGCCCAGGGGTCCCAAGGATTCTTCGAGGCCGAGATGTCCTTCTTTGGCATAACGCAGGTGCTGGATGCCGCCTGCAAGGCCGACGTCGAGATGTGCACCGACTACTTCAACGACCTCGCGAGCAGCCTGATCGCCGACAGCAATTGCGGCAAGGAGTACGATCTCCAGAACGCCCTAGTCGTGCAGGCCTATCAGGGCATGAAGACGTACGAGACCGTCTACAAGGCCACGTGCCTGACCAACGCCGACTCCAACTCGTCACACTATTGCTTCGCCAACGCCATAACGAACCATACCACCCCGTCCAACGCATACCTCTACTACCTCCCCTTCAATTCAACCCTACCAGAAACCGCCGCACCCGCCTGCGGTTCATGCACACGGCAGACCATGGAGATATATCAGGCCGCCACTTCCAACCGCAAAGCCGATATCGCCACCACGTACCCGAGCGCTGCCAAGCAGATCAATGCGGAATGTGGCGCCAACTTCGTCAATACGACACTGGCAGCCGTCACCGTTTCGGGCGCCATGTCATCGTTATATCCGGCCTCGTCATCTTCGCTACTGCTCCTCTCCTTTGTCTTCGCCGTCATCTCTCAATGGATATAATAGTCTCTTCGTCGGCGAATCTAGCTATGGAAACGCCTATACCGACGATCAATAATTATCCACTCTGCGGCGAAATCGTCAAACTTGGCAAGCAAGTCATTCTGCCTATATCTCAACTTTCTATCTCCGGAATGGATAGTATTTTAAAGACGGACACGATTCAATTTTCTTCAGTTTCTTTTTGTTGGACAATAGCGACGACAGCGATGTCTGGGATTTTTTTTTCTTTTCTAGCGCCATGACCTCATCTATTGCGGTGGCTTTTCTCTGATACGATACCCCTATTTATTTCCTATTTAGCTTTTTTGGGGGCGCTGATACACAAGATTGTGATGCGCTCGTCTGTTGTTACACCAACTTTTTGGCCATGAAAATCTTGGCGGGTACATAGCACTTTTTTTTTTTTTTTAATTACACTGTAATGTAACTAACATGTCGATTCCTTATCGAATTTTTTTCTAGACGTGGGGACGGGTACACGATAGATCTGAGAGATTTGGAACTAGAACATGTCGAGCACGCACTTGGAAATGGATTGGTTTATAGGATCATTAATGTATATAATTTGCCCCCTTTGCAGGGGTGGTAATTCATTGTCATAATGGTACATTTGAGACGGCTATATTGATAGTATCTATGGTCGTGAGCAGACTTTGTATGATGTCGGATGCGAGGAAAGGATAGAGAACTGCGTGTGAGATGGGGGTGTTGAGTGAGATTTTAAGTTTCAGGAATGAATGGGGGGGATCGGACCTCGTGAGGATGATACAACACATACACCTGAGACAAGGAGAATCAGGTGAAGAAGGTCTTGAGGTTACATCTAAGTCATTCAGTTACTGTTAACGTTGCTGCTGGGGCCGAGTCGAGGGAGCAGAGGGATTTGCAGAGATGATGAGGTGTAACAAGCACACCGACTTGATGTGTCCAAATCCATAAGAATGAATGCCTAGAAAAATGAAGAAAGAAAGTCACACATTAATATAGCTGTAGATGATTCCACAACAAAGTAAATAGTAACGTCATATATTTGCGCATTTATTAATCTATCCGTACGTATGTATATATATATATATATGTGTGTGTGTGTGTGTGTGTATATGCACCTCGTCTATCATGCCAACTAAACCCTTACCCGCAGAAAACCACTCACTAATCCGCAAATCCGAACACGTCGCCCACGGCAAGCACATTCGTCCTGACGCCCAGGAGCGTGACGACGATGCCCACGAGGTCGACGGTCAGCAGGACGGCGGCGGCCATCATGAAGCGCGGGCTGAAGACGCGGTACAGCATGAGGTGGCGGCGGAGGTGGCCGGCCCAGGCCATGGTGGCCAGGCTCTGGACGGCGTAGTAGGCGACGAAGGCGCCGAGGGCGCGGCTCGCGCCCTCGAGGGTGCCCCTGCGCCTCGGCGACGTCTTCCACAGGACCAGCAGCGGGAGCGCGACGCAGGCGAGGATCTGGCCCGCGAAGTGGTTCAGCGCCACCACGAGGGGGCTCCACGGGTAGCGGATGGTGAGCAGGGGCACGAAGGCGGCGTCCCACTGGATGGAGGACAGGACGGCCTGGTGGCCCGTCTTGAAGTAGTGGTAGTTGCCGAGCAGCGCGAGCGTCACCGGGCCGATGGTCTCGGCCGCGAGGCCGTTGACGTCGAGGATCTCGGCCAGCGCGAGCACCTGCCACAGCATGATGGCGATGGCGCCGCTTCCCATGGGTTTCGTGACGAGTATGCAGGCGCACGCGATGTTGATGGGGAGGAGGAGGTATCGTGCGCCGTTCGCGTTGCCGTACCCGAGCACGGTGACCTGGGCCGTCCGGCTGTTGGACGAGGTCGTGAGGATAGAGACGCAAGGCGGGGCCCAGACGTAGGCTATCGAGCCGGCTACCAGCGCCAGCGCGAGCACGATTTGTGCAAGTGATGCATGGATCGCCTTAAACGTCGTCTCCGATATGGATGTGAGCCAGTTGCCGTTGCTGGCGGCGTCCAGGGTCCAGTACCCAGCAGAGAGCAACAGGATAGCGCGGAAGACATATCCGATCCACATGGGCGCCAGTCCTTCATAAGACCGGGATATTTGCAAGTATGATTTGATGATGGAGGGAAGGATGAGAAACACGGCAAAAGGCACGACCAGCTGCCAAGGCGCCGACGTCGAGGAGTTTGCAGACGCGTAATAGGTTGACTTGCAGTAGGGCATCTGCTCTTCTCTGCAGAGCTTCGAGAAGGATGCTAGTCGACTTAGGACGACAAATAGCAGCGAGTGGTATATCCCTAGAGACCGCTCGTGCATAGACGGTCGCCGGAGAGCGGCCATGGCACTGGTGATGCCAAAGGTTGCGAGGAAAAACAGAGAAATAGAGTCTTCCCAGATCGTATACGAGTTGGAGGCGAAGCCAATGGACTGGCTAGCCACAAAGATAATCGACAGCCAACCCCAGAAGCTGCCCGGAAGCAAGTTTAAGAAACTCTTGCCGCCCGGAGAGATCAAGCTAATCGTCACGGCGATCATACTTCCAATAGCAGTAGCGGCGCCAGCCCAGAGCCATTCTTCCGAGCCGGCGAATGCAACAGCCGCTAAGCTCACAAGCCCAATTACCAAACCACCCAGGACTCCAGACTGAACTAGCGTTTTAGTCAGCGTCTTGTAAGACGCAACATCTGCATCACCAGCGATACCTTGAAACTCCAAGGTTCGTTCTGCGAAATCCAACTCAACGTCATCGAGGACGGCAAAGTCTTCGTCCTCGTCTCGTGACACGTAAAGCAGTAGCACGACCACACCCAAGGCCATGACTAAGATTCCCAGTATCATGTTAGGCACATTAAACCGAGCCCAGAGGTCTTTGCAGATCTTCAATGTTTCCTCCTGATAGGCGGTATAAGCGGCATTGAGCGCGGCCCACTTTCGCGGTTTTGGAGATTGAATAAGATCTTCCGCGTCTTTCCAAAGCGACGCAGGAGACCCTGGGGCGGAACTCTGCTGTAGCCCTCGAGCTTTGAAGTAGGACGCTTGGTATCTCTTGATTCCGGCTGATGTCATGCCAGACGCGGCGGCAAGATGATCCCAGGCATTCCCTTGAGGACCCGCGAAGGCCTCTTCAATTGGCCGGCCAAGATTATTATACGGGATAGGGATTCCCAGAAGAAGGGCCAGGGTTGGGACTAGATCGATCTGGTTTACGGGTCGAATCTTGGCTGTCGCTGGTGGCGTGGCGAAATCGACTTGCGTTCGACCAAACACGGGCTGTTTCGAGTACATCCACAGCGCAGCTTCTACCTCATCATCACTTTCACCGCCGTGATCTCCTTTTCCATCCATTCCATGGTCACCCATTACAACTAGCAATGTATCCTGATCTATACTTTCGGTAAGTTGACGAATGAAAGCGTCCATTTGTTGAAGTTTGGCAGTCATGGCAGGATGGTTCGGTCCGTATCGATGACCGGCATGGTCAACACCAAGGAGATGGCCTATAGTGATATCCCATTCACCTCTGCGCTCAGGTTCCATGAGCGGAAATATGTGCTCCAGAACCCCATTATCGACTGTGTGCAAATCCCACACATTGAAGCTATCGTATGCCCTGCTCAGGTTGGGCTGGAAGTAGTCAGGGAAAAGAGAGGTCCAGGTGTCGTCGCCCAGATGAACAATGCGCTTTCCATGCTCCCGAAGCTGCATCAAAATATTATCTTCCTCAATAGCTGTGCCAGCAAAATTAGAACCCAGATCAATGAATGTTGGCAACGTTCCTGTCGTCAGCCCTTTTAGTCGTTGGAGGGTACTCGTGGGAGGGTCCGCAATGAATGGCAATAAGAAAGCGTTATTGGGCGATTGGACGGCGGACTCGTAAAGGAAAGGAAAGGCATTGTGATAGACCTCGGCCTTGCTCTCGTCCTCCACAGGTACCGTAAAGTCGTAGCGCAGAGCGTCAATTATGACAATCACAGCCTTGTCGAAAGTCTTGGGGTGCCAGCAGCCACCATCAATAGTATTCCTGCCCTCCCACTGTATCAAGGGCTCGATGGGCGGCGCGGCGCATTCGGAGCGCTCGTCCAGGACGAGGCGCGTCAAGAGGAAGCCACTGGTGAAGAGGACGATCCCAATGACGTGCATGCAAAGCAGCCATATCCAGAACCCGACGGTCCAAGAACATCGACTCTCGAAGGCTGATTTGCGACGGCGCTCGAAGGCGGCACGTCGCGCTTCGTCGCTGTTGGGGGAGGCGGCGGGCTTCGCAGGACTCTTGGCCCCACCATCTGACTCTTTTATCCGCTTTGCCTTGGCCCATTCGGCGGCGATCTTCTGATAGTCGGTTGCCGGGGCCGTTGGCTGAGCTTTGCGAGAGGCGGCGGGAGGAGAGGGCATTGTGGGCGAATGAATAACGCATCAACTCATGGTCCAGTTACAGCCATTGGCCGGTAGAGAAGGGAGCAACAGGCTAGACTTAGGTATGGTACAGAAAAGAAATGTACCTCTATGAAATTACCATGGTAGGGAGAGTGTAGAAATGAGATTGCGGGTGGAATGGTGTTGTAGACACAAAACCATTTCGATTTATTCAAAGGATGATATTGGTGTAGCTCTAGCTAACCAGGTTCTTCGTCGACCCAATTGGGCTTAGCGCCATTTATAGAAAGCTTATAATGGCCCGGCGTTGGTGGCCGAACCAACAGCGCAAGGCGGAACAGTTTACACGATGGATGACAAACCGTCCACAGACTCAGATTTAGGATTTAAGAAAAAAGTCTGCACTTCCTACAACGATGCTACAGATACCATACTTCTCGTTGTTGTCTTCTTGTACCTCTTCAATAAACTTTTTGAATTCGGCTTTATCAATAGTCGCGACGATCATCTTGATAATGTTTGCCTCCTCTACGCCAGGCCACTATAGACCTCCATTGTATATATGGCCAGAAGACTGTCTCGAGCTGCTTGGCGAAACGATCTAAGAACACCGGGATATTTATTACCGAAATGGTTTATTTGGACATGAAATTTCTTGGGAAGTCGTATTCAAAATGGCAAGATACTGAACAGCGGATGGAACATGGTCAGAGCCGGCCTTAAATGATTCATTATTAATGCTGGCCTTGAATACCTATTCGATCAGCTATGTTCAGCCGAATTCTATAATATGCCGCCCTAAATATAAATTAGCGAGGTTATTACACCTCAAGTGAGCCATATCTTATTTCATCTTAGCAATTCTTGCGGCTTGAGACTTCAACTAGTCAATCAGCAGGAAATTAACTACTTTGTAAGTACGGATCTATAGTTTAGTTAGTTAGGTAGTTGATTATATTTAAGTTGCTTTATCTATGTTTGTCCACTCTTTGAGTTGTTTACACTTCTAAGAGCAAACAACCTAGGTATCTCACCCTTTAACCCTTTTTAATCCCACATAGTTATAGTCAGAATCACATCAAGGGTTAATACTTATACGTAGCTTGAGGTAGTCTTTTTTTCTTTATGGTTCAATGCCTCCAAGCTAGATTTTGCACGTACATACACCGTTCGATCGCTGTTTAACAAGATTAAATATAATTAGAGTCGACAATGTATTCAAAATCGATATTTCGGAAGTGCGCAGTTAAGTGGAATAGGTGTGGCACATATAGCACAAAGATTGATTAAGTACGCAGCTGGTAGTCGAGTACTGACCTATATACCCTCCGTCTCCAGCCGCCTGCAGAGACAGCGCAAGTAACTAAGCCGGGAGTCGGTTTGGCGAATATAACTTAAAAGGCGATAACGTTTATAATGCGCACCTATAATTGTGCGCAACCCAGAGTGAATAACTCTGTGCCGGGGCGGTAGCTACAGAACAGGAATTCGAGGAGGACCCAGCAAATCCTACTATTGGCCTGGCATCCCTTCGAGAGGGGACCGCGTAGCTGTATGGACCAGGGCCTGGCTAATCTTGAAGCTCGTGTGGTTTTAGCGCTCACTGCGCGCCATTATGACTTTGTCAAGGTTTATCATGCGGAGTACTATTAGGTTGAACGTCGGATGGTCTAACGCCGGAACCGATCAGAAGAACCGTGTCTACCTGTATTTCTGGGCCTTTGAGGGTTAGAGGGCCTAGTGTTCTAAATATCCATGACAATGATTCTTCAAGTCAACAACCTTTCGAGAACTTTCCTTTCACCACAGGCCGTCGTGTTTCGGTAGTGAGGACCGCTTCAAATCTCTCCCCATCGTCACCTCCATTCTTGATGATAATGCGCCTTCGCCCTTGCCCTTCACGCCTAAGAAGTTCTTTGACTTCTCCATCTGATGCAAAGGTCCCATTTTTTATAATATCTTTCGTTGCTGAACCGTAGACCTGTGCGACATTTGCCCATGCGTTCCCCAACCGGCTGAAGTTCGAAGTGGAGAGAAACAAGTACAAAACGAGAAAGCATACTATCCAGTGACCTACCACCAAGGAAATAACAGCTATGAGTCCCTTGTTCGACTGTGGGTATGAGACATTCACAAAGAGCGCAATCTCACCGGTCGCCTTTTTATCAAGGACGGGGAATTGCTCATAGTATGCTGAGGAAGAGATGAAGGTTAACAGGGCCGATAAACTTAAAGCTGGCGAATTGTTGGTTTTATTCATCGCGGTGGTGAAAAAGGCCTGATAGCTAGGGTCCGGGTGTCTCGTGCTATCTGGCGTTAACTTGGCAGTTTCATCATTGGATCCCACAGCGGCGTAATGGAAAAGGGTAGTGATATTTCCCACAGAAGCCGGCCAAGAATCGAAGAATTGGAGGTATTCATCTTGTTCAACGTTGGGAACTAATTTGATTTGGTTGGAAGGTTGCTGATCGATGATGTACCCCTCGCCCCTCGATAGGGTATCAAAGTCCCACCTGGAGATGAAACGGTCGGTCGCGGGTTGTTGGATCGGATATCCAACTGACCTATTGTACTGTGGCTCTTTCAGGCTGAGGATAGCCCTCGGGACTGACAGGTTTCCAACTCCATAATGGTGGAGGACAGCATTGATATCCAATGATCCATCTTTCACTTTGATCGAAGGCTCTTCAAGCGGTGATGAAGTGGCCATTTCGACGTGAGCTACGGATGATTCCCAGGAGGTGTAACATAGCGAAAAGTACAGGTCTTCGACGGTTTTATTGTGGACAATGAGAGAGCTATTGAATTGTACACTAAGCTTAGTGAAAGCTTCGTGACTGGTTTGGTTTTGATTCAAAGTTGAAGCAATGACAAGAAAGGCTGGCCCACGAGCGGGGAGCGAGTCGGTCACTTTATATGGGTAGAGCCTGCTGCGAAGGCTCCCAGCCGATTCAGTAGCCTGGAGGACTGCCTGCCCTTCATTCTTGTCGTCTGGATATTGTATCATTGTGTCAAGGCCTTGAAGTTGGCATATACCAAAACCGAGGCCGTTTTCAGGAGCTGGGCGGAAGAGTGTTTTATGTTGACAACTGAAAGGGATTTCCTTAGAAGCATTAGTTGGAAACCAGAGACCTTCTACATCCGTGGAATTTTCAAGACGCCCGATAAAACTGTACCACGATGGGTTCGGGTGCGCATCGTAATGTGCCGGTGTGACACTGATGTCAAGGAAGCGTGGCCGTTGGCAAGAAACTCTGGAGTCTAGAACCCAAGAAAGACCCTCGAACTTTGCTACTTGGGTTCTCCCGCCTGATGAGTGGAATGGTAAAAATGACGTTAAAATATATCCACTATCGTCTACACCACTGGGACTTGTTATCATTTGCCGATTTTCGCCGAATACTGGGAAAACTCTCGGTCTCTGTGTCCATGCCGATTGGAAAAGGGCCTGCCAAGAAGGAAAATGCGTGGCATTGTAGATGTCGACTGTTCCAATCTGTGCCAGTGGCGCGGTGGTGTTCCATCCATAATCTATATCGTACGTATAATTCATTGCTCTTGAGGTGCCGATTGCTCTGCCTGGCGCAAAATCTGCAAAAAGGATTGTGGAAGAGAACTGGAGTCCGAGACAGAGAAGAGAAAGAACTAGCAGTAAACAACGATGACTTGTTTTGCCAGAATCTTTCAATATCAGGAGAGAATACCAAGGCGACGGGGCTTCGACCCTCATTACAGAGATGCTAGCTAGGTCATGGAAGGCGCAAGTACCAGACTCGAGTATCAGAGAAGCAAGCATTGAAACAGTGACGGCTGTCAAGAAGTCAACTCCGATCCGAAGTACTAATGCAGACAGAGTGACCAATCTGGACAGCCAGTTTGTTGTTGAAATGGATGGCCATGAGTCCCTGAAAGTGGGAGACCACAAGAGAACAAGGAATGCAGCTGCAAGGAGCGATGTCAAGGGCGCGAGGCAAAATGTGATCATCGACGGCCACCCTAACTTGTCTCGAGTACTCAGTGCTGTTGCGAGTCCAAGGTCACGCTCTCTGGACTCATCGGTATCTTCGATTTGTCCGTAGCAAGTATCCCCAGGCGTGGATAGTGCAG
The DNA here is from genome assembly GCA_037356055.1 of Xylaria sp. Z34. NCBI lineage: Eukaryota > Fungi > Ascomycota > Sordariomycetes > Xylariales > Xylariaceae > Xylaria > Xylaria sp. Z34. Next base: position 28,772 of record JBAWJW010000074.1, on the reverse strand, counting down.
TAGTATCGAGCATGTTGACGTTCTAACTTCCTCCGTTACTGGTCCACGTATTACTTTTTAGTAATTACTGGTCCAAGGTCGTTGGTCGCTTCACAAGGGTGCTCCTATCTCTCACTTGTTGACAGTTGAATGGCATGAATAAGAAGCACCTGAAATGACATAGCGATACTGAAATTTTCAGATTATCAAGTCGCCGATGCACATGGACTGAAGTAAATTCATAATTTACTTGAAGGGCGAGCTTTCTAACATCGAGATCGTTTCTGAAGCATACCATATCCTATTATTATATATACACTGCCTCAATGGAGGAATGTTTGAGCAGCAACAAGGGGGTTGAAACCCCCGGGGAAGTTGAACCCCTCAATGAGCTTACTCTCATCAGCTCTTTACCCCCCTGGAGATAAAGGAACAGAAAATCCTTTCAGTAGCAAAGGTGATCGATAAACCGCTACGAAATTTCAAAAGTTGAATCTGTTTCTTTTGATCGTGTGTTTCCCTTGGCGTTTGATACTGCGCTATCGGTGACGGCGTGAGTCTTTCTTCGAGCGTGTTACCCTGGGCGCCACTTTATTTTTACGCTTGTCTGATGACCAAGAGTTATATATGATATGACCCTGCATTCTGTTCATTCCTGGTGGAATTAGTACACCTATTCTTGCTACGGTGTTAGATAAGCCCAAAGCACAAATGGTCATTGTTAGTTTATGCAGGGGTTAACAAAACTCTCTCAATCATGCCCGTGATGTTTCCCAACCGAAATTATTCCTTCTACTCTGGTATTCGAATAGAATGCCTTGGTTTGTTGCGGTTCGATGCTTGGCTTAGATTTATCTCGTAATTACATTTATTATTGTGTGTTAAGCGTTCAGAAACATCGAGTATATCTCTGATCGTAGTTTTCTAGTTTTTCATGTTGAAGACCACGTGGCTTGCTTTAAGCGGGGTGTTCTGGGTTGTTCAGCCCGCTCATCGAATCCTAAAGGATCTCATCTGATAGTGTAATGCTGAGTTGCATCAGTTTATGAGCGTATGAATTAGGGGCAAATAACGCTGGTGAGGTGGACAGAACTATGTACTGCTTAATTTTGATTGAAATTTTTCGACTCTCATATCGTTGATCATCAATCCTGAGGATTCATCTAACATGTCTATGATTCTTATTTTAGCACCTTAAACCAACTCTTCTGGCCTTTCACAAAAGCTATCAATCAAAGTATTCGGAGTCACGATTAAATTAATATAATTCTAGCTATAAAATAGATAACGCTATTGTGCTATACCCAGAAGTAGGGCATCCTCATGAAACCAAGAGCGAACCTTTTACAATGCCTGCCTGACCGTATGATATCTTAAACACCATCATCCCATGATATATACACATGTTGGGGAGAGTAGAGGTGGTCATCCCCACCTCGCTCTCCTATCGTTAGCAAACAACGAATGTAGAGTGGCAACAGCAATTAAAAACCGACACGATAATGCGAGTTTTCCAACATCGACTTCGAAACCCAGAACTTCGATCCGAATGACTAGCGTATCACGAGATGAACACCTTCTTAAGCTGCTCAACTCCGTATAACTCGCCCGTCCGCAGATCCTTAACCTGACCCTCGGGCAAGCCCGCTTTCTTGGCGTAGTCCTCGAGACGCGCCTTACCGTACGCACGACCGTTGGGAAGCAGCAGCAAGTCCGGCTCCACGTGACTTTTGCTGTGCAAGGCGTGCGGCACGTTGCGCGCAAGTTCGTTCAGCTCCGTGCTGCAAATCGGACACACGCTCGTAGCGAGGGATAAGCTCGTGTGGTGGGAGGGCGCCGCGGCAGAATTTGGGTGAATCGAATGGCAGGCGGGTGTCTTGAGAGCCGATAGACCGGACGACAGTGCGATATGGAGAAGCGGGATCGAAGGGAGCGAGAGCAGGCTGTTGTGCGTTTCTGTGAATAGGTCTGCCAGCTTCTGCCAACGCGCGGGGGCGTATATCTCTCTGTAGGCCGGCACTCGATCGACATATTCGGGGGGCATGGCCAACAGGCCACATGCGTGCATTACTTCTGTGGGATAAGTGTCCCTGTAGGGGAATAAGTGCTTCCGGGCGTGCGCAAATGCTTCATCTGGCTTGGTCTGTGATCGATTTCGCACGATTTCGATGTACTGTTGGTATCGGAGCATAAACTCGAGATTACTCTGTTGTGGCGGATGCGTCAGCCGATAATACTATCTGGATATCTGCTTGTAGAGTTGAGCACATACGTCCATCTTGCGTAGTTCCTTCTTTGTGTCCCCGGCGGTGCACCAAGCAAGCGCCTCTTGCACGCTCCCATTCAGTATACACTGTCGGATCTTGTTCATCTGCTCGAAGGTGTCGATATCGACAAGAAGCTCGACCCCGCGCTCCTGGGCTAGGGCGCGGGCGCTGTCGATGTAGCCCTGGCGTAATAGATAATCGGTGAGCAGGCGATCGAGCCGCGTCCTGCTCCAGCCCTCGTACTTATGGTCGTCGACGCTGTATAGGGAGTAAAGCTCGGCGAGGTGCTTAACCCGGGCTTCCTCGTGACGGTGTAGCCGGTTTTCTTCCTCGGAGAAGGCCGTCAGCTTCCGCTTCACACCCCGCATCCGGGCAATCATCAAATCAAGCGTCTTGACTGCATCTGGTTGGGAAATGGGGTCACCGCGGGCGCTGTCGTTGGCGGTCTTCTTGAGGGTTTCTTTGACGTAGCTGCCATCTTTCTCAACCTCGAAGCGGGCGGACCTGAGGTTCTTGCGTAGGAGCTCGATGGGCAGTTGGAGGAGGGGCTGGTCCTGCAAAGAAGCACCCAAGGGTGGTCGCGTCAGTCGAGTCTGGCTTAAGGCAGTGTGGGACGTGGGCAGTGAGACGGGGATGTGACGTCCATTCGCCTTCTAGGGCTGGAATGGAGCTTCAGGATTGGGGACTGGGGATGGGAGGTTGGGGGGGAAAGACCTCACGAGCAGCAGGTGGTTCTCGTGATCTATCTTGGAGCTTTCGTGGTCTCCCATGGTCGGTGTTTTGTCACGTAAACTCAATCTCTACCGAAGACGTTGCTGGTGGTTGCGCGTGAGTGTGTACCTATTGCCTGGTTAGGTACTTAGATAGATAGTAGATAAGCCTGTCGGGCTGGTTGTTGGAGGGGGAACATGGATCGTCGGCGAGAAGAGGCGGAACTCCAACACTACCGAGTTTTAGTGGAGTGCAAGCTCATGCGGGGACCCTTGATGACTCCACCACGGTCCGGTCGCCCCAGCCAGTAAGCTGCGAGATGAGCTCAATGTGGTCTCCAATTCTGGCAACTCAAACAGACTGGCCCGGAAGATAATCGGTTGACTGCATATGTACATAGGTAGACAAGCTCCCTTTTTTTTCATGAGGCTCGAGGTTGTCAGCAAGTCGAAAATATTGAGTGTATGACTCAGATTGTCTAGTAATAAAAGACTGGGCTCTATCGCTATCTCAAACTTGGCTGACAAGTAATATTAATATTACAACAGATAACTACTTGTTTGCTTGGCTGAAAAAGCAATAGGTACTCGCGACTACTCTATGCAAGTATTTCCGCCTCGAGGCTGCAGGTGGGCAATCTGTTTTCTCAACACCTAGGTATGTTAGATCGTCAGGGCACGGTGAAGAGCCGTATTCCTATTCCTATAAATAACAACCTGAATTTCTCGGCACTTATCGGGAGCCAAGTCATGTTGCTGGGTTTCTATGTTCCCACCCGTCCCTTGCTTGAGCCTGCTGCAGTATCAACGAGTGATTGTCCTGTTAGTTAGTTACTTTTCAGCGCGCCAAGAGCGGCTCTTCCCGGCTGTCTTATTGTCACTGAAGGGGCAACGTACGAGGAAACTAGTAGAAATAGGCATGCACTCACACACAGCCGAATGCGGTCACGAGATGGCGCACATCACGGGACTTGCCCAGCGTCCCCCACGGTGAGGCAGAAGAGGCAGAAAGGCAGACAGAGATAAGTGGCTCACGGGCATTTGTCCAGGGGCTTACCGACGACACCACCACCAATCCGCAAAGGGGTTACATCCACGAAGTCACTCGTAATTTCGAGATGCACATAGGCTGCAGGTTTCAAACATCTCGGTATTGCAGACTGTTTGTTGCAGGGGTTGAGACGACGCGTCTGTGGCAGGCTTGCTTTCGTAACCGGCAACTTCATGACATTCGGTCCCCTTCTTTCTTGATTTCTTTGTCCTTGTAGGGAGGTCAAGCGTCTGGATAAGGCAGGTAGTTTACACGTCTGGTAACTTCTATCACCAAAGCAGCCTTTTTCTTAGTAATGCATGTTGCAGATTTGTAGATGCTCCAACATGTGTAAATATCTAGCCTGGAGGATTATGGGAAGCCATGTCTGGACACAGAGAAGTTCTCATGCATTCTCGACGCGTGTAATAAGAGGTAACCAACATAACCAACATGTGGGAGTGGACGGCAGGGGGGGGGCAAAGTACCCAGGGTATCCACCAAACCCCCCCCTTTGTCTTTCAATGACCCAACACCGGGCAACAATAGGTCAGCTGATTCGTCAGATGTCAAAGGTTGTAGTGGGGCACTTGAGTGCCTTCCAGGTACCTCTAGAGTAGCACCTCAAGCACCCAAGATGCCGTATGCTGCAGCGTACCCAAGTTGTACATGGTAGATTGCCTTCACACTCCTCATGGCTCGACACTCACCCTCACCTGCGCAATGCTTCAAGCACGTTAGGCAAGTTAATTACACTATCCCTTCCCTCCCCTTCTCTTAGGTTGCCGCTAAAAAAGTGGCCCGTGCCAAACCCAAGGTGATCGAGCTGGACCGTGCGCCCATCGGTCATATGAGTCTGAGGCGTGCCACCTTCTGTTCCTTCAACTCCTCAGAACTCGCTGCACTCTCGCCTTTCCACTGCAAAGCAGTGCATTCTTTTATAACGCAAAGGACACCCTCGGGCTCGCCAACTCTCAGTTTTTGTCTCGCCGTTTTTGTCGAGAGCGCGGTCGCGAATTTCGAGTTTTCCATCCACTTTCTCCATCCCGGATCAAGTCTCCATACGGTCGAAGCGCGCAATTCGAGACTAGATACTCCGCGAGGCACGTGAAGTCATCTGACCTGACCAGCGGGCGAACCCAAAAGGATCCAAGCAAACTGCGCGCGCAGCCACGAGATCTGGCACATGATTTCAGGTATGCCGTTTGCTGTGTTTCCTGTCTATTCCAATTGCTCTCCTTCCTCTTCTTTTTTCGCCTTTTGGAATCCACATAGCATTGCTTTACAATGCTTCTCGTCATTTGCGATTCTTTTTTTTTGAAGGCCATCCTTGGTTAATCCTGGTGTTGGCCTAACCTGTTGAAAAGTTTGCATTCCCCTGCCCCCCCAGCCAGCCATTGCGCGCGACACAAGATGTTTCTCAACGTAGCAATTAGACTTCAATGCGCTTCAAGTGAATGTCAACCCAATGCATCGCTTTTCCATGCCAAGATGAAAAACGGGAACAAAAACACCAACACCAGCAACAAACTTGCAGCCTGATAGTTTTCTTCAATTTCAACCCGGCCTATTCACGGGTTGCTCATGGGTTTCTTCTTCACTCCATGTGGATGACACCGTGTTGGGTGTCGCAACGAGCCTTTTCTCCTATCTTGTGACCTTCCAGTCACCTAAAACTCAACCCATGCGCAAGATAAATGACCACCCCAATCGGCGCATCTCCCCAGAACTATGTCGCGCATACTGTAACCGTCTGTTTTTCTATCGGGACTGGCACCGGGTTTCGGAACTAACCTGTGTAGGCTTCTCAACAACAACAACAACATAGTCTCGTCGCTGCCTGTAGGCCACAAGTTCCTCACTGGGCTGGCCACAGGACGTGGCGTTGTCGTATAGCTACGACTTTGTTATCAGATAGGTCGTTCGCGATGGATACGAACGGATACTCACAAGGGGAGGCGCTCCTCGAGCCTCTCACACATCTCAACCGTGAACATCTTGCTGCCATGGCAGACGCAGCCGTCGCAGATCACCATCATGATTACGGCACTTCAGCCCCATCAAGTCCCAGTCAGAAGCGGAAACGCAGCGGCCCTGATTCTTCGCCTGATTCAAGACGCTCCAAGCGCTCTATTCCCACAGCAGCGATGTCCAGCACCCCAGACCCTGCGTCTGCAGCATATGTCGAGAGCGCTGTAGAGGCGGCTCAAGCGGCCGCCCAGGCTGCGACTAATGCCGATTTTGTTGCCTTACAGCATGCCACAACCGACCGTCATGAGGCATCTGACCCTGCAAATGCCTCTAGCACGGCTGCCGCTGCTCTGGGAACGATGTATCCAACCCTGCATGTTCCGCAAACAACCGATGCCACGTTTGTCGCACCACCCAGTGCAGAAAATGAAGGTCATCAAGAGTCACCATTTAGTCATCACGACATACTACAATCTCACGGCCCTCTTGAGCCATCGGCGGACGGCCTGCCGCCACAGGTGCAACAGAATGGTGCCGGGCCAGTACAATCGCCATACCCTAGTCGGACCTCAAATCAACCAAAACTCGCAGTAGGTTCCGAAGAATGGCACAAGCAGCGAAAAGACAACCACAAAGAAGGTAAAGCTCTGCAGCCAACTATGCTTTTTCAGACAAACGTTCTAATTGGCACATAGTTGAACGTCGACGCCGTGAGACTATTAACGAAGGCATCAACGAGCTAGCCAAGATTGTACCTGGCTGCGAAAAGAACAAGGGGTCTATTCTTCAGCGAGCGGTTGCGTATATCCTCCAACTTAAGCAGAACGAGGCGCAGAATATCGAGAAGTGGACACTTGAAAAACTCCTGACCGAGCAGGCTATCCAGGAACTCAGTAGTTCGAATGACAAACTCAAGACAGAATGTGAGCGAGCATATAGGGAACTGACGATGTGGAAGAATGTGGCCCAGAACGCTGGGCTTGAACTTCCTCAGCCTAAAAACGAATCCTGAGGGCATCGGTAATATGAACGGACAGACATCAAGATTGATGTAGCTATAAAAGATACTTTTGACTTTGGAGTCACATTGACGGCCGTTGCTCCACGGATTAGCGGCCAAGTGTATCTGCACAACCTGCCTGTCCGGACTTGCTACTTTGAGGGAATTGTACGATTCAGCCCATGGTATGGATGTCATAATATAGGCGGTTCATTTTCGGAATGTTCCATACGGACATTGGCGACTAAGTGTCTAAGCACTTTCTAGTCAAAATATGCCAATCTTGTTTCTTAGCTAGCGGAGGCGTTGTCCACCATGTTTGTTTTATTCTTCTGCGCAGACATGAGCGAAGAACCGGAAGGGATGGTAGGCCGGGTAGGATAAGGTGGAAACCCGGGAGGTTCTGGCGTTGAAGGCATGATGATTTTTAATCCCCAGCTCCTGACAGCACAGGGCTAGTGGTAGTCGAATTCCCTACCGGGCTCACGCAGCCCCAGCGTATTGTACATTTTACCATTTGCAGCATGGTCCCCATTGGGTCCCCATTACCCGTCAATCACGGGTTACGAATTACATCCGAATTCAAAGAGAGCTGTTTCTCGAACAGGATACTTGCGAAACCGAGTAATGATGAGTCACAAATACAACCTGCGCAGCTTGGCTACGCTAAAGAGATGATAAATGATATTCTAGTAAAAACATAAGAAGCTAATGGATGAACTAGGATGATGTATCTGCCTCTTTACTTGAAAGATGATGGATGATTATGTTCAACCTGTATTCTCTCTCGCCTTAGACCCCAGCTCATAGACCAATTTATGAATGCCTTGCGCCTAAGTGTTTGAGCTAGGTAGATTGGAGTTAAGTTCGTAGTCTCAGACGATCAGAGTGTACTCTCTATTACAATTAATGTTTACCTAGGTACCTTCGATTTTAAATGAACCAAACTATACAATTCCGCTGTTTATATTTGCCTTATTGTAGGTTAGTAGTTCCTGGTGTTGGGCTTTAAATTATTGTGTAAGTGAGCAGCATTGGCGATCTAGTGGCACATCAAACTCACCAGATTACCCCTCTAAACTAAGGCGTAGGCTTTAACTCTAAAAAATTGAAATCGTATATAACTATACGTGCGGTAACAGACAAACCATCTCACATACATGTATAGAACATTTTCGGTCTTTTCTCATCGATTGCTTTGTCTGCGATGTTATATGGACGACAGTAATCAAATCTGGCTCAGAACAACAAAGAATTGGCCGTTCAGCCGCTTTACCCGCGGTAGCACGACAGCCTCAAGTTCGTTTCGTATCTCCGAACAAGCAGCGAATAGCACCTCGGGCGGCTGCTAGGCTGGACCTTAATCAATGAATCAACAAAGATAGGCCGTTGCATTTGTAGCCCCTCTCCGCCGGGCCCGTACACTAACACATGGTACTGCACTACAGCAAACCATATTGTCCCCACTGCACATGTGGGAGGTAAATTTTTCACGGCAGGCCACACTTTGCTCGCCACATGTGAGACCATGTAAGGGCTACCGGTTCTGGCCCAGGCGTTTATGTAGGTGCCTGCTGGCTGGCTGAATGGCATACATGTTATGTGTTATTTTGTTATGTAGTACTGCAGGAAGGTAAGAGAGGTAGGTAGGGTACCTAGACAACGTTGTGCAGTTTGGCTTGAGATTAGGTACAGTACGTACATACCTTACCTTGAGTAAGGTTATGGGGAGTAGCGGTGCACCTACAATAACTGTAGCCGAACCTTAGCAGAGGAGCAACAACGTGCAACAGAAGGAGGAGCAGTGGCCCGCCCGTTCCCATTCGTCCATTGTCCGGCCTTTCTTACCCAGCGCAGCCCCATCGCCCCGTTTATTCCTCCCTCGCCGCCCTCCTCTAAATGCTCCGCTTTCTGCTGCGTCGACTTTTCCAAACTTCCCTCAATCCCCATCACTTACCACAATCTTATCAAACCCAAACCCAAACCCACTCCCCGCACAATATCGCAGCGTTGCCGCATCTATTTTTTTCTGTTTTTCACACTCGACGAATTACGCGGCCTCTTGCCCGTTGTTCAGCATCAAGTTCCCTTAGACGACTCTCGCCGGCCGTCCGCCAACAAGCACAAAACCCTCGTCCTAGAGATCTATCCCTGCCCTACGCGCACCATCATTCGAGACAAAGACCAATATCGTTCCCGTGGTGACGACAAATCCGCCATTAGGTCCCTCGACGACAACTCCTGTACTACAGCTTCCGCACAACCCCCACATAGAAGGGTTTACCATACACTTGTTGTTTATGTATCAGCACGACAAGACCGCTGTGTCTAGACACCCTGCCCCTCTCACGCGGCAATCGCTTCGTATACCGCGGAAACCCTGTAATCCGGGCATCAGTTCTGTCGGCTGAACCCGTTCGCGATACCATCGCCCGATGTTAATGCCTTCCAACGCTCGCAACTGTCCTCCAGTCACCCCTATGTCCACCATTTGGAACCCTTCGCATAACTAACCTCCCGGTTCGCTTCGCCCTCTTCTGGCTATATCGCCAACGCTCACGAATGAGTGTATAAGTCTTATCCCGTGTGTACACACCCAAGAGACTCGCTTCCTCTCCGACCAAATCAAAACTTCCACCATTGCCAACAATACTCAACAGCCACTCGTAACAACACCGTCAAAATGGCTCTCATCAACGTCCGTCGTGATGTCACCGATGCCTTCTATCGCTACAAGATGGAAAGGATCCAAACCAAGATCGAAGGCAAAGGCAACGGCATCAAGACGGTTGTCGTCAACTTGAGCAGCGTTGCTGCCTCTCTTGCCCGCCCTGGTTCTTACGTCATCAAGTACTTTGGATTCGAGCTTGGTGCCCAGACCAACATCGATCCAGCCGATGACCGCTGGATCATCAATGGTAGTCACGACGCCCCCAAACTACAGGACTATCTAGACGGTTTCATAAACAAGTTCGTCCTTTGCAAGAAGTGTAAGAATCCCGAGACCGACGTCGTCATCAAAGATGGCCATATTGTGCTCGATTGCAAAGCCTGCGGTCAACGCACCGACGTAGACCTCCGTCATAAACTTAGTGGCTTTATCCTAAAGAACCAGCCCAAGAAAGGCGGCAAGAAAGACAAGGCCGAACGCAAGGCAGCCCGCAAGGCCAAGCAGCAGGCCCAACAGAATGGCAATGGCAATGGCAATGGAAATGGAAGCGGTGGAGAGAACTCCGAGAATGCCTCCAACGAGAACGATGACAATGAGGAGAACGGCGCCGCTAGTGACGACGAGTTCACTCGTAAAATCACGGCTGATGCTCAGGTCATTGATGCGCCCGTCGTAGTTAATGAAGACGAATGGGCCGTCGATATGTCTGAGAAGGCCGTCAAGGCCCGTCAGAATCAGCTTCCCGACCAGTTCCGTCAGAAGCTCGCTCTCGGTGGCGGTGGCGATGAAGACGACGAGGATGGAGAAGGCGGTGGTAACACCGTCTATGATGCGCTAGGTGACTGGATTCAGGAGGAAGCTACAAAGACTGGTAGCATTAACAAAGTCGATGACATTCAGGTTTATATCAAAGCTAAAGAGCTCGGCATCGAAGGTAAGCATAAGACCGTACTGGTCCTTGTGCAGACCCTCTTCGACGAGAATATCATTACGCAGATTCCTAAGCGTGCTGGAGTGCTCAAGCAGGTGAGTCTCCCGTCAGATTTTAAGTTCCAAGGTAGCCGAACTGACTATTCTCTTAGATGGTGACATCTGAACGCCACGAAAAGGCTCTTCTCGGCGGCGTGGAACGCCTTTTGGCCAACCTCAGCAAGGACCACCCAGAGCTCATGACTAGTGATAAGATCGTCAAGATTCTTCACCAGTTGTATGACAAGGACCTAGTCACTGAGGAGGTCGTTACGAAGTGGGGTACAAAGGCAAGCAAGAAATATGTTGATCTCTCTACTTCCAAGAAGATCCGTCGCGCCGCAGAGCCCTTCCTCAAGTGGCTCGAGGAGGCTGAGGAAGACGACTCTTCCGACGAGGAGTAAGAATGAACCATCTGCGTCGTCGAATCGCTCATAATAGAGAGCATGCTCTTCGGTTTTTTGCGGCCTTTACTCACTTCGTACATTCCTTGATTTGCCGGTTGTCTTAGGCCTTTCATAGTTCCTCGACAGAACGATGCGGAGGGACAGACTAGCAGCGCGAACCGCGAAAAGGCTTTGATCTTTACATTCTTCTGTAGTTTTGCTGAGCTCCCTGCCAACATGATTGGACTGGGGCTGCTTGTCAGTAGTTTTAAGATAGGAAATAAAACACTCGCCGCTCTATTCTTTTGAGTTTGGATATCTTGATTGATTGATTGGTGTGTCGTGTAAGATACCGTATATGCAGTATTCTCCAGTTTGGCTATGATATCTCATGTTATTGTGTAGGATTCTAAACTCGACAATGAGGCACTGCAAATCTTTGCCCGCCTTTACCTCTCATTTTCGCTTCACCATTCTAGGGACTTGTAGGCTAATGTTCTGTTTGGTTCTAGTATACGTTTTCGGAGTCAAGAGTTGAATGTTGTGGCTCCTAGAAAGGCTGATTGTTCGTGATATTTTTCTCCTTGTCGTTTTGTTGTTACCTTGTTTGGAATCGGTACCAGGTATATCCCGGATGCGTACGACCTTTGGGTAAGAGATAGAGTTCGTATTGGCCTCTTTAACTTATGGTTGGCAACTCCTTGCCTACTTTAGTCTCTCGTCGAGCTGGGAATTTACAGGGTCTGATAAAATCTAGGAAGTGTGTGACGTGCAAGATGTGGTTTTCGGTAAATGTCGGAAGTTGAGTTAGCTGAGAAGAAGTTAGATATAAGTGACAAGACATCGATTGAGAGAAAACTTGTACGATTTGCTTGTGGAACACGATCTGAGAGCGGTGATAAAAATGACGTTTGCATTATCGAGGTTAGATACAATATATCTATCTTTCACTAGGGAGAAAAGAGCATTGATATTAAAAAAGAAAAAGATGATTTCGCCCCGATTTGGAGGCTAATGAAATCAGGAGTATCATGTATTGCTTCAAGTATGCTTATGGCTGATAATGTTCGCCATTGCTCATCTCGTCCGAACCTTGCCAGCTTAATGGCTACATGAAGCTACATTCACAACCGGACCTCAGCATAAGACTACAGCGAGAAGTTGCCACTCCACATAGGTATGTATTCCTTGTCTTCAATGCAGGGATCGCAGCTTTAGGTACAACACATCATATTCGCAGCCTTTCATAATACGAGAGAGAGAAGCTGTCAAATTCGATGTCAACAAACAATTAGGTTAGCAGACACCAAAAACGCCCGACAGCAGTATCACCAAGAAGAGCCGAGTCCCCATGCTCCCCTTGCAAGAACAATGGGCGATATAACGACGAACCCGTCACTACCAGGACCCATTACCGTCGTTCCCATCATTATTTGCATTAGTGCCCCTGGCAATATCCGCCTGGCCCTCCTTCGTATCCCAATAGCCGCCGGAGCTCTGCGCAAGCGTCGCGTCGCCCCAGCCACTCCCCGTCTCCTTTCCTTTTCCTTTCGCGCTGCCGCTGTGAGAGGGGACGGGGCTGGCCCAGGTTCCTGGGATCGGAGTCGCGTTTCCCGGGACAGGGGACGAGGTTGGACCGGCGGGTGTCCAGCCGTTGTTACTCCTGCTGTCGTCGTTGGGGGGCCATGTATTGGTATTGCTTGGACCGCCGTTGTTGCTGTTGTTGCCCCATCCAGAATTATTGTTATTGTTGTTGTTGTTGGCGTTGTTGTCCCATCCACTATTACTACCCGTCTGACCCCATCCGCCATTGTTCGTGTCGCCGTTATTGTTGTTATTCGTGTTAGCGTTGCCCCATCCGCTGTTGCTGCCGCCGCTATTGCCCCAGGCATTGTTGTTATTGTTGGTTGCGGCATTATCCCAAGAGGAGCCACCTCCTGCGTTCGTATTCGGTGCATCCCAGCCGCTTCCACCACCGTTATTATCATTTTTGTTATTGTCCCCCCATCCGCCGTCGTTACCAGTCCCGGCACCCCATCCACCACCATTGTTGTTGTTACTCGTAGCATTATTCGCATTATCACCCCAGCCACCGTTATGCTGCGGGCTGGCCTCCTTGCTGCTGCCGCTCCGATTGCTCCAGCGCTCCTCTCGGGCGCGCAGGTCGGCAGAGTCCTTCGCCGCGGCCTCTTGCAGTGCCTTCCCGACAGCAGCAAGCTGGCTAGCTACATCCAGATCATTCGCATCTTTCTTCCTCTTCTTCTTCTCGGCCTGCTTATCGAGACTCCTCTTGGAGCCTGAGGCGCCCTGAGCGCCCCATGCATTTCCTGAAGGACTCCCGACCTTCGTCCCCTTGATGGGTGATCCGTTCGGTGCCGTGACTTCGATGGATGGTATCACGTTCGAGTCCCAGCCGGCTTCTCGATCTTTAGGGGGGGACAGACTACGTCGCTCTCCCCAATATCCTTGATCTTTATTGCTCTTGCTCCTTGCGAAGTCTGGGGGCGGCTGCGTACTGGTTGGAATCGCGTTGGGTGGGATTGGTGCTGGGCCTACAGTACCCCAGCCTCGGAACCACGGGTTGCTCTCGTCGATGGCGCCTCCTTGGGGCGGCACGTGTGGAGGAGCTGGTTGTCCATTCACGATTGGGAAGCCGTTGTACCATGGGTTGTGCATGGGGTGCGGTACGCCAATCGGTAGGTTCTGGTAATTGTAGACACGCCTGGGGTAGAGCGCCCCATACGGGTTGCCATACGCCGGACCGTGGTAGACACGCATAGTGCCGCTGTCATTGTCGTAGAAGGCATTGGGTCGCGGATCTTGGGGTACCTCCACAGCGTGCTCGACTTGCATCACTGAGGTCCGGGGAGGAAGCAGTAAGTTGGGTTCGCGCATATTAGGGGCAGGATACGCAGGCGGGAAGTGGACCTTTTTCTTCGATTTCTTCGACTCGATTTTCTTGGAAAATTCGACGTCAACGGCGGATTCAGGCTCGGTATCCGATACAGACTCAGATTCTTGCTCAGAAGCGGACTTGTCCTTCTTCCCCGACTTCTTTTGTTGGGCCTTCTTGTCGGCTTTTTGCTGTTTCTCTTTCTTACCACCACCATCTTTGCCCTTTTGCTTACTCTTCTTCGTAGATCGAGCCTTGTCCTCTTCTTCCGTGTCTTCAATATCAGACGCAGAATCGCTTGACTCGGACTCGCTCTTTGCGGATTCGGCCTGCTTATTCTTCTTCTTGTTCTTAGTCGTATCCTTTTGTGTTGATGTCGAGTCCTTGGACTTGTTCCCTTTGCCATCTTTTGACTTCTCTGCGTTATTTTTTTGGTTCTTTGCTTGTTTCGTAATAGCCAAAGCAACATCGCTTTCGCTTTCGCCAAGAGACGACTCGGGAGTTAAAATCTTGTTCGCTTTCTTCCCCTTCTTTGCCTGGGGCGTCTTCTGAACAACACTTGCTTCGCTTTCGCTTTCATCGCCAGACGTGAGAGCCATAGCTACGGATACTTTGCCTTTCTTTGAATCAACTTTGGCTTCGACGACGCTAGCCTCGCTGTCACTTTCGTCCCCGGAAGACACAGAAACGACAGCAGTGTTCCTCTTCTTGTCCTTCTTGGCTTGAGGTTGTGCTTTCACAACCCTAGCCCCACTGTCGCTCTCAGATGATGTGTCATCAAGAAAAGAAACCTTCTTCTTCCATTTCTTTGCTTGGTGCTTTGCGTGTACGGCAGCAGCAACTTCATCATCGGTCTCCTCTCCAGACGAAACAGCAATAGCAGCTCTCTTCTTTTTCTCATTCGCCCTCGCCTGCTCCATTTGTTTCAGTTTCCTTCGTCCTCGGACACACTTCGTGCATGGACAAGTCGGGTCAAGCTCCTCGTCCGAGGACTCATCGCCCTCGCTTGTTTCCTCACTCACATCCGTACCGGCCCCTGTTGTTGGATCCAAACCTATCTTAGAAGTTTGTTTTAAGGCAGACTTGAGAGGTTCACCGGGGCCCTGGGAATGTCTGGGCCGTACAGGCTTTCTTCTTGGCACTGCAATTTTGTAGAGGTCAGAGCCTGATTCGTCGTCTGTGAGCACCTCAAAGGAGACGACGTGGCGTGGTCCATTGCCTTTCTTCTTGGAATTCTGATGCCGCCTAAAATTCTGGCCTACCATCCATTCGGCAATGGAATGAGGTGGCATGTTGCTAGAAATTGAATTGTGTTGGAATTGGTGATGTTTTGAAGGCAAAGAACCATGTGCTAGGTAGGCACTTGGTGAGAATGTGATAGCTCAGTGATAGGGAGATTGACGAATGAATAGGCTAGTATGGGAAGAGATTCGGTGTGATGATCATTTACAAGAGGTCAAAAGCATGAACTGCCAATGGGTGTGGTTGGGAACATAACCGTGGTTTCTGGGCTACAGGCTGGTTGTCTGATGCGGACAGACAGTAAATGCCCTGCAGCTCCGCAGTCTTTTCACCAAAACGCAGACTCGAATAACGGCAGGATAACTATGTAGAGGGTGGCAACAATGGTAATAGGCCAAACGCTTAAACCTTAGGTAGATTATGGAAGTGATAATGTTCGCCTGTCGAGGTGTCTGTTCCAGGAACAATTTCCACTAAAATGGAACATGACTTTAAAGTTTTGCTTTCTCCTTCAATTCGAGGTCGTGCCATTCCCTGTTTATGCGGATGTTCTGCCAGTACGTCCACGCCCCTGCAGCAACACCGAATGGAGGGACCAGAAGGCACAGCCAGTTCCACCATGGCGGGCTGCTCTTTCTGATCTCTCGCAGGCAAGCATCGATGTTAGCTTTTAGCTCCTCCCGAGACCCGTCGTTCCACACAACCACGCCCCTTCCCTTCCCTCTCGCCTCGCATCTTTTCGCCTTAAGTCTGACGTCTGTCTGGCTGAGCACGCGGTTCTGTGCATCTTCAGCGCTGAGATGGGGGTCTCTCTCCATCAATCTCTTCTTCTGCACCTCTGGGTCTTTGACAGCGACAACCATGACCACCCCTGATAGCTTGTCCCAGCCACTCTCGAACAATAACGGGACATCGAGCACCACAGCCCAGTGTCCCTTTAGATAACACTGCAGAAGGGATTTGTATATCTCTTTTCGCACTGCGGGATGCACGATACCATTTAACACGGCCCGATTCTTCTTCTGCTCCTCACCATTCCCGAATACACGCCTGCCAAGCGCCGGCCTGTCTAGTGGTCTGCCTTTTCCGTCGACTCCATTCTCGGGCATGGACTCGGAGATAGGGACCAGTAATTCGGGGCCAAAGTACTTTACGATGGCGTTGTATCCATTCGTGCCGGGTTCTACTACTTTCCGCGCAACAACATCGGCATCAAGGATGGGCAAGGAATAAGGTGGCGATGATAGGATGGATGATACTGTGGACTTGCCGGTCGCGATAGACCCGGTGAGACCAATGAAGAGCATGTTGATTGTGTTTTTAACCTTTACCGATTTAGCTTCCGCTTGGTGGTATATGGAACACAGAATCGATTATATGGTAATGTTTTCTATGCTGCGCTAAATAATGGGCGTCGGAGGTAGTTGTAGACAAACGTGATATGAAGTCGAGCTCTCCCGAGGCTCAACTCGAGATGGAGTTCTACGACAGGGATCCCCTGCACTACCTCTAGATCGATCTTGGCATAGGCTGCCCCGCTCATAGCCCGCTTTAGCCTCCTGCGTCTTATCTGCTTATCGCACTGCAGCAGCAGCACTGCGGGGGAGGGGTACCTCTGGTAATTGGAGGGGCATTTTATCAGTTGAGCGCAAAAATTTGAAGATATTCGCGGACCCGGTCCTGCATTATCAGTCAGTCTACAGCTAGGCTAGAGTGGCCTGTTTTTACCTAATCTCATGTCTTGTGCTAGCTTGTAGCAGCTCTATCACCATATACTTGACTGCACAACGACTCAGCGACTCACAATCACGTAGTTCAGAAAACTGAACAAGCTCCCCTATTTTCTTAGTCAATTCTTATTAGATTCACATTTCTCATAAATCAATCATGGGTGTACAACCTAGTCCCCTCCGAGTCTTGCTCATCGGCAACGGAGGCAGAGAACATGCTATTGCCTGGAAGCTAAGTCAATCTCCCTTGGTTGAATCTATAATAGCAGTGCCCGGTAACGGAGGCACGGCGACATGCTCTAAAACAACCAACAACACCTCAGTGTCTGCGGAAGATTTCCCTGCGCTGCTGGACTTGGCGAGAAAGAACAACATTAACTTTGTTGTACCTGGCCCTGAAGCGCCTCTTGTCGCTGGAGCCGTGGACTTTTTCGAAGATGCCGGAATCAAGTGCTTCGGTCCGTCCAAGGCCGCTGCGTATATGGAGGGCAGCAAAACCTTCTCTAAAGACTTCATGAAGAAACATAAGATCCCAACTGCCGCCTATGAGAACTTCTCCGACTACGAGAAGGCGCGGCAGTACCTTGACAGTGTTCAACACGACGTTGTCATCAAGGCCAGTGGTCTCGCAGCTGGCAAGGGTGTCATTATTCCTACGACCAAAGAGGAAGCTCACAATGCGCTCAAAGACATTATGCAAAAGGGCGAGTTTGGTTCTGCTGGAGACGAGGTCGTCATTGAGGAATTCCTGACGGGCGACGAGCTAAGCATTCTCACATTCAGCGATGGGTACACGATCAAATCCCTTCCTCCAGCCCAAGACCATAAGAGAATCGGTGAAGGTGATGTCGGTCTTAATACGGGTGGCATGGGCTGCTACGCGCCGACAAACATCGCGACACCGGAGCTCGTGGCGCAGATTGACCGCGATATTATAAAGCCTACTATCGACGGCATGCGCAAGGACGAAATACCTTTCAAGGGCGTCCTATTCACCGGTCTTATGATTACCTCTTCGGGACCCAAAGCGCTCGAGTACAATGTGCGGTTTGGCGATCCGGAAACCCAGACGGTCCTACCTCTGTTATCTGATGACACAGATTTGGCGAAGATCATGCTCGCCTGTTCGAAAGGTCATCTAGATAGCGTGTCAATTAAAATCAAAGATGAATTCAGCGCAACTGTCGTTGTCGCGGCCGGTGGCTATCCGGAGTCCTATGCTAAGGGCGACGAAATCACTGTTCAAACCCCACCTTCAGATACCAATATCTTCCACGCAGGCACTAAGCTTGCGGACGGCAAACTCCAGACAGCAGGCGGTCGAGTCATAGCAGCAAGCGCCACGGCAAAAGAGAGTTTGCGAGCGGCTGTGGACAAGGCCTACGAAGGCGTAAAGCACATCCAGTTCAAGGACATGTACTACCGCAAAGATATAGCACACAGAGCGTTCAAGCCTACACCCGACACAAAGGAAGCCCTGACATATGCCCAGGCCGGAGTCAGCATCGACGCCGGGAACAAACTCGTGGAGCGGATACGCGCGGCGGTCCGCTCAACGGCACGCCCCGGTGCTGACGCCGAGATCGGCGGTTTTGGCGGCGAGGTTGACCTCTCTAAAGCGGGCTTCACCAGCGATGCCCCGATCATGGTGGGCGCCATCGACGGCGTGGGCACGAAGCTGATGATCGCGCAGGCAACGTCGAACCACCGCACGGTGGGCATCGACTTGGTGGCTATGAACGTCAATGACCTGGTCGTGCAGGGCGCCGAGCCGCTCATGTTCCTCGACTACTTCGGCTGCAGCAAGCTGGACGCCGAAGTGGCGGCGCAGTTCGTCGAGAGCGTCGCCGCGGGATGTCGCGAGGCCCACTGCGCGCTCGTTGGCGGCGAAACAGCCGAGATGCCTGGCATGTACAGCGAAGACGACTACGACGCCGCCGGCGCCGCCATCGGCGCCATGTTACCGGAAAACCGCCTCCCGCGCCTCGACGACATGAAGCCCGGCGACGTGCTGCTCGGCCTCGCGTCCTCAGGCGTGCACTCCAACGGCTTCTCCCTCGTGCGCCGCATTCTAGCCCGCGAGAGCCTCGCCTACTCTGCCCCCGCACCCTGGGCGCCCTCCACGACCGTCGGCGAGTCCCTGCTAACACCGACGCGGATCTACGTGCGCTCTGTGCTGAAGGCACTCCCGCACCTGAAGGGCCTCGCACACATCACAGGCGGCGGACTGACGGAGAACGTCCCGCGCACGCTTCCCACACACCTGGCAGCCGAGATCGACGTGCGCACATGGACTCTGCCGCCCGTGTTCAGCTGGCTCAAGAAGGCCGGAAACGTGCAGGCGTCCGAGATGGCGCGCACGTTCAACACGGGCGTCGGCATGGTCGCCATCGTGGCGGCCGGGGACGTCGAGGCCGTCACGCAGACGCTGCGCGACGAGGGCGAGACAGTCTACACGATTGGAAAGCTGGTCGAGCGCGCCCAGGGTGGCGAGGGGTGTGTCTTGAAGGGCTTGGAGTCTTGGTAAGGGGTGGCTTTTGACGGATTGGTTGGGCAAAGAATTCAAAACGGATTCTCGGGGTGGAATTTACTTCGGCTGGACTGGGATAGTGATAGACAAAATATTCAACCAAGTGCTATAAAATATAGTGCGAGACGTCAATATACGTTATTTTCTCACACCTTCGGGCATCTTATCAACCTTCTACACCGATCATAAACCCTTGACTTTCTTTATTGACTTGCTAAATCATGAGGGAATTTATGCTCGGTGGGTGATTGAATTGAGACTCTCAAATATCAAGATCGTGTACATCAATGGGCCAAGAAACAAGGTAGCGATGTATGAACCTCTCACGACTCTACTTGACAGTGTTTATCGAGTCCTCACATAAATTGGCGCGCAAAACATATTTGTTTCGGCAAAGTGCCTTAGATATAGAATAGCAGGGCCGCAAAAGCAGCTAATTGCACCTCATATCTTTATCTTCACCTTCTCTTTCGACGAATAGCTGGGGGTGCTCCTTCGCGAGGGTGAAACAGGCGCCAACGAAGCTGAAGTAGTACGGATGTTTTGGATCCTCACGGATTCCCTGGGGCAGAGCTCCAATATAATCTTTGGACTCAATCATGTTGTCATACCACTCATCATACTCCGCATCTCTAGAGTTAATGACGTACTCAAGGAATGTACAAGTGTCCATACTTTGATGGAAATCATATTCAATGCCAACTTCGATGCGTGACCCATCTGTCTTGAGGATTTAATCTCCACAAAAGCTTTGCCCATATGAGGGTACACTCCAAGACCGTGTTCCTCGGTGTGTCGCAGCATCGCATGAGTGCAAGCGACAAAGTCCAGGAGAGAGTTAAGCCTAGAAGGGTCCCAGTCAGTATAGAAATCAGAATACTCTTGGGAATTTAGACGCATATCCATTAACCACCAGGCAAAAACTTTAAACTGCTGAAAGGTGATGTAGTTATGTTATAAGTCTATAGATAGTATAAGGAATTACCCGAGCATTATTTCTGTTTATTTAAATATATCTAGCTGTTTATGCGGCTCTGGTGCCTACAGCAGCATTAGGTATAATCATAGAATCCTTTAAACTCCAGACAGTGATTAGGGATTAAGTCAAGGTACTCCTTCATCAGCTCACAGATGTAAGACGGAAGGGGGCGGGCTCGCCTGCTGCAGAGCAGCGGAGTTCTAGCAGGTGGTTAGCAGGTGGTAAGAAGGAACAAAGAACTACGATATACATACGACTTTCTCGTAGGATTCTAGTAATCCTCCGAACCGCTCGGACAAGGCGCCGACGCGGCTGGCGAGCTTGGCGATGGCGGTAGTGATGATGATAGTGGTAGTAGCGGTAGCGGCGGCGCGGAGCTGCCTAGCGGTTAGCCCAAAATCTCCTTGAAGCTCCAAGCTGTTCTTTTATAGTGTAATGCACGTCTTTGTCATCAAGCCGGGGGAGCATGAACGAGATTACTATGCAAGGTAATCAGCGTAAGTCCCAAGAACTTCGACAAGAGCTACAAATGCTATCTCATGGCTACCATGATTCTGAGGCAGTGCGTTTGCGAGTAGCCATTACGGTAACGATAGGCAAGACGATGAGATGTCAAGTATGAAGAAAGGAGCCCGATGAAGAACCGGTGTTGAGTAAGCTCGCGTGAGCGAAGTTACGAAGACTGCGGTCAAGCTTGGTAGCTCGTTATGGAGGTCTGGTTTCAGCAAAGAGTAGGCGAGACAGCGGAAGTCGCGTCGCGATGCTTGGACGTCTTGGAATGAAACGTAAGAAAACTTCTATACTTCATTAGACCACTTGACGACATTGAGTTGCCACCGGATGATGTAGCCCGCCGTCTATGGGGGAATCTTTATCTCGTACAACTCTACCATAAGTTCTAAGCGTCTGTAAACTGACTACTTAGGTAAGAATCAAACCTCGTATTTCCTGTATTTGTGATCCGACAAGTCAAAAAGACATGCGTTTATTGACGAACTCGTCGGTGTTATGTTCTTCAAGTTTATGTACATATACGAGCAATCCAACTAAAAACAACCGTACGCCTAGCAATCCTTTCCTATATTTCATCGTTGTCCCAATTCCTGATTGTGTTCCTCTCGCCATCTGGTGCCCACTCCTTGCATGTTCCATACCAATGCCTTTCGACACAATGAGATTTTGGCGGTGCAGTAACTGGCTCTTGTCTCAAGGACGTGGGTATGGGCATGGAGGGTGGTGAGGTGATTTCATGTTGAAGTGTTGTAGTCGTGGGCGTGGTAGTCATATCTTTACAACCCCACCAGCCAGGTGTAGCACAAGTCGTGGACGTGGCAGTAGCAGTGGCTTGGTAGGACGTTGTGTCGGTTGGATCGTTACACCCAAACCAACCCGGTGTAGTGCAAGTTGTAGTTGTTGTGATAGTGGGAGTGGTTTGTGAAGATGTGGTCTTGGTAGTGGTGGTTTTGTCTTTGCATCCAAACCAGCCTGGCGTCTTGCAGGTCGACGTTGACGTGGTCTGGGAAGTTGTCGAGGTAATGGTGTTTGTCGTTGTGGTTTGATCGTTACAGCCCCACCAGCCAGGAGTCTCGCAGGTCGCCGTCCGCGTGCGAGTCTTGGTTGTTGTTGGGCCGCTTGTGGTGGTGGTGGTGGTGGTCCCATCTGTGCTGTTGCTTTCATACATTTTCCAGTATGCACAATCTCGGCATTCTGGCGTGTACCGGCATTTCGGGACGGTCTCATACTTCTTGATCACATCATTAATCACTGAGCGGATTTTATGAGTGCCGATGCCGACACGCCAGCCTTTGTCGGCTACAGTGTCGTATGTACACTCGTACCCGGAATGACATGCAGTTTCCAGGGCATAACCGCCATACGAACATGAGGCGGTGGCACCATTACAGGTGCCAATAAAAATAGGATCAGCAGTGTGACCAAAGTGATGAGCTCCCGTGTATTGACGGGTCTGAGGGAAATCAGGATTACCGTGCGGAGGAACCGGCAGGCCAAGGCGCGAGGCCGGGAGTGCTTCTGGCACGGCTTCAAAGGTGACGACAGGTACGCCGTAGGTGAGACCAATGAACGAGCTGACAGCGCCACCAAGGGAGTGGCCGGCAACCCAGATGTTGGAGCTTGGATAAAGCTCTGTGACGTTGCTATAGAGCTCTCTCGCGGCTTGGTAATAACGGTTCTCCTCGTGTAAAGCCTGTCGAACGCAGGTATTGTTGCAGGCGTACGTCCCCGTGGCACAATCGCAGACCTGCTTATATGTCCACTGCCCCTGCTGCCCACAGCAACAACTGAAGAACAGATTATCATTGATCTTGTCATTCGTTGTCGTCCCCTCCCCGTCAAAGACAGCGGGCGAGGTGCCTTTCAACCCAATGACGATGGTGGAATTTGTCTCATCTCCCCATATGTGCCCGCGTAGCCCATCAGATTCCCAACCAAAATCCTCGGTCCGATTGAACGGCTCCCCAACTTCATCCCAGTCTGGCAGATCGGGAGTTTCCACATAAGCGTCTGCTACTATTAACGCCATAGTAAGGACTGTCTCCTTGTCGGTAACATCGGGAGCTGGCACATCGTCAATGGTCCAGGCCGATGGGGAACTCGCAAGCACATAACCTTGCTCACGAGCCGTAGCAACGAGGGGATCTACGATGCTCGGCCGCCTATCGATTAGGCGTTCTATCTTCTGCGCGCGACTCTTCGCCTTGAGAGCGGTGATCTGTTCGGGGGGGTGAGCGTCCTCGGCGGCGAGCCACACCTGGGCCTCGGGATGTCGGACATCCCGTCTTCGATGGAGGCCGGGGTGACGGTAGGTGCCGTGATGGAGGATATGGCGAAGGGTCTGGGCTAACGATTAGCAGTGGAAATGCGGCATGAGGTTGGGGGATGTAGCTCGACATACGAAGGTGTGCTCGGCAGGCGCAGGAGGCTCCGGCACCAAAGGGGCTAATACCGGACTGTCTTCGAATACGGAATCGGAGTTGAAGATGGAAGCTGCTGCGGGCGAGGCAGATAGCGCGAGGAAAGAGAGAAGGAGATTGGCGGTGACGTGACCAGCCGAACCACAGATTGTTGATGCCGACCGTCTCTGGTTCAGTCTCATAATGATGGTCTCCAGATAGGTCCCGACCAAGAAAGGGACGAATAACGTGAAGTGTCAGGTCAGACGAGAGCACGACGCTGGCTTAATATCTAATATGGCGGTAGGAAGTGGTGTCAGTACGTGATATCGGATGCCTAGCTAACCGGTGATTTAGAGGATGAACAGACATGTAGGTATGTAAGTGACGACGACCTGGGGTAAGTGCTGAGGCGTCAGGCATGCTGGACACGCTAACCCTCAAATGTACTAGTAGACCACTGATAATTACATAACATTATTAGCTACCTAGGTAGTGATTCGACCTCCGGATTCTGTCCGGACTACAACAAGGAACCGGGGTAGAATAGTAGAATCTCCTTGGTAGGGATACACCAACTAGTATCGTGACTTGTATTTTACAATCAGTTGTTATGAAGCAAAGATAAAAGTCTGATATCCTTGTCCTATGGACCACACGGGATAGGTCATAGGTATTACAATTGCTAGGCGGTGCCAGGGTGGCCTAGCTTACCCGATGACCAAAAGGGAGGTCTTGGCAACAGCGATATTAGGCTTCGCGCTAGTAGAAGAGCTAACTCGTGCATGAATCCTCAGCACGAGCCATGCCTTGCTATGATGTCAGTCACGAGCAATCAATCACGGCGATCTGAAGATAAACTGATACAGCAAATACAGTGTGTAAATAAAGATATGCTAGTTTCACCATTATATATCACCCACAACGCTAACATATTTACTTCACACTACGATTAATCATGGAAAAGAAAAGTGTCAGTATTTTGATCGTAAGTGGTGCTAATGAAACCAGCATTTTCTTTACACACTGTATTTGCTGTATCGGTTTATTTTCAGATCGACTCGCTTCCCAAGCCTTTGTTTAAGTAAACATAAGGTCCTAAGTCACAGTAGACGGGTACGATAACTTCAGGATGTACACTAAATTGAACCAACTCGCAAGCTGGACGAGTCGAAGTTGCTCAAGCTAGCCACAAGTAAGTTCACCATCTGAAGAGAATATGGCCAGGGAGTCCACCGTTGACTGGGCCGTACGAGTTGTTATATCGTGGACAAGCTCCTTGAGAATTTCGTACGATGCTTTATTCCAAAGAACGACGTGTTGAAGACCACGATGGCTAATAGTCATATAAGGATTATTGAAAAGATAGTGAACGAAGACGAGGCCGCTCAAAAAAACGTCTATACTCAAGTATTGACGTCAATTATTTCTGCCCATGACGATATAGGTATTAGGCCTTCGGCACTAGATAGTGTCTGCATCACCAAGCGTTCGGAATTAAAGATGGGCAAAATGTTCAGGGCAAAATGTTCATGGCGATAATTGATGGCTCCCTTCGGATTCCACCCTCACCTCCCAGGGTTCCACCCCCGAAACCGATATTGATCGCGAAACAACCATCTTTATCCTAGAAGCTAAGCGCTCTACGAGAAGCGGTCTGCGGCTCGACTACCAAATTAGCGTCGAGTTATGGTGCTGGGCTTATAAAAACCTCAGTCGCTTCAAGATCTTTAGGGATTCGAATGTGAATGAGCACCATGTGTTGCTGGTTTATTTTGGCGGTATCACTGCCTCTTTTTATACAGCGTTTTTTTGGGCTTGACTTTTTAAAGTTCCTGAGTTTTACTTGGGGCTGCATGCTAGTACTATTAAACAATAGCTTAACTATTAATAAGAGTAGACGATAGTTTATCAAGATTGAGAATTCTCCTATTAAGATTGAAAATATACACATGTAAGCAATAATTAGAAAGTCCTTTATCTAAAGGTTTGACCTGGTTATGGGTGCCTCGAACAGTACTAACTGTGCGACTAGTAAAGTACAGGCTAGGCTAAGCCGCAACAACGCGACAGCTTCCACATCCCGCTTCCATGCTCTTGCCCCACCCATCAGTTAACCCCCATTACCAACAAGACGTCCTTACTGTCGGTCTCAAGTATTTCATTCAGCTCATCTGTTGATGCTATACTCAGTACCAAATATCTGGAATGATTCATATCCGGTACCAATCCAGTGACATATAGTAGAGAGGTAACTCAACCACGGCTCTTTGAGTTTTGCAGCTAATTCAATTGATTGGAACTTGTAACGCTAATTGTGGCCTACTCAGTGTCTTCGACCAAACCTCAATGTCATCCTCAGCTACACCCAAGGGTGCGGAACCCAGACCTGGGTCTTTAAAGTCTACAAAGTCATATCCACACCCGTCCACCTCAAGTACGACCGACAGCCCTTCGAAACCCCAGAGAGCGAATACTTTCCAGAACGGACCAGCGCCGGACGTTGTGATCCAAGATGCTTCACAGGAGGGTCAGGAGCAGAAACCTGATGCTTTCGAATCCGAGCCTGCCGAGGATGAGGACGACATGGAGGTTCCCCGAGCATCTGTCGACATAGGTATAATACCGATAGAGTTGGTGAGCATGACAGACAAGTAAGTTGGCAGGTTAGAGTACCGTCGGAACTGATGGCCGGCAGCTAATTGGTCCCGTCCTTTAGCTTCATTGACTCGTTGTCTGCTAAAGTCCACCCATCCCCGCCCAATATTGACAACCTCGCAAGAATGTTCCAAGACTTCTACCACACAGCTGCGCAGCATATACAGACCCACATCGCCTCTATTGCCAGTCGACAAACTCGCGAACAGGCCTTAAATGTCACCAGCTCATCGCGGGCCTCTGCCGCGAGCATGTTGCGCGCTAAGGCCGCCTCTATCGGGTCCGGCAATAAGAACAAGGCCGCACAATCACAGGAGCCTGAACAGCAAATGCTCACAGCTGAAGAATTCACCAACAGGAAGCGGGCAAGGAAGGCTCTTGAGCTGAAGAAGATCCTGTTAGAAGAAGCAGTAGAAAGGCGGCTCTGTGAAGGCATTTATGATCGGATATACCGCCATAGAACCACACAAGACGAAGCACAAGACGATAAGCTGAGATCTAAAACAGCTGCACTAGTAGTAGTAGGTATTGGCCCGGCAGACCTTGGAGTCGACCTGGGGGAATTATCGGAAGAAGGGCCAGAGGCGCTAGAGAAGAAGAACGAAGAGATCAGCGAGTATTTGGAGCAAGCCCGGAACGACCTCATTCTCATGAACCAAAAAAGATATCCTTCGGGGAAGCTGAATTGCCTCAAAGCTTGCCATAAGAGCATTGTCGACACTCTATCGTACTTCCACCCTTCTTCCTCGGCGGACGAAATCATGCCCATGTTAATCTACACGCTGATAACAATGCCTCCTGAGAATCTCAACGTTATCAGCGATTCGAACTTCATCCAGAGATTCCGCTGGGAAGAAAAGCTCGAGGGAGAGGCTGCATATTGTTTGACCAATCTCGAAGCCGCAATAACATTTCTTCAGACGGTGGACTTGGCTAGCTTAAGAGCCGACGAGGCATCTACGACACCAAGCAGACCCGGAATCTCCAAAACGGAAACGTTCCCACCGGCCTTCACAGCAGGTCTCTCCACGACTACTGCCAGCCCAGTAGTCGCGATCCCCGAGAGTGCGCCGGGGACCAAATCGGCGCAAACGGCCAGCAGCCTTCGAGCTGCAGTCCAGCGTCGCAGGCTGAGTGATCTCATACAGACACCTGCCCAGGCCATAGGAACGGCAAGCGATTCGTTCTTTAACACGGCCGATCAGGGCATTAAAACTATTGGCAACAGCTTGAATGAGAGTTACAGGTTTTTACTTGGAAAGCTTCGCGACAGCACGGCCGATGGGCGCGAGGTCATCGTTCCACGCACATTAGATGACGCTCGCAAACTAGTGGGGACACCGCCCCCTGAAGATGACATGTCTCTGGACGATCCCCTCCTAGCACAACGCATTGAGGACGTCGACCAGTCTCCAGCCGTCAGGGATGACAAGCTCTTCTCTTTGGTCGCTGGTAAGAGACCCGCCCGGGACCACAGCACAGATAGCATTCGTAGCGGCCGAAGCACCAGCAGCTCGAAGAAGGTCGTGTTCGCAGAAGAAAACAAGGAGAAGGCTTCGCCGCTGAGCCAGACGCCCCCGAGCTCGAACCCGGCTCTGGTCGAGTCGATGCGGAACCTTGGCAGTTCCTTGAACCCTATCAGCAGGCTCTCTAGTATGGGAATGATGCGAGGCTTCGGCCGGACGGCCGCGACTACCACTCCCCCGGTCCCGAACCCGAAAGAGCCCGCGGGGAAGACGGTGGAGGGCGGAGATCTGGCGACGGTATGATCAACGATCTCTTTTCATCTTAATTTTGTGAGGAGGAAATATGTTCCAACTGACTCTCTGTTCAGGCATTTCCAGACATTGCCGCGTCGCTACCCCCGAAGGACGTGCCGAAGATCGACCCGCCAAAGAAGCGCTTCATGGATCTGCAGAACCCCGCCGACCTGAGACTCGGCGAGGTGCTGGAACTCCTCCGGGATTACCGTCGGCTGGCGAGTGCGCTGAAGGACATGAACGCCTTCAAGGAATGAAGCGACAATTGGACGAACATCATTTTTTTCCAATCAAACAAACTCGGAGGCAAATTTTGTGGGTTTCTGTTCATTTAAACGTAGAGTGCAAATGGTTGGACTCAACGGGGCATTTGCATGGCATGGCGTGGCATGGTGCGGGTATTTTCTTGTTTTATTAGGTAGTTCTGAAGGGTAAGGTGTAATGGATGTTTTATAGATATGGCTTGTGTTTTTTTGTTTCTTTTTTTTGTGTGTTCTTTTTTGGAAGAAGCTATATACATATACTGGAATTGATTTATAGATAGGTTTTGGCTTGAGTCGAACCGTTCCCGTTTCCTTTCATCCACTGAATTAAATATTATATAAGACGTAGATTAGCGTCGTCTGAGGGGCAAGCCAGCTATTCAAATAAATAATCGATCTCCACGACTTCTCATACAGGCCGCGAAAATGTACGGATGATGTGAAGTATTTAGATACAAAGGGTTTGGTCGGGATATATATTACGTTTGGCAAGCTCTAGTTAAGTACTTAGTTATAAAGTCAGTCCAGTCCCTCTTCACTCCCACATAGAACTTGCTGGCTCTCTGTGTGTATGTGAGAGAGCGCCGAGAGAGAGAGAGAGAGAGAGAGAGAGAGAGAGAGAGCCACTCTCAAAAATCAATTTCCATCCCATTTCCCAACCCGTCGATTTCCCCCCGAATTTCCCATTTTCCCTCCCTGCCTTCGCCCCCCGCTCCCTCCAATGCTGCTCGAGAATAAGAAAGAGAGAGAGAAAAGAACACCCCTATCAATGCTATTGAGACCTTGAGACGGATATTAAAAGGATCGGAAAAAAGGAGCGCT